>QLNU02015360.1:239092675-239113429 GCA_006491805.2 Dysdera silvatica
CCGTTATATTTTCTGATGGAAAAAAATTCAATTTGGATGGGTCGGATAACCGTAATATGTGCTGGCATGATTTAAGATTCGAACATGAAATGCAAATGACCCGGCAAGTGAGAGGTAGTTTGGTTATGGTTTAAGCAGGATTTTCTGCTCAAGGAAAACTGATATTGTATTTCCGAATACACGAATTAAATCTCAACAATACTTCACAGTACTTAGAAATCAATTACACGCTTATAGTGAAATTTTAGGTGGTGAAAATGACGAATTTCAGCAGGATGATGTATCTGTCTATCGTTCAGTATGTAAAAAAGATTAGCTAAAAAAAACAGAATTTTGACGCAATTGCCTTGCTTTCACGTTCACCAGACTTTAACTCCATAGAAAATTTATGGAGCATACCTTCAAAGGAAATGTACAATGACGGAAGACGATTGTCTACGATTGACGAACTCAAATTAGCAATCAGAGAAGAATGGATCATATTCCATATGAGACTCTTTTAAACATAAGATTTTAGTTGAATCCATGCCAAATCGTATTTTTGAAGTAATAAAGAATAATGCAGGTCCTATAAAGTATTAAAATTATGTAAGTTGTTTGCTTATGTTACGAAAATCAGTGTGAACTTATAACTCTGTTTATATGAATAACATGTTGGGTTTTTTTTGTATGCGTCTACAGCAAGTCACTGAAAATGTGTGTAATATTGTGAGAAATATTGTCAAACATATTAAAGTAATTGCCGATTCTTTACACTTGAAGGACACAATTTTGCCTTCAGTTTTTAACAAATTTCAGGTGAACTTATAATTTTGCTCAGCAGTGTATATAAGCTAAAGTACATCAGAAGTTGATTTTGTTTTTATGCTTCAGTTAGTCATGCTTAGTTTGCAAATGGGGTGACAAGGCGCATACGTGGCAACTCTAGAAATATGAACGTTACCACCTTTCATTCTATTACGAAATTGGGATACAGCTGCAGAAATGACAGATATTTAAACGCTTATCATCTTATAGCATTATTCTTACAAAATTTGCGTGGGTAGTACTCAAGAACATCTGTACCGAAGATACCAATGACAAATCTATGTTTTTTTCTAAGGGCTAAACTTCAACAGGTGTTAATATTGTCAAAGTGCCATTTTACTCAGTACCGTATTTTCGGGTGGGCCAGCAGGGCAGAGGAACTCCCAAACTGGAAAGGTATATTATTTCCTGTTTGTTATTTTAGGTTTGCTTTTATGAACAAACTATCGCTTGTTAAGTTAGCATATTTTTCCTATTGCAAAAAATGCGCAATTTTAAAAGTTAATATTGAAAAGGACCCCCCCGCCAAAATAAATAAATAAATATACATACGTGTGTGTGTGTGTGTGATCGAGCCTAGAGCTCCTGAGTGCTTTAAAACGGCCCAATATAAATTTTGCTGCCACTGAATTAGGAATGGCACGGATTGTGATTCGGCTGAATACCGAATATTCGGCCAGCTTTGAGGCCAAATACTGAATATTCGGTAGCCGAATATCAACTTCCTTCAACTTTTATTAAAAATGTAAATGAAATGCATTTGTCACGTTTAAAATTGGGAACAAAATTAAATCCCATTATTTAATTCATTGAAATTATACTTTTATTATTCATATGTTATATCTTGTTTTACATAATTTTTTAAACTAATCAAAACTTTTTTTACTGTGAATGTAAAAAGTCTTCACTGTATAGCGTAATATTTCGTTAAGAGTACTTTTTGTTTTTACAATCTTGATACCTGAAAATACTAAATGTTATAATGCCGATAATCAGACTTAATGTGTAAAGCATTTTAAGTTTGAATAAATTGCCAACAGCAACATTTTATGTACAGACAATACCTATATATAAAATGGTGCTAATAGTAATTAAAATACTGCATTAGTAATAATACTAGAGAATAATCAACCTCCTGACTATGAGGAGTAATTAACCGGCAGGCCTTTCTCTCTCTCTCTATTTTGGGTTTGTTTGTTTGCTGTCACTATTTTGAGTTGAGCTTGGGATAACCATATGATAAGCAAACGTGTTATAACTGCTTCATCGCAGGGCCTGTACATAAATAAGTAAAGCATTTATTTCAACAATTATATGACGAGAATCATATATTTGTATATATCATTAATTAAAACCAAATTTGTGTATATATATTTTTAAAATGACTAAAATCAAGGTTTACGATGTTTTACAATCTAAGTTACTTTGCAATTTTTTTAAAATATTTCAAACACTTATTAAAAATTTATGTATTTCTAAACCTGATTAAAAGGAAAAAGGGTATATTTCACAGAATCTCAATTCTTCTAATTTAACTAGTTTTTTGTCTTCCTGGTCTTATGATAGCTATTCGGCTGATGATTGGCTGGATATCAAATCAGTATTCGGCATAAGGGTTAAATTCCTTTCGGTTACGTTGCATGAAGACAATCATGCAAGCGGGCATCCCTGTGTGCCGCGTACGATCGACTTTCCCCCCTTTACTCCAACAAAGTGGCCTTCGGCGGCTGAGTACGCTGTTTAAGCGTCCTGTCTGGGATTACAGCGCCGTCTCCGGCGGCCACCCTTCCCAACTAACTCCCCGATCACACACAAAAAAGAAAAGAAAAGGGCGGAATTCCCAATATCAACCAAATACAAATATTCTTCTCACCCCTACAGTGGATCCGCCAGTAGAAAGTGCAGTATTAGAATCCTTTGGTCTTTGCCAATTCTGAACACATCGAGATCAGAATTGGATCCGGTGTTGATTAAATTTTTTTAAATACTTTTTTTTACCCACTCATATCCTGGAAATTCATCTCGTGTATGTAAGACATTATTACCCTTCTCAGGAATAACACAATTGCCAAATAATGGTCACACACAAAGCCACCAGGGCGAGATTTTGTGATTTTTTGTGAAGGATTTTTATTATGACATTAATTTGACACCCGCGTTTTGAAGCTCATGTTACAGCTGTATCAGGTATAGGAGAAAAAGAGACATCGTCCCATCCTGAAGTCGAACCAGGGTTATAACGATTTATTGTTATGATAAAAATCCCCCACAAAAAAAAATCACAAAATCTCGCCCAGGTGGTGGCTTATTGTGTCGACCGTAATATTGGCAATTGTGTTATCCCTGAGAAGGGTAATAATATCCTACACCCTATATAAGGAGAGGAAGGGTGTTGTTCTGTCCTCGTTGGTCTGGCGATCGAGGCACTCCAGCTCAACGGGTGGGGGGGGGGGGAACCCTGGTTCGGCTCCAGGATGGGGACGATATGTCTTTTTTCTCCTATGCCTGAAAAGGACCTAGTATGAGCTTCGAAACGTGGGTGTCAGTTTATTGTCATAATATATTTACATCACTTTCTTTTCTCGCTTTATGTTTACGCACTCTCTCCAAGTAAAGCAATTCAAGATTATTTGCCATTTACCCTTTCCTTGGCTTTCATTTAATTGTTCAATGCACCAAACTAGTTTTGCAGCAGCATGATAATCATATTCAAAGTGTGTGCTAGCGTAGAGATAAGATCATCGCTTATCGCGCCGAAACCCGGGTTTCAATACTACTGATACTGAGCGCTGGTCTTGTTTCCTACCAATCCGTATTCCAGGACTCGATTTCCCAGGTTATATTGGTTTGGATGCCTCGAAAAGCTTCACATTTCCTAGGCTTTGATTCTGTAGGTTAGTGTTTCTCAACTTTTATGAGGCTGCGGTCGGTGAATTTTTTTTTTTTATTATTATAAAACGAGGCCTGGGTCCAAAGAATGTACTTGTAAATACTTTTAGATATATATATATAGTGAAAGCTGTCTAAAACGGAACCTCTACAAGGCGGGAACTTGTTCTAAATGGAATCTTTTGCGGTCCCTTCAAAAGTCAATGGTAGTTAACATTAGCTAAAACGGAAACTGACTAACGCGGAAACGGAAAGAGTATTTAGTCCTGTCAAAGAGAAAACCTGCATAAAACGGAAAATCGCGAGCAGGAAGAAAATTTTCTCAGCGAAAAAAGGATAGAGAGCTGTAATACAATGCAAATAGCAAAGTGGGGGAGGACGAGCCGAAGACATTTTACACTTTATAGATACAGAATGCCTTTACCCTACCGCCATTTTGCACATCACCCTACTTAAACAAAAGCATTCATTGTTAGCTAGAACGAAAAGTCACTCATATCGACTTTATCAATTCATGGATAAACTCACAGCAAGGTGTAGTACAAATGGTTATCTATTATGAGGTATATATCCAGAGAAGCACCCTAAGTTCCCATTTGGAATGAAAAATACCGATACTTAGTTTTTGAATTGGTGTGTTCTTGCAGATTGCAAATTCAAATAAAAGAACTTTCTGGAAGCTAACAAAGAATAAAACTGGGAAGAGCGAAACAATTATTATTTTCTTTTTCCATCAAGATGCAATCACTCTGGGGGGCTGATAAAATATTCATGAATCAGTCTATTTTCTTGGCATCTGGAAAAAAAGTTAAGGTACGAATTATACGTACGCCATAGCAAAGGCGGATCCAGAAATATTTCAAGTGGAGAGCGATTTGTTTCCGATTTTTCTTTTTAGCCGAGTGTCCGGTACTTTTTATTTTATTTTCCATGATATAATTTCAGTTCAGGGGGGAGGGGGGGGGCGATAGCTGCATCACTCCCCTTGGATCCGTCAGCGCGCCCTAGTATACTTACAGTATATACAAAACTTCGTTTTCAAATAAACAATTACAAAATAATGAACATGACGAATGACTCAATATGCGAAATTGAAACATATTTTGTGAATCAAAATTGTAAGCAAATTACCATGAAAATATTTTTGCGTAATACAGTTAATGTATCAAAGAATTGCATACTGTGAGTGAATATTAAAGGTTGAATACTTGATACGTCAGCACATTTCTCATTTTAATCCTGATATAAAATGGACTGATTGAAAATTGGGGAATAAGGGCGATTATATACTTTATTGTTACAATTTAAGCTTATGTAATATACTTTTTGTATGGAATAGGCGTGTAGAGTTACCATGGAGATTTATATTGATCGTAACTATTAACACAAAATATTGCAAAAATTAATAAATATAAAATGCAGCGATAAAATAAATATTTCTATCACGAGGGAAATAAATTTAATTATAAAGTTCGCAAAATGAGACAAATAAAAGCAATGAGCATATGCAATGATTCTTTACCACTTAATTTAACTACGTATGTATTTATTTTGCATGCAACCTCCATAAGACGGAAACCTCCATACTACGATTTGAACGTCTTATACATGTTTTCACACACACACACATATATATCATCATCATCATCATCATATTCAACCATTATCTATCCACTGCTGAATGAAGGTCTCTCTAAATGCTTTTCACACAAGTCTAACCTGAGCAATTCTCTTCCACGTCACCTCACCCTGTTTTCTTATTTCATCCACCCATCTAGTTTGAGGACGTTTTCTAGGTCTTCGGTGGTCTCTTGGAATCCAGTTCAGAATTTCTGTTGTCCATCGTTGATCAGTTCTTGCAATATGCCCAGCCCATCGCCATTTCAGTCCTTTTACTTTAACAATGATGTCCTCTACTCTAGTTTGCTCTCTCACCCAAGTGTTTCTTTTTCGATCTCTCCTAGTTATTCCAAGCATGCACCTCTCCATGCTCCTTTGTGTTGTCTGTAACTTTCGTATTGCTCCAACAGTTAGACTCCATGTCTCTGATCCATAAGAGAGGACTGGCAATACACACTGGTTGAAGACCTTTCTTTTTAGACACAAAGGCAATTTCCCCTTCAGGATAAAACTGTTTCTTCCAAATGCACTCAGCTGGGATTTAATACGTCTGTTGGAGTTTTGTAATGTCACCATCCATTGAAATCAGCTGGTCAAGGTAAATATATGAATCAGCAATTTCTAGCTCAGTGTTGTCAACATGGTTACTTTTGTTTCCTCTACAAAATTATTGAACATGATTTCGTTTTGTAGGTTCATCTTGAGTCCAACTTCTTTACTTCTAGTTGAGAGCTCCTGTACCATGTCTTGGAGTTCTAATGGGTTCGTTGAAAAAATAACGATGTCATCAGCAAACCGGAAATGATTTAAGTATTCACCATTTATTTTTATTCCCTTGTTATTCCAATTTATCTGCTGAAAAATCATCTGTAAAGCTGAAGTAAAAAGTTTTGGAGAAATGGTATCTCCCTGCCTCACACCTTTGCCAAGTTTGATAGTTTTGGTATCTTTATGTAACCGAAATTTTGCACTTGCATTTTTATACACACGTTTCACCATGTCAATGTACACATCCTCAATGTCTGTTGATCTTAAAGAGTTGATGACTGCTGATGTTTTTATAGAGTCAAAGGCCTTCTCATAGTCAATAAATGCAACACACAATGGAAGTTCATATTCATGTGTTCTTTCAATTAATTCTCTTAATACTTGAATATGGTCCACTGTACTGAATCCACTTCGAAATCCAGCTTGTTCTCTTGGTTGAGCTGCATCTAATTTTTTCTGCAGGCGATGTGTTAGCACTTTTGTGAAGATTTTATAAATAGCAGGTAACAAGCTAATTGGTCGGTAATTTTTCAAATCCTCTTTATCACCTTTTTTATGCAAAAGAATTACTGTTGCAGAATCCCATTGGTTTGGTATGTTACCGCTGTTAAGACATTTGGTAAAGAATTTTGCAAGTATGTCTTCTACATATTCTCCAGCTTCTTTTAGGATATCTAATGTAATACCATCATCACCAGGGGCTCTTCCTTTCTTCATATTTTTTATTGCAAATGAAACTTCTTCTTTTAAGATTTTAGGAGCTGTTCCTTCGACTATTTCGGCGTCTTCGTTTAATCCACTGTTACTTTCATATAGTTTTTTGTAGAATTCTTCAACTCTTCTAAGTATTTCTTCCCTATTTCTTGTTACGGTGCCATCCTCTCCTTTTAATGCAATGATGTGTTTCTTCCCAACAGATAAACTTCCTTTAACAACCCTAAGGCTCTTGTTATTTTCAATGGCTTTCCTTACTAGCTCACAGTTGAATTTTCTTATGTCTTCTTTCATGCTTTTGCGCAGAGTTTTACAAAGTTCTATGTACTCAATCCTGGAACTGGTATTTCGATTGTCCACCTTCATATCTCTTCGCCTTTTCATGAGCTGTTTCGTCTTCTCAGATAATTTGCTATTGTGCTTTTTACAGGTTACACCACCAATTTCCCCAGCAGTTTCAACTATTGTCTTAACAATGTTTTCATTTGCTTCTGAGATATCACTTTCATCAATAAGTCCTTCCAGTGCAGAAAAGCGATTTTTTAATTCCAACTTGAATGCCTCGGTATTTACTTTCAGTTTCATTAGATCCACCCTCTTACTTACTTGTTTCCTAATGAGCTTCTGTCGTTCTAATTTAGTATTTAAGTGCACTTTACATCTCACCATTCGATGATCACTTCCAGTATTAAATCTGTTCAGTACACTGCAATCTTCAATAATTGATTTCTTGTTTGCCAGGATATAGTCAATTTCACTAGTTCCCCCATTTGGGTGTTTCCATGTCCATTTTCTTTGCGGTTTCTTCTTAAAAAATGAATTCATGATGCTAAGATTTTCAGCTTCTGCAAATTCGATGAGTTGATCGCCACGTTCATTCCTTTCCCCATATCCATATTTACCAACCGATGTCTCTCCTTGTTCCTGTTGTCCAATTCTTGCATTGAAATCCCCCATGATGAGCTTGATATGTTGTTTCCCTTTTGTGTGTAACTGTTTGATTTCTTCATAAAATTCTTCAACCTCTTCGTCGGTATGGCTTGATGTTGGTGCATATACCTGTACTATTTGAAGTTGGTATCGCTGGGTTAGTTGAACAACAAGCCTCGCTGCTCGATCTGATGTACTTTCAACTTCCAGAAGACAGTCTTTAATTCTTTTGTTGATTAAGAAGCCAACACCACTTGTTCTTCCAGTTTCCGTTCCTCTATAGTAAAACAAATGTCCGCTTTTCAGTTCCACCAACTCTTCACCTTTTCTTCTAACTTCACTGAGTCCTACAATGTCCCATTTGATCTTGTCTAGTTCCTCTTCCAATTCCTGAAGTTTTGCTTCAGAAGCAAGGGATCGTCCATTAAACGTAGCCAAGGTCAATAACAAACGGCAGCCTGGGCCATTCCAGTGATTCTTAGCACCCCCTGCTTTCATGCCACACTGACCGCTGCCTTGATCAGGAGCACTCCAGCACCTGGAGACTAGGGGCCATGGTTTCTGGTGTGTCAACATAATGGAGGAATTAGCCATAATTTCACCACGCTGGCTAGACGGGTTGGTGAATTAGCCCTCCCCTTCCGCCTTTCTATCCGTGCAGCAAATATTAATTTGCCACATAAATAGAAAGCTCAGCCTGCACCACTTGAAGGCGGGGTAGGACACTAGGTTACTGGCCTGGCCGGTTCCACACATCGTCACATACGTTCAGCGTGTGGGTCTCCTTCCAGTTAGATACCAGCAACCCTTTTGCAGGCCATATATATATATAGTTTGCTAATTTTAATATCAGGCTTTCTTAAGGCGGAGATTCGCGGCGGATTTAATTAAGGAAAAATTTAGTTCTAACAAACACCCATATCTGATGATAACCACTTTTCTGGCAATTGGGCTCACCCTGAGTAAGAAAGTAAGAGACAAATATCGGGTTTTTAAGTGATGTTAAGAGCAATTTAAACATGAATGTGTATATTCAGAAAATTGTCATAAATTGTAAACTACCGAGCCGATTCTAACGGATACGCTGTGAGTGTACGCATGCAGGTAGCCACGGTAATTGTGATATTAAAGTCACAGGAAGGCTGAACTCACGTTCGCTGCCTTTCTTTTGCTTTCATAGCACTCAACAATAACGCCCACAGGAGCCGCAATAGCTCTGTGGCATGCAGGGGCCAGACACCCATAAGGAGTCCTGGTAAAGTATTATAGTATTATATGGAGCCATGCTGCAAGGCAAAATATTTAAATTTATAAAGAGGACACCGCTTTTACAGCTTGGATAGTTAATTGTGGTGCGAATTAAGAAATCAAGTGGACGCGAAAGATTCGATTCATTCTTAGAAGTTATGAAAAATACGAAGAAAATAATTATAGAAAGAATGTAAGCAGGCTTTTCGTTCTTGGCCGGTCCAAAGACAGAATGTAATATATATATATATATATTCATTTTGCGATTTAAAACGGCAACGCTTATAGTGACTAAATATAAAAATTTGAATGTTTGTGTATACTGAATATAACATATACATATTATGCTTGGAAATTATATTATTCTATGCAACACATCGCCTACAACTTCCACTCCGGGTTAAATATGATGAGATTGCTTTGGAAATTATGTTACTGATGTAAGACGCATGTTAGACTGTGCATTCGCGCTCAGTTGGCGCGTGATACCGTTAGCAGACTTGTTAGTCCATTGCAGTTTAGGGAAGGCCGTCTTGGAGGAACTGGTTTTTCCCTCGCGGAAAACCAGTTTCGGCAAGACGCCCTTCCCTAAACTGCAATGGACTAACCCGTCTGCTAACGGTATCAGGCGTCAGGTCTGCGCGAACGCACAATAGCTAAAGGAAAAAATCACTGAAGGCGCAATAGCTTTGTCTGTCATATCTATTCTGTTGCTTGTGATTCTCCGATGAATGCCTAGCCGTAATCGGCTAACATTGATTCACTCTACTTTTCCTAGTATCTGTCTTCCATGTCCGAAATTTCTTGGTAGAAGCATTCCCCATGTTCGTCACTTACAGCACCACAGTTTTCGGGGAAGAAGTCTAAGTGAGAATGTAAGAGATATAGCTTTAAGGACATCTTACACCCCAGTCTATCGTGGCACTGCAGAATATTTTCCACGCGATCCTTATAGCTTTCTGCTTTTGATCTCCAAGGAATTTGGTGGACACTTAAACAAAGGAATCCTAGGCTAACATTTCATCACCTTTCTTTGAGAATATTATTGAAATCTTCATCCTTGAACAGCTTGCGCATTTGCGGAACAAAAATCCCCTTCTTTTATTTTGGCTTCATTGAAATGTAGAAATTTCGTAAACAAATACAAAGATGCTTCCACAGTCTTATCCGTGGCTTTTACGAAGTGTTTCACAAGACCCAGTTTTACATGAAGAGCAGGGAGTATAGCTTTTCTGGATTCGACAAGTGGTTCGCAAAAAACACGTGTTCCAAGTTGAAGTGATTGGCATATAGGCCAATCTTTCTGTTTATAGTGACATGTCCTGGCACGATCTCCCACAGGCACAAAAAGCAACAGAATTTGGTGTAATTCTTTTGCTGGTCAAGTAATATAGCAACGACTTTTCATGTCACCGGAGATCTGCCACTTAAACTGGTCATAGTTTACTGTGCATAACAGTTGCTTCATGTTGTGATTCGTTTCCTTCATGTAAGTCGCGTAACCAATCGGAGCAGATGGAAACAAGTTTGCATTATGCAGAAGGACAGCCTTTAAACTTCACTTCGAATAATCTATGAAAAATCTCCATTCACCAATTTTGCGGTCAGTTTTCAGAGCTGCCATGAGACCCTCTATATCACTGCAAAATAAAAAATTATTTTCGCTATTGAAAAACGGAAGGTATGGAGCATGGCAGTCCCGGAACCTAGTCACATTTACCGTCTGGTCAAGACAATTCCACTGCTGCAGTCTAGATGCCAACAGTTCTGCTTTACCTTTAGGCAATTTTACAACTCCGACCAGGGGCGGACTGGGCCGTTGAGACCGGTGCGTTTTCGTATTTCGGCGGCCCAATGCAAGGACAATGATAATTAATTAATTTTATTTAGTTATTTAATTTATTTAATGTATTTAATTACATTAATTAATTACACTGATAAATTAATTTACTTTAATAACTTTGGTTGATTAACTTGTTTTAATTAATTAATTAATTAATTACGCAACGTACCATAATACTCAACATGAAATCTCAACAATGGGTAGTTATTTGATACTTTTATTCAGAACGAAATATACTTATTTGTAGTATATTCGTGAGAACTCGTTGTCGAATTATGGACTTTTATAACATACTTCAAACTGAAGGTATATTATTATGAAATATATGATGCAGTATCTTGACCTTCGAACTTTTTTATGAATTCATATCTTTTGTTTAGAAAATTTGAAAACTGCATATTAGCAATAAAGTTATAAATTTTAACATGCATCAGATACGTAAAAAAAAACCTTCAATGTTATTGAATATTAGAACGTTGAAAATGTATTCAATAACATTGAAGACTTTTTCTTTCAGGGTTTTTTTTTCTTTTTTATAAAGATTTCTTCATTGGTGAATGAAGAATAACATTTGAATTTAAGCGGAATAGTCCTGTCTGGGATTATAGGCCCGTCTCCGGCATCCGCCCTTTTCGATTCCCCACTTCCCAAGTCAAGTCAAGTAAGCGGAATAGAAAAACTACGTGCGTACCCGTCAAAACTTGAATGAATACTAATAAACGAAAAAGAAAGAGTGCCCTCTGGCATTTCGTGCCTTTCGGGTTACCATGATAACCAAAATTAAAAAGTAAAGAATTAATCACAACTAACATTTCTTTGTTTAGCTATTATTGATTCCACCAGAATATAGTGGCAACAAACATTTTTCATTGGTTTTAACACAAACAAGCAAGTGAAAGAAAATCGCCTAAGGTCGATATTTAAATTTAGCGGGTTTCAATTAACATTAATTCGCAACTCTCTAATTCGCGACTCTCTAATTGGTGACCCTCTAATTGGCGATCCTCTAATTCGCGACCCTCTAAAGGGAAACTCTCTACTTGTCGACCCTCTAATTCGCGACCCTCTAATTCTCAAGTAACTCGTTAGATTTTCGATGTTAACAATAGCCATCATTATTGCATTTACGGAAGACCTTTGCCTTACCCTTTTTATTGCGTACAGACAGAAAAACCAAAAGCAATAGCGGGTTCAATATCTATTGAAACCTGCTAATAATTATATTATTGATACAACTACAATAAAGTGGCAATAACAGCCTCCTACCTTTATTAAAAATAACGAAAAAATGTGACGCTTTTTTTCTAATTGACCTCCGTAAAAACGTTTTCAACTTTAAAAAATAAAAAAATCGGCATTTGTTCAAGTTGCCAAGAATTTTCAAAACGCTTCTACCTGGGCTCTCTTATTTATGTGGTGTACATTCTTAAGGTTTTACATATAGATGAAAATTATTTTGCATTCTTTATTCCAGTTTATCACTCAATAAAAAATTATTACTTTGGACCATAACATTTAATTGATAATTATGCTAAATTGATCTCATAATTGCATATATTTAAATGGAGCCCCTCGATACGTCTTTTTTGAAAAAAATCTTAAATAAAAAAAATTAAAATTTAGTTTCAAAGGCAGAAATCTTTTTATAACCTTTAAAAATATTTCACCCTATTACGGCCTGTTGAATGAATATACCAATTAATTTTCAGAGAACCAGCCCATTTCAGCTCGTGTTTGAAATTTAATTTTAGGCTCGCGGCCCGACCTGTGAGTGAACGGACCGTGGCCCGTGTAGGCCTCTAACTCTATACTGTATGCAATAAAGAATAGTAGTAACAATATAAATAATAGAAAGATATCAGTATATTCCTATATTGCATCTCCAGCGTAGTATTATATGGGTCCGTGGGGCCTGGGCCCCCCCAATAATTTTCAATTTTACATATATTATAACGTATAAATATTCATAATATGTGCCTGGCCCCACCAATAATTTTGAAAAGTCTAGGCCTAGGCCCAGCACTCCCCCCATTTCTATCCAAACTATAAATATGTATGCCAAACCGAAAAGGCGCTCTTTAAACCATATCGGTTCGGCTCTCTTAATGCCAACTTTTACAACTCCTCTATGTTAAACCAGATCGGCCCTCTTTATGTCAAATTTTACAGGCCCTCTATGTTAAACCGGACCGGCTATCTTCATGATAATTTGAGGCGGCTCTTCGGGCGATCGCCCAATCGCCCATATGGCCAGTCCGCCCCTATCTCCTACCAGATCATTCAACTAACACTGTGTGATTTTATGTTGTTGTGTAGATTCTTCGTTACTTCAGAATTTCGATGTACTCTGTTTCGAAGGTAATAGAGTAGTACTAAATTCACTACCGCCCTCATCACTTACTATGTAAGACTTGGGTGGGATTGGAACAGGCAGTCCAATTTCGTGAGCCACTGGTCGCACAGTCGATGATATATTAGGATACGTCAAGGCTGACTTTTTCTTTTTTGAAATACCGCGTATTACTGAAATTGTCATATAAAAATAACAATAATTTACGTGGTTTGATGATTCTTTCTAGATCATGGGGAAAGCAAAGCCCATTGATTTACTCTTATGATTCAACCAGGAACGAAGATTAGCGGCACAAGAAATACAACATGTATGATGGGTGCAGGGCTTCCCCTGGTCTCCGATTTTGCACATAAGGTACAGACTGTAGGCCTTCTTACTCATTGACATTATTGTTAACCGATAGTTGCATAGCATGCTTCGTCCTTCAATCCCCTCTCTCTCCTGTTATTACGCACAAAGGCTAAAAACAGATTATAATCAACAACAACACATACAGCATGTTTTCTGATGAGGACAATGTCACGCTGTTCACTATCCACGGGATTTCGAATGCAATATTGGGAAGACCCAAAGGAAATTGTTGTAAGAAACTGATATGCCCTCCTCCTAATATATCGGAAACTAGAGCCAAACGGAAATTTTCATGGTCGTTTTCATGATCAGCGTGGTCGATTTAGTAAGGAACAACTCGTTTTCTTCAAGATACGTTTTCACTGTTGGCCAGAGTAATCAATCGTATTGTAAAAACACGTGTTGTAGCATAGATATAATTACATAAAGCAACAATTTTTATCAACGTTTTTAGGCGTAATAATATTAACGCAGATGTTATGGCGTGGTTAGCTTGTGAAACGTTCGCAAAGAAAAGGAATGTTTTTTGTGTTCGGTGGGGCACGATCCCACGACCTCCCACTTGCCGGGCAGATACTCTACCAACTGAGTTACGAACGACGAACATTTGATCCCTTACGAACGTGTTTAAAGACTATTTTCCGAAATCGATTATTTCGCAGAGGTGGAGTACATGGATTGTTTTTAAACCAAACTGTGAAAGGACCGGTATTAAATTCATCGAAAAGCTCGTTGCAGCAGATATATTTATACAAGTCGAACACTACGCAGATTAAATTAAGAAACAATTTTTATCAACATTTTTTAGGCGTAGTAATATTAACTATTAAATATGCTATATTATAAAATAGTCCACAAATACGTTCGTAATTGATCGAATGTTCGTCGTTCATAACTCAATTTGTAGAGTACGCGCCCGGTAAGTGGGAGATCGGGCCCCACCAAACGCAAAAACATTTCTTTTCTTCGCGAACGTTTCACCATCTACCCACGCCATAACATCGGCGTTAATATTACTATGCCTAAAACACGTTGATAAAGATTGTTGCTTTATTTAATCTGCGTAGTGTTCGACTTGTATAAATATAACTATAGTTTTAGTTTCAATTGTGTTACTAAATATGAGAAATTTAAAGAAGGTTGTGTTATCAACAAATGTCAATAATCGTTTGATAGGCGTCCGAAGTTTCAAATACATCCGATTTTCTATCTCCAGATTACCTCCCATCTGTATTCTTAGACTTCAGAACAAATATATCTGTAGTTTACCCTATACAATAATTTCTGCCACCTACGTATAGATTATAGCTCAAACTAGAGCTTATTCTTTTTGGAGAAAAAGAGACGCTTTCCCCATCCTGGATTCGAACCAGGGTCCCTCCGTTTAGCCTGAAGTGTCTTGGACCGCTAGACGAATGAGGACAGGAAACAACGCTCTCTTTCTCCGTATGTAAAGGTGTTAAGGTATTATTACCCTCCGCAGGGATAACACAATTGCCAAATATGGTCAACACAAGAAAGCCTCCGGGGCGAGAATTTTGTGAGTTTTCGTGGGGGAAATTTATTATACTATAATTTTTGCCACCCACGTTTTAATTACAGCTCAAACTAGAGCTTGTGTAATTTTGGAGAAAAAGAGACGCTTTCCCCATCCTGGATTCGAACCAGGGTCCCTCCGTTTAGCCCGGAGTGTCTTGGACCGCTAGACGAATGAGGACAGGAAACAACGCTCTCTTTCTCCGTATGTAAAGATGTTAAGGTATTATTACCCTCCGCAGGGATAACACAATTGCCAAATATGGTCAACACAGAAAAGCCTCCGGGGCGAGATTTTTGTGAGTTTTCGTGGGGGAATTTATTATACAATAATTTTTGCCACCCACGTAATGATTATAGCTCAAACTAGAGCTTATGTAATTTTGGAGAAAAAGAGACGCTTTCCCCATCTTGGATTCGAACCAGGGTCCCTTCCATTTAGCCCGGAGTGTCTTAGACCGCTAGACGAATGATGACAGGAAACAACATTATTTATTTATAATAAATTCCCCCACGATAAACTCACAAAATTCTCGCCCCGGAGGCTTTCTTGTGTTGACCATATTTGGCAATTGTGTTATCCCTGCGGAGGGTAATAATACCTTAACATCTTTACATACGGAGAAAGAGAGCGTTATTACCTGTCCTCATTCGTCTAGCGGTCCAAGACACTCCGGGCTAAACGGAGGGACCCTGGTTCGAATCCAGGATGGGGAAAGCGTCTCTTTTTCTCCAAAATTACATAAGCTCTAGTTTGAGCTGTAATTAATACGTGGGTGGCAAAAATTATAGTATAATAAATTCCCCCACGAAAACTCACAAAAATTCTCGCCCCGGAGGCTTTCTTGTGTTGACCATATTTGGCAATTGTGTTATCCCTGCGGAGGGTAATAATACCTTAACATCTATTAGTTAATGTTGTCTTGTTTATGAAGAAGGCAATTAGCTTAGTTGTGAAACTAGTTTTTAATATAAGAACAGCCAACACTTTTAACTAGATATCCCTAAAAATCTATAAGTAAGACAATCGAAACATTTTAAATGGATAAATTCAGGAAACAGGTTGGGATAACGTGAAGAGAAAAACAGTTGCAGACAGACATGCACGGAAAAACCTGGAGGGATTATCACACCCAAGGGTTAACAATTACCCGAAGATGATAATTGTATGCGAATGGTAATAAGAAAGTTTATTCCAGTCTATAAAATAATATCACAGCTCAACAGCGCCGAGGACAAGGGGGAAAATGCCCAACTTAAAACTTCAATAATATCAAAAACATAATTTGTTATTAAATACAATTGGTTGGTTTTGGGGGGGGGGGGTCCAATTTGTTAAACAGCTTAGGGCCCAGTAAATTCTGTTCTCGGCTTTTCAGATTAACCAGTCAAGTCACTAACCGGTCAATCTTACAGTTCTGTCTTGGCCGTTAAGAGATATTTTACTTTATTTTGTATTAAAAAATGTTCGATTAAATTAAAAATATTTTAACGTCGAAAACGTTATGCGCAAAAAAAATTGGCGACGTTTGGCGCAAAATTTTTGGCATTAAAAAAAAATTAACGAAAATGTACATTGAAAAATCATGGCGAATTTTATGGGCTCAAGCTCAGTAAAAATATTTTCGATGACAAAATGTATTATTCATATAGACGGGGTAATTCTTTTATTGTAAATACAATTAAAACGTTTAAATATTATTATTTTTTTCTGTTCAAAACAGGAGGGAAAGTGCCCTTTTCATTCCGCAGGCCCCAATTCGTCGCATTGATACAGATTCGTTCCAAATGTACTCGTACTAGAAATAAAGGAGCCTAAATAAATTAAGTTCAATTCTTTGTCCCATTCACTGGCGTTCGCACGGGGTGTTGATGGCGGTTGTGACCCCCATTGCGATGAAATTTTGTATACATACATATGAATATATAGAGTTCTATCACTATAACCGCCCCACTGAACCTGTAAGACCTCCACGAACTTTCTGCCCACACTTATGACCCCATAACACAAATTTCTTAGCGCATTTAACATTCACAGCAATCCTATTATAAATACTCATTTAAAAAGAAAACCTCCAGAGACATTAAAATAACTGTAAGATTTAAGAACTACTAAATTCAATCTTTGTGTATGTGTGTGTGTGCGTGTGTGTTTCATTTTAAGATTCATCGTTCCCAGAATGCGGCTTCCGTGACGAGGTTTCATGTTTTAGGGGAAACAGATCTTTCCAAAAAATTCGGTCAAGATTTTCAGCCGGGGTACAGATTAGCCGATGACAGAGCATTCATCCATCAGACTTACTTGGTCCGCAGACAGGATAGCCGCCGGGTACAAGCTCTCCTTTCTGCTACAGCGGAACCTGTTCCCACAATTCCATATTCTTTGTCTCCTGTTTCCAAGATTTACTTTTCATTTCTCACGAGATAGGTGTTCTTCAAAACAGCAGCAACTGCGGGTGTAAATTTCCTTTTGCAGTGACAGAAGAACATAGCCTGACATAATAAAATATGGAAAATATAAATTATCTCAATTAAACTCAAAAGGAAACGCTGTGGGAAGATACTTAAGAAGCAGAAAAAAAAGAGGATGGACATACAACCTAAAGATTTAGACAGAATTTATTCATGTTAGCAGGCACAGGAAAATGTGGTTTATGTTGGCCGTCAACATCCGAATCGTTGAAAGCAAGAAGATATAATAAAATAACAAAAGCAGGTGAGAATCAGAGAGAGAGAGAAAAAGAGAGAAAAGTAGTTTGTTTAATATATTAGAAACAGGGCCGCGCTCAGAGAAGGAGGTTTTGGGGTTAACCCCCATTTGAACAAAGGTATTGGTTTTAACCTAGGCGTACACAGATAGTTAAAAAGGAGTTACAGGGTTATAGACTTATAATGGAGGGTTACAGACTTAAAATGGGGGTCATAGTCTTATAATGGGAGTTACAAGCTCATAATGGGGGTCACAGTCTTATAACGGGGTTACAGGCTTATAGAGGGGTTACAGGCTTATAATGGGAGTATAATGCTTGTAGTCTTAACAACAAAATAACTTTATTACAACATTTAATAACTTCTATTAAAACATCCGTAGATACTATCTGTGGCTTGAAGACGTGGCTGTAGCCCAACTTTTTAATAAATTTAGAGCCCTACTAAATGGTATCGGAAAGTCGTATCAATGGTCGAGGTAGTGGAGTGGCGATCTTCGTTCACAGGCGGCTGTCATTTACAATTATTCTGAAATGGAGCGGTATTTACCCGAATATTGAATTGGTGACCGTACTTTCAAAGGGTATTTACGTTGCTGCGGTATATAGACCGCCTAAGGGGAATATCTGTAATTTCCTCGATTTCCTGTAGCGAATTATTGATTTTACTTATGATTTGAGTGCTAAAATAGTTCTTTTGATTGACTTTAACATAAATGTTGGTGCTCAAAGTCCAGTTTCAAATAGATTGTTAGATATCATTCAATCTTATGGATATGTATGTACTATTAAATCACCTACAAGAATTACATATTCTCATTCAATTTTAGACCTATGTATAACAAATGTATATTACACGAGTTCGGGCATTATTGACTTCCATCTGAGTGATCACCTACCGATCTTTGTTCTTTTGAATGTTCATAATCTACATAATCATAGTCAGAAAGACAAATTTTTTTTCAGAGAATTTTAAGCCACTAACATAATATCATTTGAAGAAGCATTGGATTCTGCTGATTGGTTTCTAACTTTGAATGCTAATAATGCAAATGACGCTTATCATCATTTCTTTTCCATTTTCAAATCCATATATGTAGCTCATTTTTCAGTTATTTGAATTTTAAAAAGCAAACTTATAAGAAAGCCATGGATTACAAATGTGTTACTTAGGGAGATCAGTATTAAAAATAAATTATTCTCCAGATTTTTAAAAACTAATTTGCCAGAACATTTCTTGGCTTTCCGTGTTTTTTGAAATAGACTAAATAAGAAATTAAAATTGTCCAAGAAACAATATTTGAGTAAATTTTCTATTAATTCAGATCCAAAGAAAACGTGGTCACTGATAAATAAATTACTAGGGCGTAAACGTTCTGTAGCAAATTTGATTGAGTTTTTGAACACGACTGATGGCCCACTTTATAATCATACACAAATGACCGAAAAATTCAATACCTATTACGTTAATTTTCCTTACGCTCTTAGTACACAACAGACCAACATAGATAACAATATGGAAAATTGTCATGATTATAATATAGCGAATTCATTATATTTTTACATCATATAAACGAGTCTGAATTTTTGTTGTCTATCCAAGAG
Organism: Dysdera silvatica; assembly: GCA_006491805.2. Taxonomy (NCBI): domain Eukaryota; kingdom Metazoa; phylum Arthropoda; class Arachnida; order Araneae; family Dysderidae; genus Dysdera; species Dysdera silvatica. The sequence goes on from QLNU02015360.1 coordinate 239,112,048, forward strand.
GACATCGACAGTAACGAAGGGCCTGGACATGACCAGATTCATCCATTAATTTATTGTTCAATCTATTGCAAACTCTATTCAGTGCCGCTGCTTTATATTTATAATTTAATATTTTTCACCGGAGTGGTGCCTCATAATTTCAAAATTTTCGCGTCTGTTACTCCTATATTTAAGAACGAATGTAAATCAGAGATCTCCAATTACAGACCAATTTCGATTCTCACAATATTCAATAAAATCTTCAAAAAATTGTTATATAAGAGACTTTTGGATTTTTTAATAAGAATTTTATAATTAATGAAAACCAATACGGTTTTTCTAAAAATAAATCAACAGAACTAGCGTTCATTACGGTATTAGATTATATTTATTCATCTATATATAATAAGCAATCTACAATTGGGGTCTTTTTTGATCTATTTAAGGCGTTTGACACCATAAACCACAAAAGGGTATTGTACCAACCTTAGTTAACGCGCATCCGCAGTGTTGCGAATAATTTGTTGGAAAGTTATTTAACAAATCGATAGCAGTTTGTGAATATTGGAGTTGGCTGCTTCGCACTGAAGACTACACTTTGTGGGGTCCCTCAGGGCTCAATACTTTGCCTTTTACTGTTTAATCTTTACATAAATGATATATTCTTTTCATCTACTCGCTTAAAACTAATTTGTTACGCTGACGATACTAGCGCTTTTTTCTCGCATAAGGATATTAACGTTCTACCTCTTATAATTAATGAAGAGATCCGTCATCTTGTCAAATTCTTTAGGATAAACTATTTCGCACTAAACGCAAGGAAAACCAAACGTCTTCTTTTTACACTTAAGAAAAATATTAACACTTATCTGATAAATATTAAATATTGATAAAATTATACCTCTTTCTACGGAAACTAAATTTTTAGGTGTTATACTACAATCTAATCTTAAATGGGACCTTCATATCCAGACATTACGTTATAAGTTAAGCAGACATATTAATGTAATAAAAGTATTCGTGTTTTTCTCCCCATGAATATTCTTATTAACTTATATCATTCTCTTTTTTTCTCATATCTATTACTATCTTTTCGCTTGGGGCAAAACTACTGTATATAATCTTCATCAGTTAATTTTACTTAAAAAAATGTCAAATTGCTTGATAATTGTAAAAACTCTTCTGCTGATACTTTTCAACAGTTCGGAATACTAACAATCGATAAACTTCTAGATTTTAAAATTGCATTATTTATGTTTAACTTCGTTAGCAATAACACTAATCAAACAACAATATAAATCACGTTTCACCATCTTGCCGCTTCATAACATCGGCGCTGGTATCACTACGCCAATAAACGTTGATTTATATTGTTGTTTGATTTAATCTGCGTAGTGTTCGAT
>QLNU02015360.1:239113529-239125781 GCA_006491805.2 Dysdera silvatica
TTCCCCCACGAAAACTCACAAAAATCTCGCCCCGGAGGCTTTCTTGTGTTGACCATATTTGGCAATTGTGTTATCCCTGCGGAGGGTAATAATACCTTAACATCTTTACATACGGAGAAAGAGAGCGTTGTTTCCTGTCCTCATTCGTCTAGCGGTCCAAGACACTCCGGGCTAAACGGAGGGACCCTGGTTCGAATCCAGGATGGGGAAAGCGTCTCTTTTTCTCCAAAACGAATAAAGCTCTAGTTTGAGCTAATTAATACGTGGGTGGCAAAAATTATTGTATAATAAATTCCCCCACGAAAAACTCACAAAAATCTCGCCCCGGAGGCTTTTCTGTGTTGACCATTATTTGGCAATTGTGTTATCCCTGTGAAGGGTAATAATACCTTAACGTCTTTACCTAGTTTACCTTATTACACAAGTTTGCGTTAAAAGTAGAAAAGCAATAAGGCAGTAAAACCAAATAGTGAGAGGGAAAGCACATATCCAAAATGAGAACATATTAGATAAAAATCTGCTTCGTTCCGTTGTCGTCGATTGACTTACACCAAATTGCTTTCTCGTTCGTCTCGTTCTCTCGCGGATGATTGGAATTTTTTGACTATTTCTTCCGTTTTTTTTTCATTATTTCTAACCATGAAGCTTAAGACTTGCTTGATTTGTCTGTTCCTTACTTCGATCGTGTTGTCGCAATATGTATGGATTTTGCTTTTGCACCTACGTACTAAAAAAAAAAATAAATAATAATAAAACAAAAGCACGGAAAAACGTAATTCAATTCTGCTTGGAGCGGCGAAAACACGGAATTTTCGCTGATCTACCCGTGTTTCGAAAAGCCGTCGTTTCGCGTTAGATTTCCTTTAACATTTTATTTTTCTTACAGCCCCATCTTTCGCCCTCCGACAGTCCGGGATATTAAATCGTGTTACAGATTTGGCTTTCGCGATTGGACTAAAAATAAAGATATCTTCAATAAATCGAGAGATGAAAATTTCAGAAACATCACTGGCTTAGCCGGTTTTGAATGAAGATCATCATTTTCGTTTACTCCTAGTCTGCTTTTAGGATTTGGCTACTGTAGTACCTTAAGGCGAAAGCTTGATCTGAAAGAAAAAATCGGAATAGCTTCCTCCCTGATTGAACTGCCATAAAAATTGAAATGCAACAGAGCTTTAGGGATGAAATTACGGAGCAATATAGTGATTTATGTTACGTTTTTATATATAGTGTGTCCGTAAATTATTCACCCCACTGGAAGCCCGGTTAAGTTCATTTTTATAGGAGGTATGCATAAAGAATTTGAATTACATAGGATAAATAAAATGAAAAATGAATTCACGACAATTTTTGAAGTATTTTCTTCATCAATTTTTTATAATTCTTCATGCTCGGGCCTTGTGATGGCGCAGTATTAACGCGTTCATCTAGTTGGGTGAACAACTCTCTCGTATTTTCCGGGTTTTCACCTGCATTTTAGCTAATTTTTTCAGATTTTCCCGGCTTCCGTATTGGAATTCTATTTCTCCCGTATATTTCATTGATCATCATAGTCTTAAAATTTCAATTATGTATTATTAATTTTAATTTATGTTGCGATCTATTTATCAAAATTTAAATTATATACACTCTTTTGCAAAAAAAAAAAAGCACCATGAAGAAATTATCTGTTTTTATTGAACACACACAGGTAAACAAATTATAAAAAATTCAAGGCAACAAGAGCCATCAACGGCTAGGAATTGCACAGTGAATGTTCAAATCAATAGTTGGTGAAACCTCCATAGCGGTGATGCATGCTTCTATACGTCCAGCTAAGGAGTGATAAAGGTTCCTAAATATCATCCTGCGACACATTCTGCCAGGCAGTCCTTACTTGTTGCACCAGCTCTGCGATATTTTGCGGTGCCCAAATCCAGCAGCCTACCATGTCCCATACATGTTCGATTGGCGAAAGGTCTGGTGACGTATCTTGCCAAGGAAGAGTATCAACAGCACGAGACAGCTCAGAGATATGCGAGCCGTATGGGGCCTGGCATTATCTTGTTGGAAAATGGCCGCAGGCTGTCGTGTCATGAAGAGTAACGCCAACGGTTGCAGATTTCATCAACATATCGTTGAGCTGTGAAAGTTGTATGCAGGATGACTAGGGGCGTCCTGCTGTCGTATGAGATAGCACCCCACATTATCGCACTAGGGGTAATAGAAGTGTGTCGCTGAAAACCAAAGGATGGTTGGGACCACTGTCTTTAGCACCTTAACACACGGATCCGATGGTCATCTGCTCCAAGACTGAAGCGGGATTCATCGCTGAACACTATGCGATACTAATCTGCTGGCAGCCACGATGACCGGCTACGACACCACTCCAGACGACTCTGTTGATGGTGTGGGGTTAAAGGCAGATATCTTAAAGGCCGCTGTGAGTGTAACCCCACCTTAGCCAAGCGTTGCGAGATGGTGGAAGGTGCCACGGGTGGTCTGAAAGACACAGTAGCACGTTGGATGGCGGACAATGATGTCATAGGATCAGCTCGGGCCTGTCGCACAACCAACCTATCTTGCCTCGTATTCGTGCACCTTGGCCTTCCAGAACCTTCATTTCGGAAAAAAAAGAAAGAAAGAGAGAGAGAGAGAGAGAGAGAGAAAGAAAGAAAGAAAGAAAGAGAACGTTCACCCATTAACTGCTAACTGCAATCCAGGGGTTGCTTTTCTAGGTTTTAAGAGGTTCAGATTCTTCGGGAAAACGTTGGTCTACGACCCTACGGTGGCGCTATGGTAATGCACTCTTCTGTCGTGCCATTATTCCGGGTTCAAGTCTCAGTGGTATTGTAGAACGCGTGCTGTTTTTCTACACACCGTATGTAGTTCAGGGTTGCTTTCCTTGGAAGATAGAGGTTTGGATTTCTCAGAAAACTGCAGGGTCCGCTGAAACATGACCTTTGCTGTTCTTGCGCCGTAAAAAAGCAAATAAAACTTAATGTCTCGAATGAAATCAACTACTGATTTTCTACCCACTACTCATCAAACTCGCATGGAATTTTACTGAAGTGTAGGTCACGGCGCAGCATGATCCTTGCTGTTCTTGTGCCATAAAATAACCTAATGTCTGGAATGCAATCAACTACAGCCTTGATGTTCCACCTACTACTCATCAAACTCACGTGGAAGTTTTCTGAAGTGTAGGTCCCGACGCAGCAATCTTTGCTGTCCTTGCGCCGTAAACTCAAACGAACCGAACTGTGTGCGTGCTTAGTTGAAACTAAATGTCTTGAAATCATTTAATTTTGTTTACTTTAATCGTTTTACATTGGCTTTTATAAAAGTTATGCATTTATTCAAAGTTATAATTGGATAACTACTGTATAAACATCCTACATTATAAACAGTAATACTTTATGGATGCATTTTCCGCTCTATTTGACTTTTAAACTTGGGTCTGTGCAAGTCATCGTATAATGTTAAAATGAGAATTCAAAGATGGACTGGAGCAGCCGCTTTTAACCTATTTTTGATTTTTTGTTTTGTTATAATTTCGTTAAGAAGAATCCCATAGACAGAAGTTCAAGCGTAAGAAAAATAGAAGAATAGACAAGTTAGACAGTAACTATTCTCAGATTTAGTTTCGTTTTGTTTGCTTGCACGTCTAAAAACTGCCTTAGGATGGGACCAACTGCTTATGTTGATGTCCGAACTCAGATGTGTTTACACGCAGCGAGTTCATTAAGTATAACCATCCAGTTGCCTCGACAGCCTTCATAAAATAATAATATCTACGTAGTATTTTCTGTAAGACATTTAACTAAAACACCAAATGGTATATAAGTGTTTATGTTTTTACGACGCAAGGGCAGTTATGATTACGCAACCTTAAACGCTATGTTGAGTGGTTGATCGTGTTTTACGTCTTAAAACATTTTGTATGATCGTGTAAGGCGGAAACAACAAGTCAAACCGTTCTCGCATTTATTAGCACTCAGTAATTGATACTCAGTAAATCTCAGTAAAACTCAGTAATCGAAGTGACTATGAGATCATGTTATTTTGCTTGTCGCATTCTGCCAGCAAATGATCACAAGGGCCAGGGTTGAAAAAATAAATAATTCAAGTAATATCAGGCAATTTGATGTTATAATTTATACAAGCATAAGACAGTTGTGGTGGTTATGAGCTATAGAGGTCTACCAAAAACAAAAAAAACAAAAAAACCAAACAAACCTAGTAACTAAAACGATCTCTTAGCGGTCTGTGAAGTAAATTGTAGTAATGGTAGATGAATTGGGGGTATTGAAGCATGTATGGTCATAAGAATGAGGTCTCCTAAATTGGGTGGGCGTAAAGTGGGTGTTTATTCTCTTATACTCTCGTTATAACGTTGGAACTAACTAGCCTGTAGACCTCAAATAACCAGACTGTAGACCTCAAATAACCAGACTGTGGACTTCAGTATATAATGTACCTGAGGTTACGTTTCTAGTCTCATGAAATGACGTTGGAGTTAAAAAATCATAAATGACGTACAGGACAATAAAAAATTTCGATATTTTTAAAAATTTTGATTAACTTTGAAAATATTTAAAACGGACCCTCATAAAATTTGATTACCTTAGGTAAATAATATAAAATATTAGATCTGATGAGCGGGGACTTAGATCTGAGGCAAAATGTTTTAGATACCTTTTCAGTTGGAAATAATTCGAATGTATTTAAATACAAAGTTGATTGATTGGACTTTTATGGCGCAAGGACAGCAATGGTCCTTTTGCGCCAATACAAGTAAATGTCATTGTCGAGTCTTTGAGAAATTTTTGGATATTTTTACCTCATCTTTATTTGACTAGTGAAAAGAATTAAGTGTAATTTTAACTGAAAATGACATTAAATATATGTCGAATCTAAAGTGAAACTGACTAGCTGTATATTTCATTGAAGTTTCATTCATACATAGAAGTTTGTCATTCGCTCTGAAGGGTTTCAGGGTTACGTACACAGGCTTGTAGGGAGGTGGAAGGGGCAACTACTTGGGCACGGAAAAGGGGATACAAGGTACTCGGGGACCCATGAGTATAAAACAATTATCAGAAGCAATACAGGATTTAGACATTATGTCACTGTAAACCCAAACAAATTTGACACTCCACTGTTAGCTTTCTTTTTTTAGCTTATTGCAACCGCAAGTACTGCAATATCAACACATATCAAGGTTTGTATTTTAAATTTTATGGAGGGAGAATTTGGTGAGAGAGGAGGAATCATATAAAAACTGTTTATACAAATATACATAAAAACAGTTTTATACATTATTAATTTTTAATAATTTTCAATATTTTAACATTGTGTTGTTATTCTTTTACATATATAATATATAAATAGCTCAATAGGGGAACTAGGGCAGAAGCATAGGGTAATCTGGATCATGCCCCTTCTGGCCCCGGCTTCGCTACAGGCCTGTACGTGAATCTTTAGATAGTTTGCGAGGATGATGAAAATTTACATTATATTTCTTTGTTGTTTTACAGACCTTGTGTTTTGTTCTTATTCAAGCTGAAAATTAAGGCTATTTTATGCTTTTGCAGCGAAAACGCTTGATATCCAGATCTAAAGCACGTGATTTAAATCTTGCGCGAGAACAATATTTTCTAGAGCGATTAAGCCAAAAATGCTTATTGTTTGTTTGTGGTTTTACAGTTCAAGGACCACAATGGTCATGCTGCATCGGGACCTACTGTTTTTCGAGGAATCCGAACCTCTGGACCTACAATTTTCCGAGGAATCTGAACCTCTTAAGGCCCAGGGAACCAAACCCCAGACTACAGTGAGCAGTGCAATCTTTACGAGATCTCTGAGTAAGCATTTATTGCGCCGTTAAAAGTCGAACCGGAGTTAACGGCGTGCTAGGCGAACGCTTTACCACACTGCTCCGCCTCAGGGCTCAAGAATACTTACTGGCGTTTTCATGAATTCTTGATGAAAGCTAACTTTTGGACTTTGCAGTAGTGTAGTGGTACCGCGTTTATGCAGCGTGCCGTTAATCCGGGTTTGACCTCCAACGGTGCCGTAAAAAAACCCTCACTAACTGCTCAACGCAGTCCGGAGGTTGGATCCCTAGAAATTAACATGTTCGGAGTCCTCGGAAAAATCATGTATGTCTACTGGCCTAGGTAGTATAGGGATAACGCATTGTACATCGTGACATTATACCGAGTTCAATTCCTAATGGTACCTTAGCACACGTGCCGTTCTTCCGTACACCGGAGCTGTTTTCTTCGCGGAGGAGGTTCGGATTCCTCGGAAAAACTAGAAGACCCGACGCAGCGTGACTATTGCTGCCTTAAAGCTGTAAAAAACATAAACAAGTTAACTTTCGTTATTATGCCGCTGACCAGCTTTTGACTTCCGTTTCTAATATATGTATTTAAAAGGCATGACCAGGTTGGTGTTATAGTCAAATAGGCTTGAAAACCTGCACAGTATATTAACTGACGCAAAAACTAAACTCTATTTATGAAAATCGAATCTATAATTCAAAACTTGCAAGGAAATAATTGTAGGAAAATAGTATTTATTTATATATTGCAAATAATTCAAAAGTTAATATTTACTGAAGATCCATGCATGATGACCGTCATATTTTACATGAAAATATAAGATAGTAGCTTTAGGATTTTAACAGGTTTTTTTACTTTGCCAAGGTGCTTTTGAGTGAATGAGGAATTAATACGTTAACGGTTAACGCATTTAATAATCGGTTAGCCGAACTTAACCTGTTAACTGGATATGACGACATTTTTCGTCATGCCCGGAAGATTACACATTTTTAACAAAAAGTATCTCCTTAACCTGTTAACTGGGTATGACGACATTTTTCGTCATGCCCGGAAGACTACCAAAATGTCCCCCCAAAAAAAGTCCCCAGTGTGAAACGAGTTTCACAAAATTTTATTCCCCGGTTAACAGGTTAATAGAACATCTCGAAACTATGGCATAATTCCAGCAGTTTTCCATATAGGAGCTAAAAACATTTGGTAGGTGACATCTACTTTATACATATAACGTGAAATATGGAAACAGGAGAAATAATGGAGTTATCTATCAAGATTGTGAGCAATTTTTCTTGGGTATGAGAAGAAAAATTTTAGTAGCAAGCAATCAATGTTTCTTCATCGAAAAGTATTTTGTTTCGTTACTTTTGGCAAGCAGTGTAGTAACTTTGTTTAAAAATAAGAACTAAAATTTGAGAACGAAGATTTTTTTTTTGAGAAGAGTAAGAATAAATAAAACGTACCAATAGCATGAGAAAAACATCGCGCTGTTTCGAGAACTACTGTTCCATTATCAAGCAAAGTGTCGAGGAAGTGAGACTGTCCTGTGTTTATACCCACAGTTTTAAGTTTTCCCAGAGCAGTCCCACACCCAGGTTTTACCTGAACCTTTTTTTTGTTCTAATTTATTTTCCTCTTTTCGTTACTTTTACCATTTTTATTTCTAATTTACTTTTTTACTTTATTATTTTCTTTCTATTTTCTTCGCTTTCCTTTTTTTTTCGCATTGCGACTAGCGACAAATTTTACTTGTTATAATAAGTACAGGTGTACTAAAACATGTTTTACATACCGCAACGAAAATGGTCTGTTAACAGTTCCAGTCTTCTGACTATACAGGGTGTCTCAACACCAGGGTTACAAACATCTAGGAGGGGTAGGGTACACTTAGACGAACAATATTTGTCATAGAACCTAGGGTCGCAAACCACTCACAGCGTTAGTTCTAAAATCATCCAGTATGCACAAATATTTACAACCAGTTCGTGAAAAGCGCCAGATAAAACTCAGGTCAGCTGTAAAAGGGCATAGATGATTAGGACATCGCATTTTGCGCTTCTCATGCACTGGTTGTCACTATTTGTGCATGCTGGACGGTTTTAGAACTGACGCTGTGAGTGGTTTGCGACCCTAGGTTCTATGACAAATATTGTTCGTCTAGGTGTACCCTATCCCTCCTCGATGTTTGCAACCCTGGTGTTGAGACACCCTGTATATCTTATGTCGCATTTTCTTATCATTCATCCATTCCAACTCAATTATTTACAAAGTTCCTAATTCACTACTGAAATGGCCAACGGTCCCTTCACGAATTTCCAAGAAATTCGCGATTTGCACCTGTTGTGTTCCTGTTCTACTTTCCACTTGACGACTGTTGCTATGTAAGGGATGCTTCTCAACGGGCTTCAAATTTTAAATCGACATTCCAGTCTGTAATTCGAGTTATCGGGAGAAAACTATTCGAGATACATATGGAAACACACATTGAATTTAGGCTAACAATGAAGAGAAAATAGTAAATTTCGAGACACGGAGGTTTTTGAGATAGACAGGTTTTATTGCATGCAGTTGAATTATGCCTTTCAACTCACGAAACTTATTAAATTATGTAGATAATTCTTAGTTTTTAGAACTCTAGTTTTCCTCACAGAAATACCTACTAAATACAATCTCTTAATAAAACAAAATTTGTTTGCTTTGTGGTAAAAGGGTGTTATAATAATTTTTATTTTCTAAACACTGAAAAAAATAGGAGCTCCAATAAACTAATCGCGATTTCACAGCTGGCGTATAAACAAAAAGGAAACTTTGAAAATATCGCAAATGTGAAAGGAAGTTAAGAATAATCCTTAAAAAGGACTGGAAGGAGCCGATTTGGATGAATTCAGCTTTATTTTACTGTAATATAAAATTCTCCAAAGGCAGTCCATATAAAAATAGAGTGACAAAATTTAAGTACACAAGGATTGAAATAAAATGGAAACACGTTTATATTTCTTGTTTATTAAATAAAAATGATACGTATGAATTGAATATAGGCTGAATAGGTACTGACTTATGTACTCACAAGGAGAACCCACAGTGAGTGCCCTGCCGATTTTGAAGAAACTCTTTTTGATAAAAGTAGAGACAAAATAAGGAAATACGTGTCTCGGCATTCGTGCCAATGCGGCTTATTTTCGGAGATATGAATTTTTAAAGATTTTGCATCCTATATATGAGCTTAAAATACGACATCCTTAGTTGGTAAGTTACCGACCTAGCGCTTCTTATTCCTGCGTTCGATGCCCGCGGACATCGATCATTTCTGTTTTTTTTAATATGTATCCTTTTTACATATTTATGTATTTTTATTAGTAAAAATACTTTGCTTACAATTGGATTTTGTTCATAAACTTACTTTAATAAAATTCATATTTATATATTTAATTCTGTGATACTATTTTTCGCAGTTATAATTTTTACACGAATTTTAATATTTTATTGAATAGTTGTAAAGGTACAAAAAGTTTAGGAGTTAGCTGTAAGTTTTTAGGTGAATATAACTTTTATAAAATTTGCGTACTCATTGTCAGCTTGTGAAGGATTGGAATTAAACCAATAACGCAGTTTTGTTTTATTTAAGGATGGAAAGATTTTTCTGAAAACGTTTAATAAATTCCATTAAATAAAGAAGAAAACTGCGTTCATTCGTCTTATTGGCGTATTTTGTCATTATTAGCCTCTGCAGTCATCAACTATTAGCATCTATTACGCCTAATATTTTTAAAATATATTTATCGATTGACAAACGTATTTTTAGTATGTAATATTTTATTTTATAACATATAAACATCATTTTATTTTATAAATATATAAACATCATTTTATTTTATAAATGATATAAACATCATTTTATTTTATAACATATAAACATCATTTTATTTTATAACATATAAACATCACTTTATTTTATAACATATAAACATCATTTTATTTTTATAACATATAAACATCATTTTATTTTTATAACATATAAACATCATTTTATTTCTATAACATATGTATCATTTTATTTTATAACATATAAACATCATTTTATTTTATATATAAACATCATTTTATTTTTATAACATATAATCTTTTTATGCAACTTCATTTATATGCATTTCATTTATATAGAAACATTTTATTTTATAAAATGCAATCACTCTTATTTTAAAACTGACTGACCTGAACATATTTTTTGTGTATCACTCGGAGGCGCCGGCATTTTTTACTGGTACACAGTTTTGGATAATAATTGTCATAAAAAACAATAAAAATATAAAAAAATCTATGAAATTGATCATTTTATAAATTTATTATTGTAACAATTAGATTTTCTTCGTCTAATATTATCTGGAAAACAAATACCATTTGAATTTTAGAAAACTTTTTTTTCTTTTGTTAACTACGCAACAAACCAAGAATATTGTAACATATTCTTGAAAATAGGCGCCGAGAGTTGATGGTGAATAAGTGAATGGGTCTTCAAAGCATCTATCTGCTCGCGTATTTAAATGACTATTTTCTTATAAGGTTTCAACACAATTTTGTAACCTTTTAATGAAATTTTTTACTTGACGGCAGAAGTAAACTTCTGAGTTTGACAGCATGGGGTACAGTGAGGTGGAATTACTTCAACAGAAGAACAGGTGCCGTCGTCATTTGAAAGGATATTATTAAAGTGCGCTGGATCTATTTAAATACATAACAAGCTGGATGGCTACACCGAAACTTTTTCAATTTTTTAATAATCAACAATTGAAGTTCGAGTCGAAATTATCACTGTCAATAAGCATAAAGTTCACATATTTAGATAAATACGAAGTTTATTAAAGTAAGTTTATGAACAAAATCCGATTGTAAGCGTCGTATTTTTATTAATAAAAATACCTAATTGAATATGTAAAAAGGATACACATAAAAAAAAGTGATCGATTTCCCGGGGCATCGAACACAAAAACACGGAGCGGAGCGCAGGCCATCTTAACAACCACGCTATCGATTGGCTTACAGAGGGAGTCGTATTTTAAGTTCATTTAAAAATTCATTTCTCCGAAAATAAGTTGCATGGACATGAATGCCGAGTCACGTATTTCCTTATTTTGGCTCTATTTCCATAAAATAATTTCATCAAAATCAGCGGGGCACTCACTGCGGGCTCTCCTTCTTAGTTCGTAATTTGCAAAATGTTGTGAAGTTATCCTCCGTTTAAAACAAAAACCGCACGCCCGACGTGGGGTTCGAACCCAAGACCAAGAGTCTCGTGCTCTACCGACTGAGCTAGCCGGGCTTGGAGTCGCATGCTACAATTTAGTATTTAAACGGTGAATTTTAAAATTCTATTACTATTTTTGAAATGCTTCTTTTCGTTTATAAGTAACTATAATTTCTTTTCTGATATCGTTTTAGAAATACTTCTGGCAATCGGGTTTTATTATAAAATCTAGATTTCATCTCTTAGTTAGGAATATGGTCATTACAAAAGTGCAGATAGCTAGGGCCAGATTTATGATCAGTCATGCAAAGCACGCATCTAGGAGATGACAGCAGAAAGCTGAAAAATGAAAATTTTGGAACGCGACAACGTTTAAAAAGATCTTCCGCAGTACAAATATGTAACAAAGGATGAAATAAACGTATAATATTTGTCTTGACATCACATGCTAAACGTATCGTATTTGAAAGCCCACATGTAGTACGGGACAAATGGCGTCCACCTAAGTGTAATATCTACATATGAAACATATTAAATATTAGTATCAGCGTCATAGTGTTTAGTTTTTGATGTCGAGTACAAAGTATCGATGCGCTTGGAATAATCGCTGCTGTCATTCAGCAAGAATTCAAGTGAATAAAGACGGTTATTGGCAAATCATGCTATGGTTGGGCGGCGGGATCTCATATTGGTAGAAAGTATTGGAGGCAAAGAAACGGAGAGAAAATTGACATCACTGTCCATCGTATTAGACAGGTACGGATTAAGGCACATGGTGTCATGTGTGACACTAAAATTCGGAGTCAGCCGTTAAATATTAATTATTTCCAAAATATTTCCTTTAGCGTAGGAAAGTTTTTTCATTTCTAGGTATCGGCTCAATAGGCTACAAAATGTTATTAAAAAAACATTAAATATTATTACGAGACGGAGAGCCATGTTAACAGTTAATTTTTTTTTAAATAAAAATAATATATAATTCATGAGTACTTTTTCTAGTGAGTCGAAAACCAGAGTTTTTTTAATATAAAAATTAAAGCTTTACAAGAAATTCAGTAATCTGAAATGGCCCCCGGACAATCCAATAAATCGATACATTTATGTATTTTTTGCTCCCTTAATTTCGTTAGTTTCTAATCGTCGTTAATCCATTTCATCGCTCCCTTAGTCTGGCGCCCAGAGCAACGG
>QLNU02015360.1:239125881-239154857 GCA_006491805.2 Dysdera silvatica
AACTGGGTATGACGACGGTCATGCCCAGAAGATGGCTAAAGTATCTCAACCTGTTAACTGGGTATGACGACATTTTTCGTCATCCCCGGAAGACTACCAAAATGTCCCCCCAAAAAAAGTCCCCAGTGTAAAACGAGTTTCACAAACTTTTATGCCCCGGTTAACAGGTTAATAGAACATCTCGAAACTATGGCATAATTCCAGCAGTTTTCCATATAGGAGCTAAAAACATTTGGTAGGTGACATCTACTTTATACATATAACGTGAAATATGGAAACAGGAGAAATAATGGAGTTATCTATCAAGATTGTGAGCAATTTTTCTTGGGTATGAGAAGAAAAATTTTAGTAGCAAGCAATCAATGTTTCTTCATCGAAAAGTATTTTGTTTCGTTACTTTTGGCAAGCAGTGTAGTAACTTTGTTTAAAAATAAGAACTAAAATTTGAGAACGAAGATTTTTTTTTTGAGAAGAGTAAGAATAAATAAAACGTACCAATAGCATGAGAAAAACATCGCGCTGTTTCGAGAACTACTGTTCCATTATCAAGCAAAGTGTCGAGGAAGTGAGACTGTCCTGTGTTTATACCCACAGTTTTAAGTTTTCCCAGAGCAGTCCCACACCCAGGTTTTACCTGAACCTTTTTTTTGTTCTAATTTATCTCCCTCCTTTCGTTACTCTATTTTTATTTCCAATTTACATTTCTACTTTATTATTTTCTTTCTATTTTCTTCGCTTTCCTTTTTTTTTCGCATTGCGACTAGCGACAAATTTTACTTGTTATAATAAGTACAGGTGTACTAAAACATGTTTTACATACCGCAACGAAAATGGTCTGTTAACAGTTCCAGTCTTCTGACTATACAGGGTATCTCAGCACCAGGGTTATAAACATCTAGGAGGGGTAGGGTGCACCTAGACGAACAATATTTGTCATAGAACCTAGGGTCTCAAACCACTCACAGCGCTAGTTCTAAAACCGTCCAGCATGCACAAATATTTACAACCAGTGCGTGAAAAGCGCCAGATAAAACTCAGGTCAGCTGCTCAAGTGCATAGATGATTAGGACATCGCATTTTGAACTTCTCATGGACTGGTTGTCACTATTTGTGCATGCTGGATGGTTTTAGAACTAACGCTGTGAGTGGTTTGCGATCCTAGGTTCTATGACAAATATTGTTCGTCTAGGTGTACCCTACCCCTTCTAGATGTTTGCAACCCTGATACTGAGATATCCTGTATATCTTATGTCGCATTTTCTTATCATTCATCCATTCCAACTCAATTATTTACAAAGTTCCTAATTCACTACTGAAATGGCCAACGGTCCCTTCACGAATTTCCAAGAAATTCGCGATTTGCACCTGTTGTGTTCCTGTTCTACTTTCCACTTGACGACTGTTGCTATGTAAGGGATGCTTCTCAACGGGCTTCAAATTTTAAATCGACATTCCAGTCTGTAATTCGAGTTATCGGGAGAAAACTATTCGAGATACATATGGAAACACACATTGAATTTAGGCTAACAATGAAGAGAAAATAGTAAATTTCGAGACACGGAGGTTTTTGAGATAGACAGGTTTTATTGCATGCAGTTGAATTATGCCTTTCAACTCACGAAACTTATTAAATTATGTAGATAATTCTTAGTTTTTAGAACTCTAGTTTTCCTCACAGAAATACCTACTAAATACAATCTCTTAATAAAACAAAATTTGTTTGCTTTGTGGTAAAAGGGTGTTATAATAATTTTTATTTTCTAAACACTGAAAAAAATAGGAGCTCCAATAAACTAATCGCGATTTCACAGCTGGCGTATAAACAAAAAGGAAACTTTGAAAATATCGCAAATGTGAAAGGAAGTTAAGAATAATCCTTAAAAAGGACTGGAAGGAGCCGATTTGGATGAATTCAGCTTTATTTTACTGTAATATAAAATTCTCCAAAGGCAGTCCATATAAAAATAGAGTGACAAAATTTAAGTACACAAGGATTGAAATAAAATGGAAACACGTTTATATTTCTTGTTTATTAAATAAAAATGATACGTATGAATTGAATATAGGCTGAATAGGTACTGACTTATGTACTCACAAGGAGAACCCACAGTGAGTGCCCCGCCGATTTTGATGAAATGTTTTGATGGAAGTAGAGCCAAAATAAGGAAATACGTGTCTCGGCATTCGTGCCAATGCGGCTTATTTTCGGAGATATGAATTTTTAAAGATTTTGCATACTATATATGAACTTAAAATACGACATCCTTAGTTGGTAAGTTACCGACCTAGCGCTTCTTATTCCTGCGTTCGATGCCCGCGGACATCGATCATTTCTGTTTTTTTTAATATGTATCCTTTTTACATGTTTGCTTATGTATTTTTATTAGTAAAAATACTTTGCTTACAATCGGATTTTGCTCATAAACTTACTTTAATAAAATTCATATTTACATATTTAATTCTGTGATACTATTTTTCGCAGTTATAATTTTTACACGAATTTTAACATTTAATTGAAGAGTTGTAAAGGTACAAAAAGTTTAGGAGTTAGCTGTAAGTTTTTATGTGAATATAACTTTTATAAAATTTGCGTACTCATTGTCAACCTGTGAAGGGATGAAATTACACCAATAACGCAGTTTTGTTTTATTTAAGGATGGAAAGATTTTTTCTGAAAACTTTTAACAATTCCATTAAATAAAAAAGAAAACTGCGTTAATTCGTCTTATTTTGTCATTATTAGCCTTTGCAGTCATCCACTATTAGCATCTATTATGCCTAATATTTTTTTAAAATATATTTATCTATTGAAAAATGCATTTTTAGTATGTAATATTTTATTTTATAACATATAAACATAATTTTATTTTATAACATATAAACATAATTTTATTTTATAACATATAAACATAATTTTATTTTATAACATATAAACATAATTTTATTTTATAACATATAAACATAATTTTATTTTATAACATATAAACATTTTATGTGTATCTCATTTATGTGCATTTTATTTATATAGAAACATTTTATTTTATAAAATGCAATCAATTTTATTTTAAAACTGACTGACGTGAACATATTTTTTGTGTATCACTATCGGAGGTGTCGGAATTGTTTACTGGTACACAATTTTGGATGATAATTATCATAAAAACATAAAAAAATTCTACAACGTGAGCATTTTATAAATGAATTGTTCGAACAACTGATTTTCTTTGTCTAATATCATCTGGAAAACAAATACCATCTACATTTTCAAAAACGCTTCTTTCGTTTGTTAACTTTGCAACAAACCAAGAGTACTGTAACATATTCTTAAAATTCGGCGCCGAAAGTTGATTGTGAATAAGTGAATGGATCTTCAAAGCATCTATCTGCTCGCATGTTTAAATGACTATTTTCTTGTAAGGTTTCAACACAATTTTGTAACCTTTTAATGAAATTTTTTACTTGACGGAAGAAGTACACATCACGAGGTTGACAGTATGGGGTACAATGAGGTGGAATTACTTCAACAGTAGAAGAACAGGTGCCGTCATCATTTGTAAAAACATCATTAAAGTGTGCTGGATCTACTTAACTACATAACAGGCTGTGTGACTACACTAAAACTTTTTCTACTTTTCAACTTTTTAATAATCAACAATTAAAATTTGAGTAGAAATTATCACTGCCCATAAGCATACAATTAGCATAACTACATAAATATGAATTTTATTAAAGTACGTTTATGAACAAAATCTGATTCTAAGGAAAGTATATTTACTAATAAAAATGCATAAATAAATATGTAAAAATACATATTAAAAAAGTGACTGATTTCCGCGGGCATTAAACGCAAACACACGAAGTACTAGGCCGGTAACTTACCAACTAAGCTACCTATTAGTTTGCAAAGGATGTCTTATTATAAGCTCATATATGGGATGAAAAATCTTTAAGAATTCATATCTCTGAAAATAAGCCACATTGGCACGTATTTCCTTATTTTGGCTCTACTTTCGTCAAAAAAATTTCATCAAACTCGTCAGGACACTCACTGTGGGTTCCCCTTGTCAGCTTTTTCACCCAACTCGATTTAAATATTAATTTTTATATTTAAAACTATTATATTGATTGTGCACAGACGCGTTCTAATACATACTTTAATTACATACATATATATTTCTTCGTAAATACTTTAAAAGTATATTAACCTTAAAATAAAATTGCGAGAAATGTTCGAGATGTTTGCTACTAGCGCCGTGTCAAATCGTTCAAAGACCGGCTCACTTGAACGGGTCTTCTCGGTTACCATAGGTGGGCAAACTCACTCATTCATTCATCAAATGAACGATTTAATGAACCGTTCCTTGATTCGTACAAAATGAATGCTTTGCACACCTGTATTGTTTGATGATGACACCTTGTAATGATCCAAAATTTCATTTCAGTTGAAGAATATATTCCCATTGTTTTGCCTTTGAATTACAAACGCCAAACACGCTATTATACATTGTTTTAAAAAAATTCTCAGGTTCCTTTGTTAGAATAGAATTGCAGTGTGAAGTGCAATTCTAAATTGCAAAAAGAAATTTTATTGTTCGAGAGTTTCCTGTGATAATTGTATTTTGAGGATGTTCGTGTTTGTGACGTTATAGATGAAGGACACTGTTCTTTCATTTTCACATAATTGTTATTGACTGAGTACTGTTGTTGGAATTTATTTTAAATGCAATTTCAAGAATTTCATAAGGCCAAATCTTAATATCATATTTTACTGGAATTTTGTAGATATTTTAAATGGTAACGTTTATTATAACAAAATAGAATGGAAGCGAAATACGTACAGTATACATTATGTACTTCACTACATGCAAGTTCACTTTTTAATATATTATTTTTAGCACCTTATCAATCTTCATCAGTTAATATACAGCTTAGAGTACATAACTTAGTGCGAATCAAGTTCATCATACCTTTTGCCAAAATTTTTAAAGTTAAACTAAACAGTACATGTTCTTCCTTTTGAACTAGGTATTGTAGTTTTGAATTGGTCTACATTACTACGAAATAAATAAGAGTAAATGAAAAGTGTGATAAAATTAACAATAATGCAGAAAAGTGCAAGAATTCTCGAAATAAACATTTTAACCATTAAGTAGGAAAAACATTTCCTACTTAAAATTAAACGATATTTTACCTATTCAGCATGTAACTCATCGGTACAATTCTACTATAGCATTTTTGTACAGAATTCGTCAAATTATCCGCTTTTGAGTACATTGTTTAAGTCAGTGAGTATATTGGGGTATTGTAGCCCAAATGTGTGGCCCCTCGCTTAAATCTTCCATTTAAAATTATGGTAGTACAGAATTTAAATTATCTTGAAAACGGTAGTATTAAATTAAAGTTATATTGCTTATGGTAGTACTAATATAAAATTATATTGATTATGGTAATATTAAATTAAATTTATCTTGATTATGGCAGTGTAGAATTAAAATTATCTGGATTATGGTAGCATTGGATCAAAATTTTCTCGGTTATTGTAGTATTGATTTAAAATTATATTGATTATGATAATATGAAAATTAAAATAAGTTACAGAGATGAATCGTTGGTTTAGGTTTCACGCAAGAATAGTCTATATGAATTTGACTGAAGTTTACTTTTTTATATTATATACCTTATAGTTATACTGTAATATATGCTGTATAGTTATAATATATACTGTATAGTATTTTCATAAATCATCTAATCATGATCATCTCATCATCTAATCATCTAATCATGATCAATCATAAATAACAAATAAATAAATAAATAAATAAATAAATAAATAAATAAATAAATAAATCAGTTAATCATGTTATAATATATACTGTATAGTTATTACTGTATAGTATTCTCATAAATCATCTAATGAATATTGAGACCAGAGACAGTAATTTTCTTTCAGTATATTGATATAATATTCTATATTTTTGTTGATATTATAACTGCCTGGCTTAAATCCTGCCTTAATGCAGAAGCTATTTCTGAATGTAGTCTGTTCTTCACATCCAGAAATACACGATATTTTAAAAAGTGGGGTTTGATGGAAAATTTATATTCCCTCATAAGGAATTTGATTTTACAGCGAATAAAATTGTTCAAACGCGGGACGGGGGTAAACCTTTAACAATTTAAGAAATTCGTTAAACAAGTTCTTATTATGCAGTTTTAAAGGAAACTAATTTAAAAGGCATTTTCAATCTGTAGAGAGAAAGTACAAGTAATTATGTGAAATTTAAGTAATTTAGGTGCTTAAGAAAGAACTATTTTTTACTGGAATATTCGTATAAATATCACAGATATTGAAGGGATGTATTTTATACATTTAAAACAGCATTTTGGAAACAAAGCCATTTGGTTTTCTTTTAAATATTTGTTGAAGGTGTGAAAGTCGTGCTCGTAACAACAACAACAACAACAAATATTTCTTTGCACTGCTTTTCAAATCAAGTATAGTCGGGTCTCGGTAATTCGACCTTCGGATAAGTCGATATTCCGTATAACTTGACTTCCTTTAAGGTTTTGTTTCGTCTAATGCAGCGATTTTTCAATTGTAGTTCGCGGACCCATGGGAGTCCGCGAGATCCTCCCAGTGTTCCACAAAAGTTCGGAAAAGTACTAAGACAAGAGCATTTACTCTTTAATGCTAAGAATAAATTATGAGGGAACGAAAAATTCCTTCCTTAAATGGTGAAAATCAGTGATGAAACACTAGAAATAAATATGTATGATGCAAATTCTGGGCTTTAAACTTTGAGTTAATTCTTGGGGGTCTGCGAGGGTGAGTGAACTCTGAAGGGGGTCCGCGGTCTAGGAAAGTTAAAGAACCGCTGGTCTAATGTATGATGCATGGAGACCTAACTAACATGGAAAATCTCACTAACTAGACATTATGAAAAGGATGTCAACAGAAATTCGTATCTCTTTTAATTTTCGAACGTTGTTTGACCAGAAACTTTCCAGCTAAAATAGAAAATTTGTTTGTGTTTATGCAGTGCAAGAACTACAAAGGTCACTAAAATAGATACTTTTAATGGCTCCCGGTAATTGCGTTTCCCATTCTCATAAAAATCATTGAAGATAATTTATATTCTGCAAAGAAACAAAAAATTGAAATAAAGGGCTTTTTTAAGCGTATTTAAAACAATCTTTGTTGCAAACAAGTTAAAACGCATTTATGAATCGTAGTTAATTTAACTATGTAATTTAATGTAATCAAAATATCTATAAAAATAGTTGTAGTAAAGTAAGATATAATTATTAAATAATAATTTTATTTTTTTAAAAATGTAAATTAAATTGTTAGAAGTTTCTTTAAATTTCACTCTACCTCGGTAACCCAGTACCCTCATAACACCATATAAATTGCTTACCATATGATATGTTGAGTTATGAAATTTATGAATGAAAACATATTTGCAAAACTTTCAAGTATACATTCAAGGTCTCATTTTTTAAATTCAAAGGAAAATTTGCATCGGGAACTGACGAAATATAAAAACACACTTATTTCGCCATAATAACAAAATTTTAAGAAAAATACTTAGCAATGTTGTATTGTTGTATGACTAATTTTCTAAAACTTACTTAAAATCAATTTAATTTTTTTGATGTTGTGAACGTCGGTGTCTTTAATACTTCTGGCTTATATATAGATAAAATGCAATTTCCTGAAAACAACTGTAAGTTTTTTTTTTGTGTTTCGGAAATTTAAATGCAAAATAACAATGCAAGTAACATGATTCTCATACATGTACTACTTGCCTGAAAGCAATCGTTTCAGTCCATTGTTGTTGTCAATGAATAGTGTTATGGTTGATCAATCACGTTTGCAGGCGTTGGGAGACAAAGGTGAGATCACATCATCTTCTGCACATATTGGTGGTTCTTTGTTCTTTCTAGGTTTCTGTGAGACTGGTATTCAAGGTTGGATGAGTGAGCCTATAAAACTTCACGCAATTCGTATATGAGAAATTCAGTCATCATTCGTATTTGAATCTAGCGTTTAGTTTCTTAAAACAAGATTGCTTTGCAAAGAAAATGACTCTCGGACTTATAGTTGCAGTTCCGTTGACACTCTTGGCTGCCGGATCATTTTTGACAAATCTTGGAAATAACATGCGGAAAAACTTAAGCTTTGAGTTAAAATATGGAAATGATAACAATCGGAAAGCACCAACCACTATTCCTGACGTTACTACTCAAAATTCGGAAACACCTGAAGCCCCAGAAACAAAAAGTCCAGGAGCCGATGGAAAGCGAAAGAGACGAGAACTTTTTGATATTCCTGTACACATGCGTTTCAGTGATGATGGAAAATCGAAACCAAACGGCTATATCGGGAAGAAGAAAGCGGTTAAACTTTTTCCATCTGAAAATTCAACTGATGAGGAAGCTGGTATAGTAAATGTCCATTTAAAACATTCCGATGGACTGGTAAGGAGTGATGCAAGAATGGTAAGAATTAGGCCAATAAAAAATTCAACTAGCGATGGTAATAAAGCAGAAATAGAAAATCCGCATGCATTGGGTCTAGCTAGAAAGAAACAACTGCCAGAAAGTTTGGCTGGGACAGATCTGTTAAAGATAGTTCGAGTGTCAAATATTTCGCCAACTACGAACAAACAAAGAGAGATTAACGAAAAAGAAGTTGAAGAAAGGCTGTCCACCATCGATGGATCAGGAAAGTTCTTTCAAGTTCTTCTTAAGATTAGAACATGTATTGAGCAACAGATTCTGGAGCTGCGGCAATCTCAAGTAGGACAGGGTTTTTTGATCTATCGTCCAAGGGTACTTATGTCAATAATTGGGCAATGTCGTAAAAAACATGTAGAAGAAATGTCTCTAAACTCTAACATCAAGTTTGAAACAGGACCACATTTACAACACGTGGAAATTTCTAAAAACGAATAACCTGAAAGCATTAAATTTAAAAGGTATTCCCCTGACGCTTTTAACTATTTGATTATAGTGTTTATAGTATGGTGCCTCATTTTGAGTATATTAGGTATTTGCTTTTTGATTTTCAAGCATTTTATTATTCCAGTTTTAATAATGTAGGTGTGGGTATAGGTTTAGCCTTTATTGATGTAGGATAGCTGGATATGAAAATGTTTTTTATTCCAAGAATGTTTTTTATTGTTTTGAGTCTGATCTATTGAATATATAAAATATATACTATAAAATATATGTTTATAAAATATATACTTTATAATTTGCACTAATTTTTAATTTATAATTTCATTTGTGACTTACTTACTTTGCATATCTTAGTTATTATAAATATAAAGGTATATACCTGTCTCCCAAGAAGAAGTGGAAGCATGAGTGAAGAGTTGGTGCTGATTATAGATAATGACCATTACCGTAACTGCTTTACATTATGTGTTCAGCTTTTTTAATTTTGCTAATATTTTATATGATTTGATAATTGCAATTGAACCTAGTATTTAAATGTATATGATTGGGCAAAAATAGATATTTCAACCATTTTAATATTTGCACCTTTTGCAGAAAACAAAATAATAAAATTTTCTGTATTATATTTTACTTCATATTCAATTCCAAAAAAGCCTTGGTTAAGCAGCAATGATTCAGAAATTACTAAAACTGAAATCAACTCAAAGTTATACAATTTTAAAATGCCTTTAGGATAGATAAATATCATCACGTGCACTTATATTGTAAATTGCAAACAATACTTGGGTTGTGTGAAAATGGCATAAAGTCTCAATTCTCAAAAGTTTATCGTTTCGGTTCGCCTTTGCAAAACTTCTTCAGAAGATTGTTCAGTCAACGATGGGGGGTTACTTAATGATGACAATGTGTTTTCTTGCGGTTCAGGTATTTCGGAAATCGCCGAAGAAAACCGTGAGCAAACACTTGGTATTTCAGTTGGTTACCCACCTCACCACTAATTGAACCATCTTCCAAAAAAATCGAGAACAGAGACTATATCGTGACATAGATTTCAACACGAAAATGGATTACAATTTAAAATGCGAAGTAAAATTCTATGTGTAACCACATACCTGTACTATGTATAGTGGTACATATCAAAGGTAATCAAATTGCACGCTGGTCTTGAAATATTTAAAATCGATACAGGTGATCACTTTGAATTTTAATATTGTTCAATATAGAGTGGTAAAAAAAAAATCCAGCCACCCGACTTTTCTCGAGAAATATTGAAAGTAGAACAAAAATTTCAACGCCACTTTATCTAGAATGACTAATTCTATAAAAATATGGTAATAAAAAAATATTTGGAGGGCCGTCTTCATATTTAATTTAACGTCAACTTTAAAATTTTTATTGGCAACACCCACTTTTTTATTTCATAGAAAACTTCTCTGTAACCAATTTATGCTAAATTTCAAATTTCATGGAATTTGGGTAATAAATAACAAAGATAATCGATGATGTGTGTTAGAGGATTATCCATATATTTCATACTGTAGAGTTTTGATTTTTCAGACTTAGTTTCCGTTAATTGAATTCAATAAATAGTAAATTTTTTTGACTAGAAAGTCCTATTTTTTTAAATTCCTCAATCTTTTTTTTTAAATTTGTAACATCATAAACATATATGCAAATGATGCCACGTTTATAAGCTTATTCTTTTCTTGCTTATATATTACAGATAATTTTTTTCCATAACTAAAATTAAACAATGAAAATTTCTTTAACATTTTCGCATAAATTAAATAAATGCATTCTTAAAAAAAAGTCACTGCAGTTAAAACGTTTGTTATGTGGAGACAACCCCCTAATTGTTGATTTTTGAACGCACCTTTAATAACTTGGAAATTATAAACGTAATTTCATTCCAATTTTGCATATTTATGTTTTTGCTGCAGCTGAATCGAATATCATAAAATATTAACCCCTCTTTCAATTCACATTTGTTTGAAATATTAATTTCAGAATTAATAATTAATATTTATAACTTTGACCAATCAGAAAGTTCATACAAAATCCCTTTGGATAATTGAGCTCTATGACGTGCAAAAATAATTAGAATCATTCGTTACTTATTTCAAAAGATATCGCTTAAAAAGTGGATAGTAAATTTAACATTAGGAGATGCGAAATTCAAATATTTATAGCTCAGCAACCATTCATTCAGAAGTTATAAAATTTGGAATATTCATATAATTTTATGTATAAAATTTAAAAATAAATTAAAAGGTGGGTGTTACCATTGGAAATTTTAAAATTGACGTTAAATTAAACATGAAGACGGCCTCATTACCATATTCTTATAAAATTAGCCGTTCCAGATAAAGTAACGTTAAAATTTTTGTTTTACGTTCAATAATTCTCGGGAAAGTCGAGTGGTCGGATTTTTTTTTTTGACCACTGTACGTGTGTTTGTTATTCAATCCTACAAGTTTGAATATCGGTCTTGAGATTAATTAGAAATAAATAGCTGGAACACGATGACTACATACCTTTCAATAGTGTTAATTCTGGACTTATTTCGCGAGACGGAGCGCCCTGCCCGTCCTTTTATAAAAATACGTAGTATTCTTCCTGCCCTCGTAAAAAAATTGCGCCCTGACATGCATCCCGTAATTAACGCGTGCGCCCTACTGGGAATCTGCCCTTTTCCCAAAAAATACAACCAAAACTATATTTTTGGCTCTCTACGTCTCGCCTGTTTATAACAAACCTCTGTATATAACGAACGATTTTTTTGGCCCCGTCCAATTTCCTATACTTATAATGTCATCACATATAACAAACCCCCGGTTATAGCGAACCAAAAATTCGATCCCTTGAGGTTCGCTATAACGGGTTTCGACTGTAGTTTAAATGCAGTTTTCAGTCAAATGTCGTTTTCCGTCGAGAAAAAATAAAATGGTTTGTTAAAAAGTTTTAATTAGTAATCTAGTCAGTGTTAATTAGTATTAATTAAAGCGTGTGCAGATTTTTTGATACGGTTCCCTAAAAATTATAAAGTATCCTTCTTTCAATCTACAGCGCCCTGCCTTTTTCTGATCCTAGAATTAACACTGCATGGTAATATCGCAGTTTCTCTAGTTTCGTAGATTTTGCATGCACTTTTCCTGCCAGTGATACTTTAAGTATTCACCAAAATGTATGAGTTATTATTTTTTACAATTCCAATTCATTAGAGGCCATGAGATTTCTATAATATGCACGGTGTAAATATATTTAAAGTTTTGAATTACCCTACTTAATGTTGAGAAATATGGGCTTTATTTTATATATCTATATTATTTTAAGACCAATGTCATTGTATTTGATTATATAATCAGGGCCGTGCTTACGGTGTTAGCGGCCCTGGGCAAAGAAGATTTTAGCGGCCCTTAAAAATATTTTGACATAACACAACGATAAAAAGATTTACACGGGTTTAGCATTAAATCCTTCATAAAGCATAAAGTCCTTTCCTAGTCTAAACGCTGTAGGTAAAAATAAAGAGCAGATAATGAAGTTAAATTGAAAATAGGGGATAAAAATTAAATAAAATACGAATCATTGTAATTTATTATTACTCTAATTATTATAATTATAACGAATTAATAAAAAGCTATCTCAACGAACAAAGCCGCCTTTTCAATACTATTAGAACTTTTTTTTTGTGCCGCTAGGAGTCTCTGCAGTAGCCATATGACAACAATAAACATGAAAACGTACATAGGCTACTGATGCTAACACGTTTGACTAATAACAAATGTATTTCTTCTGACCACCATTTAGAAGTTGCATTATGGGAAGTATGACGTAACACGTAAAAGGTGAATTGACCAAATACTTTGTTGAAAGTATATGGGGCCGCTAAAAACTGATTTTTGGTATTTGCACCGCACATTTACGCAACCCTAAATTTTAGTGATTCTGGGCGGCCGGCCAGCTCGCATCGCCCTAAGCACGGCCCTGTGGATTTCGAAAGCAACATGAAATATATTTCTATAATGTGGATGCTCATGTTTTTAAGCTAAATTTTTAAATCTCTTATCGATTTTATATGATTTATTAATGTATGTTTTATGATCTTCATTAAATAGCATTAAATTTGTATTTCACAGGATTGATGGAAATTTAATGACAGAATTTTTTCATTCATTATGAAATTTCAGCTCATAGCACAGATGGTATGAGATAACATGTACTTGAAAATGATTGAAGAGTAGGTTTTGTGACTAATTTAAGTGACACTTAGAATTTTTGTCATGTTCTTATTTTAAATATTTTTAGAAAGCAAATGTATTTTTAAAAATCTAGGTCAAATGGAAATATATTTTAGAGGAATATATATGTAGAGTGAAAAAATATAAATCCATAAGTTGATATCGTAATACGAAAATGTATTTCTTGTAAAGAATGTAGTGTGCATTGAAGTATATTAAAATGAACATGAAGTAATTTTATGATTTCTTCCCTGGAAATATTAGTTTATTGTGTTTGTCATTTGTAATTACTATTGCCAATTTTATAAAACATAATGCCGTTTCCACACATGCATACGAATATATATTATATATATATTATTTGATTCCACTTAAAGTTATAAGTAAAAAAGAAAATCTCAAAATATAACATGATGTTTGTTAATACTTTAAAGGAGGCTCAGCAAACGTAAGTAGTTTGTAAATTATTTAAAGGGTTTTTCAATATCGAAAACGTCTTTAGGGGTTTCAATAATACAACCTTGATTATATAACAAAGATAGAAGAGTTGAGACTACAATCTAGCATTAACTTTTTCCATGCTTTTAGAACGACTTGGTTAAAGTATAAGAGAAGTTTTAAATGAAAAAATCACATACATGATTCAACAAAGAGAATAAGGACATTTCGAAATGAACTTGGTACAGCCGATTACTTTTGTCTTGAGTGAATCAAAACGAAAGTAATGTTTGTCTTATCAAATATTTTTCTATTGTATGTACTCGTACTTAGAATGCACTTACGATGAGACAATAATAGAAAGAGCCGTCAGAGTACAGATCCGTACGACCAATGTATTCCATGAAAATCTGGTACGTTCATAATACATGAGTATATATATATATATATATATATATATAATAACAATAATAAAAGTACACTAACCAAAGGTTAATTGTAAAAGAATAATGCAGTAAGCGTAGAAAGCAAAAATAATTATTGCATTTAAGGAAAATCTTCCACAGTTCATAGTTTACAAAAAAAGAACACTATATACACAAAAATAAACTCATATCCTCAAACATAAACATAGTGTTGGACCTATATTTAACGTCCATTTTGCGAATTTTTTTGCTGGATGATGGACTATTTACGCATTAAATATATTTTTCATGGAATGAAACCTTTTGGTGGAATTTTACGATTTTGTTAAATAGAGTTTCGATTATATTGTCATAAAAAGCAGAAAACACAAGTATGTTTGTAATTTTTTAAAATATGGAAGCGTTCTTTTATTCCCATCTCTTTCTTTATTTCTTCGTGCATTCGTTCATTATTTTTGAAAATATTGTACGTTGTCTTTAATATGACATTCAAATTTCGATGTCTGTATTATATTTTGATGCCTATCGCTCTTCTTTATGATATATGATTTATGCATCTTCTTTATGATATTTCTATGACTTCCGTATTTTGATGTTGTTTTACTATTTTATATATCATGTATTTATCCTAGCCTTCATATTGCGATCAAAGTGCTTGTTTTGGATCAGTGTCCAAAGCTAGTTTTGAAGGGTTTTGAATGCGTTAACAGGGCTTCGTATTTTTTTATACTGACTTTTATTTCCTCTGTATTAGTTCATACTGTTTTGACAACGTTTGCTTCTTCGAATGTGCATTTCTGATTTAAATAAATCTTTCAGTTTATTATTTTTATAAATAATTTTAAAATCTTTTAAGCGTTATATTTATCAAAATTTGAAACACGAGTTTCCTTCTTTAAGATAGATTACCAGAGAGAGAAAATGTGTCTTCTCTCATTAGTCTTTTAATCTTCAAAATGGAAATTTTATTTTATAAACTGATGCTCAAAATTATGCGGAGAGCTACGAAAGGGAGCACGATTTACTGCACTTCTCAGACAAATTCTCTTAACACAATGGTGTGAGTTAATATGGTTTATTATTATATAACGTCAGCAATTCCAATTGGAATGTAAACATTTATATGAGGCTTACATGAATTATGCAGATGAGGGGCAGAAGGAGTGCAATATAAAATGTTCTGCGTAGAGTAGAGAAGACCATCTTTTAATTTTGAGTACCAGAGTTTATTACAGTGGAGTGATTAAACATAAATATAAAACCTATATAACACATAAAAGTAAGACGTATATAACACATAAATGTGAGACGTATATAATACTTAAACATAAAACGTATATAACATATAAATATGAGGGAGTGAGTACGAAAAAGAGGAAAGCAAGCATTTGTAGCTAACGAATAGGACCTGTTTATCTTTAAAAGGGGAAAGCCTGTTTTCGAGATTTTGTTGAGATGAGGTTCGCTTTTTAATGGCAAACCTACATCGACCAAAGAAAATACTATACTTTTACCGCTGTTAATACAAAATAAATATAAACTGCAGTAAAAGTGTGGTATTTAAAATTAGTCGATACCTAAAAAAATAGGTAAATTTAGAGCAATTTTATTTTATTTGCATAGTGGAAGGGCAAAAGCACTGGCGTACTCAGGGGGGTGTTAATGGGGTTGTAACCAGCCACTGCATTGAAAATTTATATATTTAACATAGGAGTATATTAGTTGCAGTTCTGTAACCACCCATTGAGCCTATAACCCCCCTTATGAACTTTCTGCGTACACCTATAGACAAAAGCGAGTACAAATGTCGGCATTCGATCTTTACACCCACGAATCAAAATGCTCGCACTAGTTAGATTTAATCCAGTATTAAGTGTTTATAAGTACATATAAAAACAGAGTATTCACAAGAATATATGTACATTTAATACATAAAGGAATGAGTGTATATATAAATAAGACAGAGTGAAAAAAATGAAGCAAAGTAGCAAGAAAAGAACATATTCCTATCTTATAAAACAGCAGGACGCTTCTGGTCATCCTGCGTACAACTTTAACACCTTAACGATATACTGATGCCATCCTGCGGTCGTTTGTGTTACCCTTCATGACAGGACAACCTGGGGCCATTTTCCAACAAGATAATGCTAGGCCCCATACGGCTAGCATATTTGTGAGCTGCCTCCGTGTTGCCGATACTCTTCCTTTGGCAAGCAACGTCACCAGTCCTTTCGCCAATCGAACATGTATGGGGCACAAAAGGCCGCCAGATTCGGGAATCGCAAGATGTCGCAGATCTGGAGCAAGAAGTGAGGAATGCCTGGCACACTGTGTCACAGGATAACATTAGGAATCTTTATCATTCTTTACCTGGACGTATAGCATCGCCGCCATGTTTTTTTAACCAACTATTGATTTGAAAATTCAATGTGCAATTCCTGACGATTAATGAGTCCTACAGCCTTGAATTTTTTGTCATTTTCTTATCTGTGTATGTGCTGGATGTACGTTTAATCTCAATAAAAACAGATAATTTCTTCATGGTGCTTCATGTTTTTGCAAAAGATTGTATATATATATATGTGTGTGTGTGTGTGTGGATTTGTGATATGGTTCATGGGTATGTAATTGATAACATATTTATTATTTATATAAAAAGCGTAATTGCTTTAAATGGTAAAATATTATATAACATATTAAGTTAAAACATACATATTAAATTAATTATTATATAACATATTATTAACATATAACATATTAACACTATTATATAACATATTATTAACATATAACATATTAATTATATATTATATTACATTATTATATTATATATTACCATATATATTATTATATTATATATTATATTATATATTATATATTATTATATTATATATTATATATTATATTATATATTATTATATTATATATTATACATTATTATATAATATATTTACAATACATTATTATATAATATATTTACAATACATTATTATATAATATACATAGTAAAGAATAAATATATATTTTCTCCCCTTATTTAAAATGCATATAATTATTTAATAAATTTTATTTGTCGGTGACGATAATTGGTGGAGAAATTTGGTTTGTTTGTGCGAAGGAAACAGCTCCTACGATGGCTTCGTAGCTGTAACTTATGGTTCGTTAGTTATAACTTACCAATATATTGATTTCAAAGGTATGTATATGGAACTTGGGCTTTTGATTCACAATGGCGTTTCAAAGTTCGAATTTAGGCCATAGAGACATTTTGAGAAGGGATTTATATAAGTTATTATTCACGATTTTAGTTTATAAATGCTGGAAATCCATTCATAAAGACACAGGATGACTTAATTTAGTTTAAGGTAGGGTAGAATAAAAGTTTTTAAAGAGAAAGTTTTCGAAAACAGTTTTAATAACTTGATGACATACTTCGAATCTAAATATCACAATATTGTTTTGTATATGGCAAGCTTCTTAAAAAGCTGTCTCCTATATTTTGTATTTAAAAATTTCGGTCTTTTATAAAGGTATGAAATTATAAACTGCATGTAGGTTAAAATAACTGAAGTTTGCATACAAGCATATGAACTAAATGAAAGGTAACAATTGGATTAACGAGAATTAAATTACATATATACTATTTGGTAATTATCCTTTTCAAGTAATCTTGCGTTATACAGTGATGAGAATTTTTAATGGCTCTTCTCACCCAATCTTAGTAAATCAGTTTTTATTCAAATAGTCACATTTTACGTTTTAGCTTCGTTTCTATTAAATCTAGAGATTTTCTTTTAACTGCATAAAATCCGACATTTCTTAAGATCCATTTGACTGGGATCCCGAAGAAAGTACATCTACTTAATTGCCAAAAATATTCGTAGCTTAACATTTCCTGTTCTTTGGTATTTCAAATATAGTTTATTCTTTATTTGAAGGTTTCTTAAATAAATTACTTAATTTTTTACAAATGCATGAAAATAATTTAAACTAGTCGAATAATTAATTTTCCGTATGTGATTTCATATTTTTTATTCCAATCTATAAACTATCTTATATCAATCTCTGCAGGGTCTTATACTAGTTAATGCCTGATTACTTTCATATTATGCACATTTATTTACCTAAATTACATATGTTAAAGTCTAACATGATGTTTTATATTATTTTTTGACCGCTTAGAAAATTGTTAGTTTAGAAGTTCCACCTTACGTAGCTATATGTTTACTTCCTTCATTCATTGTCTGAAGAGAGAAATCTTAAATCATAGTACTATTCATTTCAGAAATTAGATGACAACGAAATTTACAAGTTTATTAAGAGTTCTATTTCTCAGTATGCTCAGTACGGTCATCCGAAATGGGACGAACACACAGCGAGATCTCAGAACTACGGTGCATTGAAACTTAAAAGCAGTTGATCAAATATTTCGTTACATATTTTTTTAACGAATAATATGGAATGGCGAAAAGCCCCCTCCCTCCGTACCAAGATTTTTTTTAAATTCCTATTTGTTATCATACTACGGCATTCTTCAAACTTATTTTTACAATCAAATATTTTTTTAGCAGTAGCCTACGTTCGTTTTCCATTCCATATGGACCATAGGTACCTCCTCACCTTGTTTGGCGTATAATGATCCTTGTCATCATAAGAGTAGCCAGGGGGTTTGGGGGTTGTAACCCCATCGCAATGAAATTTTGTATATTTAACATAGGAATATATGAGTTGTAGCTCTGTAACCCTTCTCATTAAGCCTATAACCCCCCCTTATGAACTTTCTAGGTATTCCTATACTTGCCACCCTTTCGTTATAACAATTGAACTAACCAACCGTATGGAATTTTTGTTTCCGAATTATGACAAATATGTAGTTACTATAAACTATAATATTCCAGCGATACCAACTTCAGATAGTACAAGCATATGCACCAACATCAAGCCATACCGACGAGGAGGTTGAGGAATTCTATGAAGAAATCAAACAGCTACATACCAAGGGGAAACAACACATCAAGCTCATCATGGGAGATTTTAATGCAAGAATTGGACAACAGGAACAAGGAGAGACATCGGTTGGTAAATACGGATACGGGGAAAGGAATGAACGTGGCGATCAACTCATAGAATTTGCCGAAGCTGAAAATCTTAGCATCATGAATTCATTTTTTAAGAAGAAACTACAAAGAAAATGGACATGGAAACACCCCAATGGAGGAACCAGCGAAATTGACTATATACTGGCAAACAAGAAATCAATTATTGAAGATTGCAGCGTACTGAACAGATTTAATACTGGAAGTGATCATCGAATGGTGAGATGTAAAATGCACTTAAATACTAAACTAGAAAGGCAGAAGCTCATTAGGAAACAAGTATGTAAGAGGGTGGATTTAAAGAAATTAAAAGAAAATACCGAGGCATTCAAGTTGGAATTAAAAAATCGCTTTTCTGCACTGGAAGGACTTATTGAAGAAGTTGACATCTCAGAAGCAAATGAAAACATTGTTAAGACAATAATTGAAACTGCTGGGGAAATTGGTGGTGTAATATGTAAAAAGCAGAATAGCAAATTATCTGAGAAGACGAAACAACTCATGAAAAGGCGAAGACTTATGAAGGTGGACAATCAAAATACCAGTCGCAAGATCGAGTATGTAGAACTTTGCAAAACTTTGCGCAAAAACATGAAAGAAGATATAAGAAAATTAAACAACAAGAACCTTATGGTTGTTAAAGGAAGCTTCACTGTTCGGAAGAAACACATCATTGCATTAAAAGGAGAGGATGGCACTGTAACAAGAAATAGGGAAGAAATACTTAGAAGAGTTGAAGAATTCTACAGAAAGCTGTATGAGGGAAACAGTGGATTAAACGAAGACTCTGAGATAGTCGAAGGAACAGCTCCTAAAATCTTAAAAGAAGAAGTAGCATTTGCAATAAAAAGTATGAAGAAAGGAAGATCCCCTGGCGATGATGGCATTACATTAGATATCTTAAAAGAAGCTGGAGAACATGTAGAAGACATACTCGCAAAATTCTTTACCAAATGTCTTAATAGTCATAACACCCCAAACAAAGGGGATTCTGCAACAGTAATTCTCTTGCATAAAAAAGGTGAAAAAGAGGATTTGAAAAATTACCGACCAATTACATGCTATTTATAAAATCTTCACAAAACTGATAACACATCGCCTGAAGAAAAAATTAGATGCAACTCAACCAAGAGAACAAGCTGGATTTCGAAGTGGATTCAGTACAGTGGACCATATTCAAGTATTAAGAGAATTAATTGAAAGAACACATGAATATGAACTTCCATTGTGTGTGGCATTTATTGACTATGAGAAGGCCTTTGACTCTATTAAAACATCAGCAGTCATCAACTCTTTAAGATCAGCAGACATCGAGGATGTGTACATTGACATGGTGAAATGTGTGTATAAAAATGCAAGTGCAAAATTTCGGTTACATAAAGATACCGAAGCTATCAAAATTGGTAAAGGTGTGAGGCAGGGAGATACCATTTCTCCAAAACTTTTTACTTCAGCTTTACAGATGATTTTTCAGCAGATAAATTGGAATGACAAGGGAATAAAAATAAATGGTGAATATTTAAATCATTTGCGGTTTGCTGATGACATTGTTATTTTTTCAACGAACCCATCAGAACTCCAAGACATGGTACAGGAGCTCTCAACTAGAAGTAAAGAAGTTGGACTCAAGATGAACCTACAAAAAACTAAGATCATGTTCAATAATTTCGTAGAGGAAACAAAAATACAAGTTGACAACATTGAGCTAGAAATTGCTGATTCATATATTTACCTTGGCCAGCTGATTTCAATGGATGGCAACATTATGAAAGAACTCAACAGACGTATTAAACTTGGCTGGAGTGCATTTGGAAGAAACAGTTTTATCCTGAAGGGGAAATTGCCTTTGTGTCTAAAAAGAAAGGTCTTCAACCAGTGTGTATTGCCAGTCCTCTCTTATGGATCAGAGACATGGAGTCTAACAGTTGGAGCAATACGAAAGTTACAGACAACGCAAAGGAGCATGGAGAGGTGCATGCTTGGAATAACTAGGAGAGATCGAAAAAGAAACACTTGGGTGAGAGAGCAAACTAGAGTAGAGGACATCATTGTTAAAGTAAAAGGGCTGAAATGGCGATGGGCTAGGCATATTGCAAGATCAACAATGGACAACAGAAATTCTGAACTGGATTCCAAGAGACCACCGAAGACCTAGAAAACGTCCTCAAACTAGATGGGTGGATGAAATAAGAAAACAGGTTGGGGTGACGTGGAAGCGAATTGCTCAGGATAGACTTGTGTGGAAAGCATTTGGAGAGACCTTCATCCAGCAGTGGATAGATAATGGTTGAATATGATGATGATGATGATATTCACACGTAGGTTATAATTTTAGAAGCTTTGTTTCTTCAACTAAATTCGAGTGAGTTAAAAAAAAGCAAATGGCAGCTACAACTGTTAATGATTATAAGAAATTTTAACCCTATGTATTTAATTAAATGAACCACTTTGTAATAATCTCTGATTTCCACCATCGTATTCTCAGTATCACTGATTACTTTCACAAATAAATTAAACGTATAGGAGAACGCGAGACCATGCGGGAAGCTAGTCTCCAAATTAAATGCTGGCAAACTATTTTGCATGTCCACAGCTGCGTCTGAATATTTCTTTATTTTTTGTTTTTTTATATCTAAACACTTTTATAATTTAAATTCGGCAGTAGTGTTTTTTACCTCTGTAAGCCTTAAAAGGAAAGAATAAATAGAAAAAAAAATTGATTATGTGAAAAATTTGAAAATAATAATAATACGTAACATATTCTACATTTTCAGATGAAATACCCTTACATGTACCATAGTGAGTTGTAGGCAATTCCATTTGCTATTACATTCTGGATATCGTTACGAATAAGATGGAGTACCTGCGGTGGTACATTGGTAACACGTTCTTCTAGCATGCCGCTAACCCGGGTTCGACTCCTAATGGTGTCAGAAGAAAAAGAACGTTTTCCGACTAACTGCTCATTGTAGTCCGGGAGTTGATTCCCTGACTCTTTGTAGGTTCATTTTTTCTCGGAAAACTCTAGGTTCTGCGCAGTATCACCTTTCTTTCCTTAGGCTGTGAAATACGTACAAATGAAAAAATGATTCACTAATTTTTCATGCTTCACATTATAACCAAACTTTTATTTAAAGTTAAGTTTTAGCATGAGCTACGGTAAAGTAAAAAGTCCAATTTTAGTCTCAGAGATTAGTGAAGAGTCCAATTTTAGTCTCAGAGTCTTCCTCTACATTCTCATTAAAATTACTTAGTGAGATACGTGTAGTTAATTACGTGTAGTTAATTCTGGATATCTAAGTTCCGGCCGAGGAACCAAGGGGATCCATAATACCTACAGGGTCCATATTACCGCCTTCTCCTCCACACACATTGTTTCCTTATTACGTACATGATGAATATTTCAAAATTAGAATTGCTTGCCAAACATGTATTTCAATATTATTATTTATATTTCGATGTAACACTATAAAAATAGTTTTAATTAGACAGAAAGCTTTCTCCCAGACATGTGTTTTAGTAACCTACAATATTTGATAGCACTGACAACATGCTATCAAATCTTTAGCAAGTGTTCTTTAATAACGTTGTTTTTAATAACAATTATCAGTCTTTGATAACAGTGATAACGCGATCTTTCGACTCAGTAAACTAGGTTCGGTTCCCGAGAAGCTTGATTGTGTAGCGACGTATGGCTTTTCGAAAGTCACGTTCAGCTCCAGATCTTGTCCAAGAAAAAATGTCATGCTGTCATAAGATGAAAAAATTACACAAGCAAACGGGATTATAATATGGGGTGTTAGCTTCTTTTATTCGGTATGAACTGACTGAATTTCTGACGTATAGCGTAAGTAGTATGTGAAACGTATATTTAAAAGCAGTACGTGGTGTAAGGAGCATCGCAATTGGACTCCGGACGAGTGAGAAACGGTAGTTTGGTTCGACAAGAGAGGGACAGAGAGAGAGTGTGTGTATGTCTCGGTTCTTTCCCTGCTATGTTGATGGCAGGATGAGAATATGACGCAATCAGCACGAATCCACGAAACCGTCCAGCCTATTGACAATTCTTCAAGAGGGTGGTGATGAAATCATGGTCTGAGGAATATTTTCCTGGGCTACATCTTATCCCTTAATACTACAGCAAATGTTTTTAAATGCCAGCGCTTATCTTAACGATGTTTTGCCGACCAAGTTCTCCTTTTTATGGCTTCAGTGTTCCCTGATGCAGATGGTCATTTTTAGTAAGACAATGCATCCTGCAACCGTGTTTCGATGGCTAGCGAAGTCACTTGATCTTACCCCCACGGAGCATTTGTGGGATGAAGTGGAAAGATCAAAAGAAAAGATTCAAAACTTAAAAACGCTACCGTCCAATCTGAATGAGCTAAGAGTTGCCATTATGTCAGGGCTGATATTTCTCTGCAACGGCATCAAAACAACTTTTTAAGTACATGCCCAGAAGAATATCGGCTGTGATCAAGGCGAAAAGAAGGCAAATACTATATTAGTATGGTGTCTCTAATATTTTGGCCTTACTGAGTGCATAATTACAACATGCTTCTTTCGTTTTTACCTTTGGCATAAGGTGACGTGGTAGAGAAAAATTGAAAACAGTAAGAGGAAATCATGAACTACTATTCATATATATATATATATATCATCATCATCACAGCAATTCGCTTCCACGTCACCCCAACCTCTTTTCTTATTTCATCCACCCATCTAGTTTGAGGACGTTTTCTAGGTCTTCGGTGGTCTCTTGGAATCCAGTTCAGAATTTCTGTTGTCCATCGTTGATCAGTTCTTCTTGCAATATGCCCAGCCCATCGCCATTTCAGCCCTTTTACTTTAACAATGATGTCCTCTACTCTAGTTTGCTCTCTCACCCAAGTGTTCCTTTTCCGATCTCTCCTAGTTATTCCAAGCATGCACCTCTCCATGCTCCTTTGTGTTGTCTGTAACTTTCGTATTGCTCCAACTGTTAGACTCCATGTCTCTGATCCATAAGAGAGGACTGGCAATACACACTGGTTGAAGACCTTTCTTTTTAGACACAAAGGCAATTTCCCCTTCAGGATAAAACTGTTTCTTCCAAATGCACTCCAGCCAAGTTTAATACGTCTGTTGAGTTCTTTCATAATGTTGCCATCCATTGAAATCAGCTGGCCAAGGTAAATATATGAATCAGCAATTTCTAGCTCAGTGTTGTCAACTTGTATTTTTGTTTCCTCTACAAAATTATTGAACATGATCTTAGTTTTTTGTAGGTTCATCTTGAGTCCAACTTCTTCACTTCTAGTTGAGAGCTCTTGTACCATGTCTTGGAGTTCCAATGGGTCCGTTGAAAAAATAACAATGTCATCAGCAAACCGCAGATGATTTAAATATTCACCATTTATTTTTATTCCCTTGTTATTCCAATTTATCAGCTGAAAAATCATCTGTAAAGCAGAAGTAAAAAGTTTTGGAGAAATGGTATCTCCCTGCCTCACCCCTTTGCCAAGTTTGATAGTTTTGGTATCTTTATGTAACCGAAATTTTGCACTTGCATTTTTATACACACGTTTCACCATGTCAATGTACACATCCTCAATGTCTGTTGATCTTAAAGAGTTGATGACTGCTGATGTTTTAATAGAGTCAAAGGCCTTCTCATAGTCAATAAATGCAACACACAATGGAAGTTCATATTCATGTGTTCTTTCAATTAATTCTCTTAATACTTGAATATGGTCCACTGTACTGAATCCACTTCGAAATCCAGCTTGTTCTCTTGGTTGAGCTGCATCTAATTTTTTCTGCAGGCGATGTGTTAGCACTTTTGTGAAGATTTTATAAATAGCAGGTAACAAGCTAATTGGTCGGTAATTTTTCAAATCCTCTTTATCACCTTTTTTATGCAAAAGAATTACTGTTGCAGAATCCCATTGGTTTGGTATGTTACCACTGTTGAGGCATTTGGTAAAGAATTTTGCAAGTATGTCTTCTACATATTCTCCAGCTTCTTTTAGGATATCTAATGTAATACCATCATCACCAGGGGCTCTTCCTTTCTTCATGCTTTTTATTGCAAATGAAACTTCTTCTTTTAAGATTTTAGGAGCTGTTCCTTCGACTATTTCAATGTCTTCGTTTAATTCACTGTTACTTTCGTATAGATTTTTGTAGAATTCTTCAACTCTTCTAAGTATTTCTTCCCTATTTCTTGTTACGGTGCCATCCTCTCCTTTTAATGCAATGATGTGTTTCTTCCCAACAGATAAACTTCCTTTAACAACCCTAAGGCTCTTGTTATTTTCAATGGCTTTCCTTACTAGCTCACAGTTGAATTTTCTTATGTCTTCTTTCATGCTTTTGCGCAGAGTTTTACAAAGTTCTATGTACTCAATCCTGGAACTGGTATTTCGATTGTCCACCTTCATATCTCTTCGCCTTTTCATGAGCTGTTTCGTCTTCTCAGATAATTTGCTATTGTGCTTTTTACAGGTTACACCACCAATTTCCCCAGCAGTTTCAACTATTGTCTTAACAATGTTTTCATTTGCTTCTGAGATATCAATTTCTTCAATAAGTCCTTCCAGTGCAGAAAAGCGATTTTTTAATTCCAACTTGAATGCCTCGGTATTTGCTTTCAGTTTCATTAAATCCACCCTCTTACTTACTTGTTTCCTAATGAGCTTCTGTCTTTCTAATTTAGTATTTAAGCACACTTTACATCTCACCATTCGATGATCACTTCCAGTATTAAATCTTTTCAGTGTGCTGCAATCTTCAATAATTGATTTCTTATTTTATATAAATCGAACACTACGCAGATTAAATCAAACAACAATGTCAATCAATCAACGTTTATTGGCGTAGTGATACCAACGCCGATGGTATGGCGTGATTAGATGGTGAAACGTTCGAAAGAAAATAAATATTTCTGCCTTCGGTGGGACCTGAACCTGTAGTGGAAGGTCATTGAGTTCAGGCCCCACCGAAGGCGAAATATTTATTTTCTTTTCTAACGTTCACCATCTAATCACGCCATACCATCGGCGTCGGTATCACTACGCCAATAAACGTTGATTAATTGACTTTGTTGTTGAATATTCTTGTTTGCCAGGATATAGTCAATTTCACTAGTTCCCCCATTTGGGTGTTTCCATGTCCATTTTCTTTGCGGTTTCTTCTTAAAAAATGAATTCATGATGCTAAGACTTTCAGCTTCTGCAAATTCGATGAGTTGATCGCCACGTTCATTCCTTTCCCCATATCCGTATTTACCAACCGATGTCTCTCCTTGTTCCTGTTGTCCAATTCTTGCATTGAAATCCCCCATGATGAGCTTGATATGTTGTTTCCCTTTGGTGTGTAACTGTTTGATTTCTTCATAGAATTCTTCAACCTCCTCGTCGGTATGG
This sequence comes from Dysdera silvatica, assembly GCA_006491805.2. NCBI lineage: Eukaryota > Metazoa > Arthropoda > Arachnida > Araneae > Dysderidae > Dysdera > Dysdera silvatica. Next base: position 239,152,452 of record QLNU02015360.1, read on the forward strand.
CTTGATGTTGGTGCATATGCCTGTACTATCTGAAGTTGGTATCGCTGGGTTAGTTGAACAACGAGCCTCGCTGCTCGATCTGACGTGCTTTCGACTTCAAGAAGGTAGTCTTTAATTCTTTTGTTGATTAAGAAGCCAACACCACTTGTTCTTCCAGTTTCCGTTCCTCTATAATAAAACAAATGTCCACTTTTAAGTTCCACCAACTCTTCACCTTTTCTTCTAACTTCACTGAGTCCTACAATGTCCCATTTGATCTTTTCAAGTTCTTCTTCCAATTCTTGAAGTTTTGCTTCAGAAGCAAGGGATCGTCCATTATACGTAGCCAAGGTCAATAACAAACGGCAGCCTGGGCCATTCCAGTGGTTATATATATTCAGTGTAAATTTTCGTCGCAAAGTTCTATTAATCCAGTAAATAAAAAAAAACATTTTTCGTTGTTATAAGAGAATATACAACGTTATCAGTTGCCGTAATCTTGTGTAACGTCACTACAGTATCATATGGATTGTTATCTGTTATTATAACGTTGCATAATTTTATTAAAGGAAACGCTGCCTTTTATATATGTCCCGTTCATTCTCCTTTTATGTTCGAAGAAATGGGAGGTGGGGGAAGGGGGAAAGACTTCTTCAGAAATATTTGCATTATTTTCAGTCAGTGCATTTCCATTTAAAATTAAAAAATAAAATCGTTAAGAGGTTAGAGGGAAAAAATTATATATATACAGTGAAAACTCTCTACGGCGAAACCTGAAACTTCCTCAACACGGAATATTTTTGCGGTCCCTTCAAAAGTCAACTGTCGGAAACTGTCTAACGCGGAATCGGAAAACACTATTTAGTCCCCGCAAAGAGAAAAACCTGCATAAAGCGGAAAATCGCCAGTAGGAAGAAAATTTTCTCAGCAGAAAAGGAAAAAAGTGTTGTAATACAATGCAAATAGCAAAGTGGGGGATGACAAACAAAAGACATTTTACAGATATAGAATGCCCTTGTCCACATAGGCGTAGCCAGGGGGCGATTTTGGGGGTTGTAACCCCCATCGTAATGAAATTTTGTATATTTAATATAGGAATATATATATAGATATATAGCTCTGTAACCCATTAAGTCTATAACTTTATAAGTCTTATGAACTTACATTGGTGTACACCCATGCTTGTCTGACCACCATTTGCATGCTACCACTCACCGCCATAGGCATGCTACCCAGAATTTTACGGAAGGTTACAGGTTTACAGGCGGTGGGGTTACAGAGCTACAACTCCACAACTCCATTGTATTTACGTGTATGCTTGTATGCTATACATAATTTTTAGTCGCAATGGGGGTTACAACCATAATCGATCCCCCTTGCGTATGCCAGTGCCACCCACTTCTTAAATAAAAACGTTCATTATTAACCAGAACGAAAAGTCACTCATATAATTTACGTATAGTTTGCATGAAATTTTGCATCATATTGATCGTAACTACTAAAACCACAAAATAGTGCAAAAATTAAAATTAATAAAAATAAAATGCAGTGATAAAATAAATATTTTTATCAAAAGGAAAATATACTTAAAGTTCGTAAGATAAGACAAAGAAAAAAAAAAGCATATGCAGCTCTTACCACTGAATTTAACTATGTATGTATTTATTTTGCATGTAACCTCCATAAGGCGGAAACCAACATACTACGGAATTTTTTTTTCTTTTTTTTTCGGTTCTGTGAGTTTCCGCCTTAGACAGGTTTCACTGTATATACATAGTAAAAAAATGAAAACATTTCGAGGAGAGGTTGTATATTTTTGATTTTTGCTCTTGAGAAAAAATCTAGGTGGGGGCAAGTGCTCACCCTTGCCACATGCTGCCGACGCCCATGTCACGTGATTCGCTTTATTGCGAAAGGCACCCGCAATATCTCCGAGGTATGTTTGAACCTTCACTATTGTGTATGGTCTAGGTATCTTTCTTCCTTTAAGGAACCTTTGTAAACAAAGATATTAAATCAAACAACAATATCAATCAACGTTTATAGTCGTAGTGATACCAACACCGATGTTATGGCTTGATTAGTTGGTGAAATGTTCGGTGGGACTTGAACCCACGACCTTCCACTCCCAGGTCCTCTTCAGGTCCCACCGAACGCAGAAATATTTATTTTCTTTCGAACGTTTCACCATCTAATCACGCCATAACATCGGCGCTGGTATCACTACGCCAATAAACGTTGATTGATATTGTTGTTTAATTTAATCTACGTAGTGTTCGATTTATATAAAAGATATTAAATATTTAAAATAAAGATCCTTTCTCACAGAGATTTATTTATTTCATTAATGAAGTCACAAATACGACCGTTCCGTACGTGAAACTATTTCTATTTTTTTTTTATCATGCTTAGTATATCTTACCATAG
>QLNU02015360.1:239164087-239205444 GCA_006491805.2 Dysdera silvatica
TATGTACATAATACAATGAGTTTTCCGATTCCATTTTTCCTAGAAACATTGTTTTAGTAAATATATGCATTTGAGACAAAGGGAGTTAACAATGAATGCCCCGATTTGCTCATCTGGTGAAAGTGATCTATGTTCGCAATCTAATATTCATACAACAATACCCCTTGGTCTGCGTTATTTACGAAGTACAAGGAGGTACAATTTTCGTTTGGAATTTTCATTCCAAATGATAATGTATTTGAAATACAATGCGCTAGTCATTTCACAGCTTTAAATTTGCATTGGCGATTACACAGTCATCACGGGTTCAGAAATGAAGATTTATAATGAATCAGATTTTAAGTCATTTGCCGATATCGCTGGCTACCCTCATGAGGGAATCATTGCATTTACCAAATTTGACATCTTTTAAGGTGAAATATTTCAAAAATTATGATAGCCTTTCCTGCAGCCTACCTCATTTGCACAGAATCGAAAACTCATCAACCATAACAAATCGATAGAGTCACTTCTAAGACGTTTCATAAACCAAACGTGTACCAAATTTCATACGCAAAATGATTTAGAAATCTGCATCTCGATTCCTAGGGGAAAAGAAGACTCATTATCGATTTCTGCTGAAGATTGTGTCTGGAAGAACCACCCATTAATCATTATTATGCCTTTTAGAAGCATTCTCTCCAGATGCGCCATCATATATAAAATGTGATCCATTTCCCTTTACTAGTTTTATCCACATAATACAAGTAGTATGTTTCAGAAATAGAAATTACCCAAAAACATGAGTAAAATAGAAAGAGGAAAGATGGAGTGGGAAAAGTCAGAGTCATTTATCGGCATGCATCGTGATGTATATACATTATCGTATACGATATATTAACGCTATGACAATACATCAGTTCAAATGCAGTAAAGAAACTAATTAAAATATGTGGTAATAAGTATAATCATGTATATGGTTGAAACACATTCAGATTTTTCAATCCCAAAATTTCTTTACTTTATCACAAACCGCACCGAATCCCCGTTACTGGGGTGTTTTCTCCGCTTACACTGCCGTGGCGAACCGTTAATTACCTTTAAGGCAATAAAAAATGGCAATTTCTTATGACTTTAAAATATATTTTCGAAATTCAGTTTCTTCACGATCGAAGTTTATATTTACTTTTATCAGGAAATTTTCAATTTCATACAAACAACAGTTTAACTGCCATAACCATTGGAAACATAGTGTTCGTGATCTACAGTGATTTGAAAGCAATGCTCGTCCACATCGCGCATAGCAGGCCTGTAGGCAAGCTGGGGCCAGCAGGGGCACAGCCCCAGTTGTCCCATGCTTGCGCCCCAGGTGCCCCATCGAGCTATTTATATACGCACATATACATGCGGAATAATCCCCGAGTGCCCTGTGCCCGTATGCCCATTTCCTTGTCCCAGTTGCCACTTCATCCTCGCTACAGGCCTGGCGCATAGCAGTACTAATTATCATAGCAATCGCATCTACAGTAAAAACCTCTGACTAGTGGAAACTCCAAAGCTATAACTTGAGTGTCTGTCCGAAGTTAGGATGTGTCCGCTATTCGGAAATGTTAGAGAACAACAGAATTGGGACTGGGATTTGAAAAGTATCCGTACGTACAGGTGCCCGCTATTCGAGAGTTGTTCTTGTTAAGGAGGTTGGATTGTAGTTTCAATATCAATTTTTAACTTCCTGAAAACTATATGTGAATAAAAAGGGTGATAAAACATTCTTATGAAGTTCATCAATGTCTAAAAGAGAATTGAATACTTAAAAAAACTATATATAGCCTAGATTTCAAAAATCTTTATTGAAGTTCTAATGTGCCGTTTACAAAAAGAATTAAATATGATTTAATAAAGAAGATAATTAGAGTTTCTTGGTGTATACAGTGCAGTAGGCCATATTTATAAATGCTGAAAGAACTCATAAGAGAACACACGGGAATGAATGCCATTTATATGTATAGTAAATATTGAATAATATTTTTTTGAAGCCAACGTTTAAGCTCAAACTAGAGCTTTTGTTTTTTTGTAAAGAAGAAAAAGCTCTAGTTTTATCTTAAACGTAGGTGTCAAAAAATATTACCAATCACAACACCCCACGAAAAATTATAGAAACATACCCGGCACTCCTAATGAGTATTTTTCAAGGATATGTGAACAGAATTTAAGCGAAATATTTATAATAACTGAAATTAAACACATACTTACGTCTAAATATTTTATTATCTACACTAACCTGATTATTTTAACATGTCGCACACGCTTAATCGATGCTGGATCAACAGTCAAACCGATACCACCCTATGACGTAAAAAAAAGTAACAAGTTGGGGGGGACAACATCCCACTACCATGACCAGAAATCATTAGTTGTGTGTCATTTGCTGTCACCCGATAAGTGTGACTGCTTCGAAACACTTATTCGTCGGAGGAGAAGCATTTCCCCTTTCGTCGGGAAAAAGAAAATTGCATTTGAAACAATCGAATCACCGCTTCCACTGGTAACGATAATTCGCGAAGAAAGACCGGAGTTCTGCGAGCGGAGAGAGGGGTGGTGATATCGATGCACGCCCGTCGACGATACTGGCATTCCAGTGTGTGTGAGAGGGGAGAAAATTTTATTCAGAGAGGCAGATTGCCGGAGTTACAGCCCTTTAATAGCTCGAATACTATTACAAGATTACGTGAGAAGATTGGATAATGTCTTTCATGCTACCATTTTTCACTTCGAAACGGAACTTTTCTGCGTTTGACCAATACTTACGATCGTGGGGGAATATTTTTCTGCTGTTATTTCTTTTCTTCCTACGCCGAAAATAATTGCCGTTATTTACCGACCCTCCTCTGTCTTGCAAAGAGGCGGGTGGTTCAGCGCAGGAAATCATTGCCTGTTTTTTCTTACGCGCGGAAGGGACTTTTTAGACTCGGATTTTATCTTGTAATTCACAGTGTTGTCTCGTTAGCGTAATTATGATGCATTACGGACAAATTTTTCGTCCACGGCGGAATGTATCTTCCCCTTTTTCTAACGCTTTGCAGCCATGTAATAACGGCGTTTTTTCTGTAAAACTTTGATAATCGTTCAACGTTTATTGCTTGTTATCTTCTCTGGTGACGCTTTTTAAGCCTGAATTAGTGGCCGGTTGTAGTCCTGTTTGAAAAATAATAACGCATCGCTCCTGACTCTTGCTTTATCCCCCTTTCTCATTTCTGGGCGTTTTTTCTACCTACCTCTCATGAAACGATTGTAGATTTAAGAATTTTTTCCTACTTTTATGAATAATTAGTATTTTAACGAATTAAAAGTTGAAATTTTTCTCAATTGAAATGTAGCTTTGTTTTACGAAGTTTTAACTTACTTGCTATTATGGTAAAGTTACCCACCGATATATATATATATAAGTAGCTTCTGATCGTCTAATAGTCTCCTTATTTAGCCGATAAATATTACCAAAGTTTATAACTAATATTACACTTAACACGTTGCATGGACATCATAATCTGAATGCCAAATTTCAAGTTTTGGCACGAAAATAAAATTTCAGTCGCCATGGTAGAAACCATTCGCCGCAAGAATTACAAAAAACGGTTGCAGTTAATATTAAAGAATTAATTTTTGGTTATAAATGCTGAAATATTTCTTATCATTTCTAAATTTCCCCCTTTACGAAAGAGAGAGAAAGAGGGATTTTTCTTTTATTTTATCCTTTCGATTTTTGAATTTTTCAGTAATCATGAAATTGTATTCCGTTATTTCTAAATCCTAAAAAATTACCTTTAAAATCGCTTAATGGTAAAGTATAATTATCTGCACAATGGCTGCAAAATTTTATGAAAATACTTGAAACAATAGCATCCTCAGGACAAATTTTATTCCCATCTTAAAAAGTTTATTGACATTGGATGACCTGGTGACCACAATCTGCGTCCTGGTTTCAATGTGAAAAATAGCCACATTAGAAACCAAACTGTGATACGCAAATACTAAGGTAATTCTACTTTTTGAAGTGAGCACAAATTCAAATGTTGATGAGGAAAAGTTGTCAAATTTGCATTGTGGCCTAGGTTGGGCCGTCATTGTAATTTGAAATGTATATTTTTTATGACTAACAATTTTTGACACCCACGTTATTTGCTTAAACGACAGTTTTAATATATAAAGACGAAAAATAGTCATCGCTCCGACCCGGAGCCTAACTAGGGACCCTCTGTTAGTACCGGAGTGTTTTAACCATTCGGCCCTCAATGCAGGAGCAATGTTCCTTCTTTACGTATTTAAGGTTTAAGAGGATATTATTACCCCTTCGCAGGTTTAATATAATTTCCGAAAAATTCTTGAAATGTATATGCAAGTTGGGTCACATAGTAGGCAAAACAGGTTGTCTAGACATAATGTTGGCTTGAACATACCCACTTCTATGTGAAAGTACCCCGTGGAGGCATTTAGTGAGCAATGGTTGTGTTCTAGCAGTAAACAATTACATATTTTAACATAGGACTGGTACACCTTATGCTGTCGTAAAGTAAGCAGCCATTATGTCCTCAGGAAGTACAATTATTTGGTTACAATCTACTAAACAGTTTCAAGAATTTAGTTGAAAAGTAAGGTTAGTTTCTTTTCTAGTCTAATTCTAGTCTAATATTCTAATCTTAAATTTAGTCTAGTCTAATATTCTAATCTTAAATTCTAGTCTTAAATTCTAGTCTAATATTTATAATTATTTTCTAATTTGCTCAAATTGGACCTCAAGTTGTTGTCTGTATTAGAGCGGTCCAATATAGGAAAGGATAGAATTTTATAAAATGTATCATTTCTATAACATTTAAAACCAAATTTTAAAGAATGCCTTTCAAGTTCAGATGGCTAAAAGAGGATATTATGTATGTTGGCCTCAAAATATTTTGTCAGTGGTTATTCCACTCCATAAAGGAGGTGATAGTAGTCTATGTAAATTGAGCCAGGTTTATGGTGTATCAAATATAAATATTAAAGACATGCTAATAATAAAAACTCATTTATGAATGGAGATAAATTATTAAGAAGATGAGCCACATTTTCTTTTTACATGGAAAAAATTCTTTACTAGCACATCTTCTAACTTAAAAAATGATTTTTAAATAAAACTATCAAAGAAATCTGAAAATTGTTTTTTGACGTCTCAGAAAAATGATTTCTCCCGTAATCATTCAACATGGATAAAAAGTTGAAGATAAAAAGTTGTTGCATGCTTTTGTGCGTCAAAATTCCCAATTTGCATTCCAAAAACATGAAGAGAACTCAATGGCAAGAGCATAAGGCTTTAATAGAGAGAACATAAATTATGTTTTTGATCTACTAGAGACAACTGATGATGAGTATTAAATCATAATCAGCCAAAACTACATGCTATGTCGATGATTTGGGATTTACAACCTTTCAGAAAACTCATAAAAAGTGGTTGTTCGCAAAGGTAAACACTAGGTAGGGACCATTACAAGAAGTGAGCTTGGTGCTAATACAAATGTGACACTTGGAGCATCTCTCTTTCTCTCTTAGAAAAGGCGGATTTATGATTTTGCCACCTGTAGCCTCTGACATATTTTGCCGTCTGTAGGCTGACATATTTTGCCGCCTAATTTGACCAAACATAATTAGAGGCATAATAGAGATTCCGACACTTTTATCAAATTCTTAATTTAACGCTTCTGGTGGTTATTTCAAATTTCCATTTTCGCAGATACTAACGAATTTGGCGCCTTTTGATCTTCTCTTAAAGTGGCGTCCATGGAAGCTCTCCCTCTACTAATGCGTAGTTACGTGTCTGAAAACAACAATTTAAAATTCAATCGTCTACCAAAAAATTCAACCTCAGCCTTGCAAATGCCTCGGTGGTAAAGCCTATTTCGAAAATTTGCCGCTGTAGAATTTAGCCTACTTAGCTTATTTGTAAATCCTCCACTGTCTATCAGTGCTGCTGGACTTTATAGTCCACCAATGTTAATTTAAAAAAAAAATTCAACATGGATTTTAAAATTGAACAGCCCCAGCACACAAGTTTTGTTACGATTTCAGTCAGATACGTGATACATAAGCACCGAGCTGTTTGTCGAATGGCTCAAGCATTTCCACCTCACGTAGTGAACTGCAACAATGATAAAAAATAGTTCTGCTGTTTGATGGACACACAACACAGAGCAAGAACTTGGAAGTTTGTGATTGTATGCATTTGCCTAGTTGCACTATCCATCGCTTTCAATCTCTACATGTTACTTTTTTTTTATAGTCCTCTGCAAACCATTTTTACTCAAGTCAAGAAATATATCTTCACCAATATATAGGAAACAAATGTATCAAACACACAAATTTATAAGTTACTAAATAAAGCATGCAGTAAAGCTGCCACCGCACGCATAGATGAGTAAGTCTCTGGTATTTACCCTATAATGGGCACATCTTTAAAGACTATCAATCTGCACCATCCAATGTTTTCTACGTTCTGAAAGTCCAACTCAATTTGCACACACTATAAGTAGGCGTATGATACCAAAATCTATGTTTTCTATTGATAATGAAGGAGATACTAGTGACGCTATAATTGACTATGTGTCTTAGGAGAGAAAAAAATAAACAATCCAAGAAAGATCTCCTCGAAATATCACCTGCATCGAAACGAATCCCACAACCACATCCATCACCTTTTTGAAGACGTGGATTAAACCAGAAAGTACTTGTAACAATAAGTAGTTCCTGTAAATCCGAACTAATGCAAACTAAAGAGAAAAAAAAAATGAAAAATCATCAAATTTTAATAAAAAAAGAAAAAGGACAGGGAAAAAAGAGCAAACACAAAATAGTTTTGAATTTTATGTGAAGACATAAAAAAAGACATGATACAATGCATGAAATATCACACTTGGAACCATATATTGTGTTCATGAGTGAATGAAAATATTAAAAATTAACGTTGATTAAATTATTCTCAAAAAACTAGTATATTTAGAAATTAAGTGAGTTCTTAATCGGGGGAAGCTAGTTGCCCCGTCCTGGGAAATCAGTTTCTTTGAATGGACTGCGAACCCAATTTTAATTCACTAACTCTTTTTAACAACCTAAATTGTAATTTTAGAAAAATAAATTATAAATCATTTTGACGAATTAAATATTGCTAATTATTTTTTCCACCTATTTTATTTTTAAAATATATTTCTTTATCGATATAAATCAAAAGGTGTTCAGGTGGTCCAAATACTGCAGACGTAACGCATGTACAAGCAGTTTCTATATCGTTTCGTAAACGACTATATACGTCATATCTACATATTTTTCATTTAGTAATAAGTCATATCGATATATTTCTCGTTTAGTAACGAGTTATATCGATTTATGGATCGTTTAGTGGACCTATTCATGAAATGAATAGTTCTTTATTCAACAGTGCATTTGGATTTCGATTTTACAACGATTTTTATATCAATAGAACATAATTTAAAAAATATCTGTTGTTGCTATACATCCACAGTTTTGCAAGTGAAAAAGGTTATTACGTTTTTATTTTTTGATATCTGAATGTAGTTTTCCAATTTAATTGTGAATATCTGCATTCTTATTTGAAAATTAATGATCTCTTTCTTTTCTAATGGGCTTGCCAATATCATTGGAAATATTTTAATTAACATTTTTCATTTTTTCAGGTCCGAATATGAAATACCTAAATTCTATTTCAAAATTATAATTATTATCTTAATTAGTTGATGCAAAGGCAAAATGTCAACGAGAATTTTAAATTACAAAACAAAAATATGTTACCATTGAACACATTATTAATTCGTAATTTTTTTACAATTTACATTAATTTATATAGTAAATAGGTCCATTGTACTCAGTATATATATTCAAATAACGTACATATATAACATCATCATCTATAACCATTTTCAATCAACTGCTGGATGAATGTCTCTCTGTTATCACACATACACGTAGTACCGTGAAAGAAATACAGAAGAAGTGGCCTTTTAAGTCCACCACGTTGTTTAGACGGATTGACAAGATGGACCTACAGTTTAACGAAGAATCCGAACTTCGGTCACCACAGCCAAAGTTCTGCACTAAGACATTGCCTCCTAAATTGAGGAGGCTGTCGTCCTTAGCATATAGGTAAAAATAGTTAATTTTATATTTTTCAAAGTCTCACGCCCTATTTCTTTTCCTTTTGGGTTAGCAAGTAATTGGTAAAAATTTAAAAAATTTGTGTAATGAGCGCGTGCCCAAGAAGAAAGATTTAAATGAATTATGTGTTAATTCCTAAATTTTCACAGCAACACTATTAATTCTGTTTTAAATTGAAAACAAATAACTATGAGTGATAATAATTAAAATAAAGCATAGAATTGCTTAATCATGAAAAAAAAATTGTTATTATATTAAATTATAATAATAAAAGGTTTAATAATTTTTTGATAATGAATGCCTCGAGGAAGGTGAAAAATAGCTCCAATGGTCTTTAATGATTTGTAATAGATATTTTTTCTGCTCCTCATAGTGGGTTATTAAGATTCTTGTTATTTTTCCATAAGATTGCCACCTCTCTCTGCAGTATCATTGAAAACTGTAAAATTTCTGACTACTATAAGGCCATGTTAATAATCATTAAGAGAATTCCAGATCGCAGGATTATGAGCAATAAAATTGAACGATAGATTAAACCACTTAAAAAAATGGATGTGCTTTTTGACACAAAGTTATTCTTTAAGTGTAAATGAAGTTAATTATTCAAAATGAAAATTTAAACGTTTGGAGTCATAATTATTTGAATCTTTACCTTTTGCTCGAAAAGAATTGTGTCATCAAAAAACGCTAACTCCACTGTTTTTTCGGTAAGCTACCATAATTGCCCAGAAAATTTTGTTGTTCCTTGGGAATTTTTTCACTTATTTCATTGTGAAAATAAAGGTCCTTTAAAAACATCAAATCCTGGAATGGTGCTTTACAGGCTGAACAGGCATTGTACCAAGCTTTTATGTATATTTTTGCAATAAATATACCAATATCTCTAAATCCTTGAACTTCCTGCTAAGTCAAATGAAATTCATTTCGAAAGGTAAATACTTGCAAGCAATAAATAGCTTTCTTCATTCATCTGGTACAACGAAAAGCGCCAGGTAATTGAAATTTAATTACTTTTGCTTGATTTCCGCCAACAAATATTATAACTAACTGCAGAAGTTCTTTATAGTAATCTGTCTGTTGAATAACAACTTGTTTTCTGGCAAAATGAAGTGTAATCCCTATGTCTTTACCGATAATATTCATAACAAGTTTATCAGCAATTCTAATAGTATATTTAGAATCGTCTTTATATTGGCACAGGATTTTTGAAAACGTTTAAATAATCTTGTTTCTGCTCCATGTGACGTAGCAATGTATGCTTCAAAATTAGACTCTAAAAACCAATTCATATATATGGTGTCGTCAAGGGAAGTATAAAAGATCTTTTTCCAGTTTTCATTCTAACAAAATGCAAGCACCTTTTATTCTTCCAGTATTTGATGCAGTGGTGTCACAGCACAAAGCTTTAACTGTTTCCAAATGTTGATTTTCGTCAAGCAAGTTATAAATAGCTGCTTCCATGTTGTCTTCACTTTAAGAAGCCAATTGAAGGACTCCCAGTAGGTTCTGTTGTCCGTCACCAGATATAATTAATAGAAGCCTGTCAATCTTCTCATTTCTAGTTATTACTAGACGCAGCTTTCCATCCCAATAGACGATAGAGAACTCTAACTCTGACGTCAGATGTTTATGTCTTATTACTGAAGCATGCTCGGCACGAAACTTTTGATGACATCGACGTATTGAGGTTCGATTTATAATTAGATCTTCAGTCCTAGGCGTAGAGTTATATGGGCCCGTGGGGCCCAAGCCCCCAATAATCTGAAATAAATTGCAATTTTACATATACTGTTATGTATAAACGTATATATTATAAAATAACACTTAAAGTACTTGTTTATTGGAAGGTAATTTGTTACCTAATATTTGATTTTTCTTCGAATCAAATACATATTATCGCAAAGTTTGCCTTTTAGCGCCGTTTTTAACAAACCACGTCCTACCATTTCGTATATAAGGCAATACTGGCTATGATTAAGCACTGTTAGTTGTTGCTTAGGGTGAGATGAGTTTCATCCATTCGGATATAATACAATATACAGTCATTGGTGTCGTCATTTGCCTGGATTGTGCCATATCTTGTTGAGGTCATGTTGATTTGTTTGTTTGTTTTTTGGTTTTACGGCTCAAAGACTACAGTGGTCATGCTGCGCCGGGACCTACTGTTTTCCGAGGAATCCGAACCTCTTAAGGCCTGGGGAACCAAACCCCGGACTACAGTGAGCAGTGCGATCTTTATGAGATCTCTGAGTAAGCGTTCTTTTTGCACTGCTGGGAGTCGAACCCGGATTAGCCGCGCAATAGGAGAACGCGTTACCACACTGCGCCACCGCAGGGCCAAAGAGGTCATGTTGAACATTTTAGTGTAATACACAAATAGAACACACAGTAGTCAGTTTCATTATTAATTTTTTAACTTTATTTCAGGCAGACATTACATAATATATATTCCCATATCAATTATATACATTTCAATGAGGATAAATAAAAAGTATGGCATTCACGAAATTAAGCAACTTATAAAGTGTGAGATAATGAAACCCAAGAAATAACTTAAAATTAATAAAATATATAAATTAAAATACATAAATAAGATAAAATAAATTATCATAAGAATGTCTAAAGTGTTTTGTCGTTGATATTTGAGCTATAATTTTTTGCGCCATAAACAACCCTACATCCAAACAACGTTTATTTTGTCACACCACACTTCAATGCGATGATTTGTCCTTTACATATGCATTTTTAAAGTTTTACAGACTTTTGATTGATCTTATAAACACTCGTCGAAAATTAAGGTCAAACAACGTTATTTCAATAGGAAAGGTACATATTTTGCTCTATAACTCTCGATGTGCTTTATTTATAAAAAATCATTTTACAGAAAATTAAAGAGCTATAAACACTTAACATAATTACAACAAATCAACTTTTTTAGGTACCTATGAAGAAGAATCCACTATAAAAAACGGTACAAAAATTGAACGGGGGAAAACAAAAGTTCTTAAAAAATAGATTTAGTATAACAAATTTACTTACATAAACGTCAACAATCATTTTCTAATAATTTTGATTGTGTATGTGAGAAAATTTGTTATTCTAAATCGTTTTTAGGAATTTTTGTTTTTGATTTTCAATGTTTGCATCGATTTTAATCGTGGATTTTCTTTCATATGTACTTGAAAGAATTTATAAAAAATTAAATTAAAAATTGTTTATAAAAAAATAATATAAAAATTTATATTGTTATTACATCGAGAGTTTTAGAGCAAAATATGTACCTCTCCCATTGAAATAACATTGAATGTAATCTTAATTTTGGACACGAATTTATATGTAAATACCAAACTAAATAACCACTAGATAATTTTTTGGCATTTATAAAGCATATTTGAGTAATAGAAAGTAGAACGAGTCGAAGATAAAATTATCTCCTTAATAATCTCATCAATTATTAGGGAGATAAAATTATCTCCTTAATAATCTCATCAATTATTAAAGGTAATGATGGATTATTGAAGTAAAAAACAAAAGGAAAACGGTGACCCTATTTTCAATGGCTGATAGTAATTACTGCCAAATATAATGCATTCGCAATTGAAAGAGAAAGTTACAAAAACTATAATTTGGAAAGTAGCATTTTTTGAATATGTGAAATGCTCATTAAGGAGAATCGTTAAGAAACAAGGTGTAACAATTCCTTAAAGCGAATCTGAAGAGAAAGAAAAAAGAAAACAAGAAAAGCTGAAGACTAGGCAAGAACATGACACATCGTTATTAAGAGAAAAGGAGTATAACTCTCTCTAGGATAACAGTACTAACGAAAGTACTTGAGAAACATTTCGGAAGGGTGAATGAAAGAGAAGTAGAATCAAGGATAACGAAGGAGAAAAAAAAATAGACATGAGGGTTGAATTGAAAGAAGGGCCGTACGATTCAATGAAGGAGAGCACCGAACGTATACCGGTGTAGAAGAATTGAATTCGAAGTTCCTACCGTTCAGCAGATTACAGAAACAGTCGACTGGAGAAAAGAACTTCCCCTTATTTTTAACAAAAATTCTATTTGGAACCCGAAATGGTGAACGGTCGTTACTGTTAAATGCTATATACACTCTTTCGCAAAAAAGAAGTACCTCTAAAAAATACTCCCATCATCTTGAAATTTCGCATGCAAATTCCTTTATACCAGTAGTTCCCAACCTTTTCAAGCCGCGACCCACTTTTATAGTAACCAAAAGATCCTCGCCCCCCACCAAAAAAAACCCCCATAAAATACAAAATTATATATATTACATTAATTATGTACATTATATTAGTTATATATATTGCATTAGTTATGTACAGTGGTCCCATTTTTATTACATTTATTACAGTTTTATTACATTATGTACAGTGGAGTCCATTTTCAAATTGCCCCCTTAACAATTGCATTTCCCTTTTGTGGGGCGTGGGCCCCACGTTGGGAAACACTGCTTTAAACCAAGTATGCAAATGATTAAATTTTCAAAGCCAATGAGTGGTAAGTTCGATCATAGCGCGCATTTCTACTGCGCAACTATCATCGTATAAGAGGTAAAATTTGCGAACGGTTTATTTTTCTCGTTGTCGGCGTTGCAGTCCTCTGGAGACGCAACCAATAATGCCGTTACGACGTTGACGAGGACCTTATAACCAATTGGATGACTTCGAACGTGGTCGCATAGTCGGGATGCTTGAAGCTGGCTGGTCCTACTGAGCAATAGGCTGCCACCTGCACCGTACGGACACTGCTGTTCAAGGGTGTTGGCAGCAATGGTTTCTGCGAGGAACTTATCGGCTGAACAAAGGCTCTGGAAGGCCAAGGTGCACGAATTCGAGGCAAGAGCTGACACAACGGCATCATTGTCCGCCATCCAGCGTGCTACAGTCTCTTCCATACCACCCGTAGCACCTCCCACCATCTCACGATGCTTGGCTGAGTTGGAGTTAAGCTCACAGCGGTCTTTAAGACCGCTGTTTTCTGGCAGCCATGATGATCGGCTACGACACCACTCCAGACGACTCTATCGATGGTGTGGGGTTAGAGTCTTCTGGAATGATGTCGTAGCCGATCATCATGGCTGCCAATAAATTGGCATCGCATAGTGCTCAGCAATGATTCCCGCTTCAGCCTTGGAGCAGATGACCATCGGATAAATGTGTGGAGGTGACAGGGTCAGCGGTCCCAACCACCCTTTGTTTTACAAAGGAACACAGCCATTACCCCAATGGTAATGGTGTTGGGAGCTATTTCATACGACAGCAGTACGTCTCTGGTCATCTTACTTACAACTTTAACGTATCAACGATATGTTGATGACATCCTGTGGCCGTTTACGTTACCCTTCATGACACGACAGTTTGGAGTCATTTTCCAACAAGATAATGCCAGGCCCCATATGGTTCGCATATCTGTGAGCTACCCCAGTGCTGTTGACTGATAACTTGTTTTTCACGCGCGAAAAAACCAGTTATGAAAGACGCCTTACCCTCTACTGCAATGAAATAACCCGTCTGTGATGTCAGCTCCCTTGAATTCTAACGGTACTACCAGCCAATTTTCCGCGGACTAACTATACTTGCCTCTCCTCTCTCTTACAAAAGCAAAATAAATGAAATAAATAATTAGCTACAGAAAAAAAATAACTCTCTGTAGTTAATAATAATTTAATTCAATTTATCATTACACCCGTCTTGTTGTGTCATATAATCTAACTGAATGAAATTTAAATTAGACTTTAATTCCTTTGAAAAATGCAAGGGCTTTTATTTCGATTTCAGTTTTTTCAAGTCAGCGCATGTGCATTGGACATTATATAAAAGTAAGAATAAAATTATACTTTGATGTTGAGATGTGCTATTATTTTTTGGGCCAGATTATGTTCTAAAGAATTTCTAAACAATTAATAAAGATATTTCAGTGCTTACAAAACCCATATAAATCATCAAATGTCCTCCAGTTTGATAATGGTGTTAAAGATTACTGATAAACCAAATTAGATAATTATTACATGTGTAACTAAATGCTCATTGGTACATTTGCTGAGGTTGCACATGACTTCCAACTAAAGTTTGCCAAACCGACCGTTTTCTCCCCAGCCAAATTTAAGTTTCGCCGAAACAGTATCTACACAATTATGAAACCCTGTGACAAAACTTTATTCATGATAGGAGGGTCTATCCAATTTCTCTCAGGGGTGTTTTCGAAATACGCCAATGCTGGGTCATTATGTATTCGTAAAGTCTAGTCAGCAGTCCTCATGGGTATAGAAAGCAGTTTCTGAATGGAGAGAGAGAGAGGAGCAATACGACTTTAGGCTTTGTTTCTTTGAGGGCCTCGTTGCAACCATCTAACTCGACCTTGTGGCAGCGAGGCTGAACACAATTGAACCCTTCTCTAATTACGGCCTAATTAGGGTTTCAAATGTTTAGAAATCCCTTCCTTCTCTTCTAGTCCATACATTTTAAATAATCCTTTACCCAACGGAGGTCAGTGGGACGAGGGAAAGAATGCCCAGGTCTCGTAGGCAATAAACGAAAATTCCTACAGAACTTTATTTGCCGATTTAAATGTGGGGTGAACGAGGGGAAAAGGACACAGAAAACCTCTTTGCCGCGGAATTGTTCTCGCAGGAAGAATTTAATAAAAGAACAGAAAAGAACAGAAATAGCAACAAAAACCGTAAACTGCTTGAAAGCACCACTAAACTAGATCATTTATGCTAATAGCGAATTTCAAATAGAACGAAACAAAACCATGATTAAAGAGAGCAGAATCGAATAATAAAGATCGGTCGCCATTTTTTCACCAGCGATTCTTGAAAGAACTTGCACTTCAATACGCAACATCGGGGCCCATATAGGGGGGCCAGGGGGCTCGAGCCCCCCCCCTTAGCCGTTCAAAAATTTGATTTACCCGATTCTGCTATGCATTCCATCTCTTTACAATTTCGCTCGGAGAGATATCCACTGCTCACAGGAGGTCCGTTTTTTCTTCCTCGAGCCAACACTAACTTCTTTTTCTACCATATTGATTCTATAGCATCTTGAATCTGGAACAGTTTACCTAATGATATCATATCACTCGACTGAGCAATCTTGGCTCTTTTTAAGAGGAGACTTTCACACTATTTGTTATCTATTCTCTGAACCTATTCATTCATTCATTCACTTATTTTTTTTCCTGTTTTCAACTTCTTCTTTCTCTGTTTTTTTTCTCCTATTACTCTTTTAATTTTTTTGTTCTTATGCTTTTGGGTGCTTGGAACCTGTGAAGCCAACAGTTTTGGCTTTTTTTTCTTCTCATCTACTAAACTCAAGCAAAATCTATATATGTAAAACTCTCCAGATTTTCCATATTTGTTTTTTCTACCCTTGAGTTTGGAAATAGAATTGGTTGATTGAATTACTTTAAAAAAAATTTACAGTCGCATTTTAAAATAAGGTACTTTTTAGCTCATTACTAATTGTCAAGCAGTATCAATTACTTTTGTAGCATTTTGGAATCTTGTACATTCACTAAAATTCTTGACAGCTATGAGAAGGAAGGAGGTAATAATTTTTCTCCGTTTCCGCCCTAAAAATGCTCGTTAATGTTTCTCAGCCCCTCCTAGAAGTACTCGTATGGGTACCCGTGAAACACATTCGAAGTTTACGGTTTAAAACCCTACATGTTTACACCACTTGACTTAAGACTTCGAGATTAGATAACTATGGACACATTTCTATACGAATATCTGTGTTAAGAAAATATTAATCTGAATCAAATGACAAATATCATTATTTACATTTTTCTTTTAGAGTTTATAAACCTCGTTATACAAAAAGACAAAACAAATTAAGCACTTTTTTCTTTATTTTCACCAGAAAATTACCCGTATTCCATAGTTTTATAAATGTTTCATGCAGAATATCATGCATAATATAAGTATTTTTAGTTCATGTTTATGCTTTGAGTACTGAATTTCATGTTTAGTCTAGAAAGTGATCTTTCTATATATAGTAGATAAGTAAAACTCTACACATTTGCTGAATACTTCATATTCTAGCTTCACGATTAATTGAAAAGAGAAATATTTGCCGACGAATGTTTCTTATACCTAACGTTATACCTCTAATAAAAGGTAAAGAAAAATAATAATGTTCTCTGTATTGGGAGTGAGAAAACTCTTCACCTGAATATATCTCATCCTCCTGAATACGCTCATAGGCGTAGAGTTATATGGGCCCGTGGCACCCGAACCCACCAAATAATTTAAAATAAATTGTAATTTTACATATATTGTAACGTATACATGCTCAAAATATGTTCTCGGGCCCTCCCAATAAATTTGAAAACTCTACGTTTATGAAAATGCCAACGCAACAAAAGAGGGAATAAAAAAAGACACAAACGGCAAACGGGAAACGAAGAAGCGATCATAAAGCATCAAAATCCAAAAAGCCAGTTTCGTAAACGACCTATATAATTTTTCTGATGCGAAGAGTTGAGTCAATAAAACATTTTCACTTTAATGATATTAATGTTCTACTAAAGCAGTCTAGACATGAGTATTTATTATAGAAGTCTGTATAATTTTCATTTAAATGACAACTTTAAAAAATCATTTCATAGATGTTTTTCAAATTTTAAAGACAACCGAATAAAAGAGTTGTATTTGGTATTTAACGAAAACCCCACAAGCATGAAGTGCGCAGAATTATTTCATTACATAAACTAAAAGCTATGAGACATCAATTATGCTACAAAGAGTTATCCATTAGTCGGAGTTTTATTCTTTAACAAAGTTGGCTCCACAAAGAACACATATTAAATATTTTACGTAAGGAGCTCTGTCGTTTGAAACATAAAAGGCTTCCATCTTTGTCCGTTTTTTCATCTGCCAATGTATACACTGGGTTTTCCATTTACGCTGAGGAAATCATAAAGTTTCTTTCTTCGGGACTAGCGTTTACGTTTGGTCCTTTTTTAAGAGTTTTAAGTATTGTTATTGTGCTTTTCATTGTATATTTTATTATTTACAACAGAAATATACGGAGGGCATTTTAAAATAGTGTAACCTTAAAAAATTGCATGAACGAGAAAACAACGCACACAAACTCTATTGTAAAATATTGAAAAAAAAAAAAAGATCCATAGAATCCATATTGAAAAATACTTTCTGTCTAAAGAAATTAAATTTGTAATTAAAATCATTGCTGTTTTTGTTACGTCGGTTTATTAATCAAACTAATATTAAATTAAGCTAAAGGTGTTTGTATTACATTACGTAGAACAAGTTTCATAATTTAATTTAATTAGGTAAGCTGTTAATTGCATTTTAGTAATAGTAGGAAAACCATTTACATAATAAGAGCTTATCAACAATTTCGCACAAATCGAATTTGTTAAATGAAATAATTAGCACCTTTGTTTACATACACTAGCTTCAATCAATTGAAACAGGAAAATCATAATAACTCAAAATATTAGGTTTACCGGAAAGTTCTGTCTGTTTGGGAAGCAAAAGAAAATAATGAATTTTTCATACCTTCAATAACATTTATTGTACAATATAATTTCCGACGTTACTTATGACCTCTTGCCAACTTGATGGTGATTTGTAAATACCATTTTTTTTAAATGTCTTTTTCTTACAGGCGACGAATTCAAGTAGTGCTTGACTGACACCTGCTTCAGTTTTGAATTTTTTCCCCTTCAAATAATTTTGCAAGGAGAGAAACAAGTGATAATCGGGGGGTGCTAGGCCTGTGGAGTATGGTGAATGCGGCCGGCCTAGATCTGCGAGTTTCTGACGAGTCACCAAAGCAGCATGTGGTCTAGCATTATCATGGTGCAGTATGATGTGCTTCTTATTGAATATCGCCGGCCTCTTTTCTTTGACTTCTTTGTTTAAAACATCTATTTGCTGATATTATCTCCCCGAATTGAGCTTCTTGTTAGGTTTTGAAAGCTTATACTATATGGGTCCTTAGATGTCCCACCATATACACAGCATTCTCTTATTCAGGCTCACGCTCGATTTAAAGGTGGAGGAGGAAGGTTCTCCGGGCTCACAATATGCTCTTTTCCTAACAATGTTTTCTTAGTTAATCCACTTTTCATCACCAGTTATCATCTGGTCCAAGAAGGGTTTGTTTTTGTTCCGAGCAGGCAGAGATGTGCATATGGCGACTCGATCATGTAAATTTTTCTCACTTAACTCATGAGGCACCCATCTGGAATATTTATAGACCAATCCTAGTTTCCAAATATGGTCTGAAATGGTTTGTTGGGCTGAGTTAAGCTTTTCTGCAATCTCTTATGTTGTCGAAAAAGGATCTTGCGCTATCATGGTCTTGACAATATTGTCATCGATCAAAGATGGCCGCCCAAAGCGTCGCTTATCATTAAAGTCGAAATCACCTGATTAAAATTTTTCGAACCATCCCTGTATGATTTATCCGAAACTGCATCTCCACTAAAAACTTCCATTAAATTTTGACACGCTTCCGTGGCATTTCTGCCTTGAATTCGTACAAAATACAGTGTCATAAATGAACTTCATCGGCAGCCGTGTTTACATGATCGTGTCTCACTTGATAATGAAATGTGGCACTGCTGTTCCAGTTAATTTAGAAGAGCAGATGTGTATAAATTTAGTGATAAAGAGAGAAGACAGCCATGTGTGTCTCAAATAAACACGTGCATGTGTGTTGAAACTTAAGATAATATTATCGGACAGAACTTTCCGGAAGACCTAACATGTATAATCAATTCATATAAAAACTAGTAAAATCTGTCTTATAGATATTAAATCTCTAAAACGTATTATTTATTGAGATTTTTCTGTTAGTTTCTTAATTTAGGAAAACTAATCTACATATAATTATATGACCTCTTATTAGGAGTGTCACTTTCATTGCATACATCGATTTTAACATATTCTAATTCCACTTACAAGGGGAACCTACAGTGAGTGCCCCACCGATTTTGATAAAATTCTTTTTTATGAAAGTTGAGCCAAAATAAAGAAATACGTGTCCCATTCTTCATGCCAATGCGGCTTATTTTCGGAGATATTGATTTTTAATGATTTAAAGATTTTTCATTCTATATGTGAGCTTAAAATACATCCTTTGCAAGACAATCGGTAGCTTAGTTGTTAAGTTACCGGGCTAGCGCTTCGTGTTTTTGCGTTCGATGCCCTCGGAAATCGATTACACTTTTTTTTTATGTATCCTTTTTACATATTTATGTATTTTTATTAGTAAAAATACTTCGCTTACAATCGGATTTTGTTCATAAACTTACTTTAATAAAATTGATATTCTGTGTTACTATTTTTCGCAGATATAATTTTTACATGAATTTAAATTAATTGAAGAGTTGTAAAGGTACAAAAAGTTTAGGAGTTAGCTGTAAGTTTTTATGTGAATATAAGTTTTATAAAATTTGCCTACTCCTTGTCAACTTGTGAAGGGATGGAATTACACCAATAACGCAGTTTTGTTTTATTTAAGGATGGAAATATTTTTTCTGAAAACCTTTAATAATTCCATTAAATAAAGAGGAAAACTGCGTTAATTCGTCTTATTTTGTCATGATTAGCCTTTGCAGTCATACACTATTAGCATCTATTACGTATAATATTTTTTAAATACAATTATATATTGACAAATGTATTTTTAGTGTGTACTATTTTATTTTATGACATATAAACATTATTTTATTGTATAACATATAAACATTTTATGTGCATCTCATTTATATGCATTTCATTTATATAGAAGCATTTTATTTTATAAAATGCAATGGATTTCATTTTAAAACTGACTGAGGTGAACATATTTTTTGTGTACCACTATCTGAAGTGTCGGAATCGTTTACTGGTACTGAATTTTGGATGATAATTATCATGAAAACAATAAAGACATAACAAAATTCTATAGCGTGGGTATTTTATAAATGAATTGTTCGAACAACTGATTTTCTTTGTCTAATATCATCTACATTTTCAAAAACGCTTCTTTCGTTTGTTAACTTTGCAACGAACCAAGAGCACTGTAACGTGTTCTTAAAAATCGGCGTCAAAAGTTGATCGTTAATAAGTGAATGGATCTTCAAAGCTGCTCGGGTGTTTAAATGACTATTTCCTTGTAAGATTTCAACACAAGTTTGTAATCTTTTAATAAAATTTTTTACTTTACGGAAGAGACACACATCACGAGGTTAACAGTATAGGTTACAATGAGGTGGAATTACTTCAACAGTAGAAGAAGAGGTGCCGTCGTCATTTGTAAAAACATTATTAAAGTGTGCTGGATCTACTTAACTACATAACAGGCTGGATGGCTACACCAAAACTTTTTCTACTTTTCAACTTTTTAATAATCAGCAATTAACATTCGAGTAGAAATTATCACTGCCAATAAGACTACAATTAACATTACTACATAAATATGAATTTTATTAAAGTAAGTTTATGAACAAAATCCGATTGTAAGCAAAGTATTTTTATTAATAAAAATACATAAATGAACATGTAAAAAGCATACATATTAAAAAAAAAAAGACCGATTTCCACGGGCATCGAACGCAAAAACACGAAGCGCTAGGCCGGTAACTTACCAACTAAGCTATCGATTGGCTTGCAAAGGATGTCGTATTTTAAGCTCATATATCGGATGCAAAATCTTTAAAAATGCATATCTTCGAAAATAATGCGCATTGGCACGAATGCCGAGACACGTGTTTGCTTATTTTGGCTCTATTTACAACAAAAAAATTTCATCAAAATCGGCGGGGTACTTACTGTGGATTCTCTTTGTTAGTTTGTTGTTTGTCTAAATTGGCTCTATTCTTTTTCAAAACAACGATTGTAATTTGGTCTGAAACATTTGAAATCCTCATGATTTTAATAAGCACGTGTTTTAATTTTTTTTTTCTTTCTTAAAATAGGCGATTTGAGTGACACGATTTTTTTCTCTTTCTTATGTGAATTGAGTTATTTATTATTTGGGATTTGTGTGTGTGTGTGCTCTTCCAAAATAGAACTCAAACTACAAAATCCATTTATAAAAGGAGTGAAAAAGGAATTTATCCACGTGGTTAAAGAAATGAACGTTTAATGTACATTTCGAACACTGAAAAGAGTTCGTCCTTTTTCCGTGGATAAATTTTAAAGTTTGTTGTCTCTTTGCCTTCAGTTGGGCTCAAAACTGTACGGTTTTTTCCCTTGAAACAGATACCATTTAAGGAAAACGGTTTGATTTCAACGGGCAAGCAGAAAGAAAGTATTTCAATAAAATGCTTAAATGCCGAATGCAAGCCGTCTTGGAGAAGGATTTGTAAAGGTTTTAGTAAAAAGCGTTTTCCCTTCCACTAATGCGTTTCTCAAGAAAAAAAGTAAGATTCTGGATGCATTTCTGTGCAAAAATGGTGACGGAATGCAGAAGCGGAATAAAAAAAGAACCGGATATAACCCTCGATGGATGTTTTGAATAAGAGTTCGATTTATTTATCGCCATTGGGAAAAAAACGCTATAAGCTCTCGCCACGTAACATTAGGGCCTTTCCCAACAAAGATTCGCGAGTCCTGCTCTCCCTTTCGCGATAGCAGTTTTATCCATCAGCGAAACAAATTAACGTCCACGGCCCAAAACTAAGTCCTTTAATGTAGTTTCTGATGCCTAACTAATATATAGGAACTTGCTATAGACCTATTGGCGGCTATGGTATTTAAATGCTAGTTTTTGGAAACCTTGCTCTGGTAGGTCAATTCTGGGAAGAAAATACTGGCGCGATTGTTGCAACTACTTTGCGATAGGCGAAACTATATGAAGCCAAAGCGAATCTAGGACCAAAGGTCCAAAGGAACGCCTGGTTGTTTGTTATCGAGTTCCTTTGTTATCTTGGAAAAGTGGTCATGGTAAAAGCGTCGGTTTAATCTCAGCTAATCTCTTGAGTAGTATTTGAAAGTACCACAGTTTTAAAAGCAGATTTGAGCAGAACTTAAAACGAAACATCAACTCATTATACTAATGGTTGGCTCGTATATTTGGGGCAGACCAAAGTGTATTGGGATTAGGGAAAGCTTATAAATTCGTTTTACTGAGAAATGCTCTCTAGCGTTATCAGCAGGGACGTACTGGGTGGACCCAGGCCTACCGGGCAATTACTCATGTGGGCCCACTTCTTACCAGAGCAAGGGGAGCAATTTCCCTTTCTCCCCCGAGTTATATGAAAAAAATCAATAACTGAGTGGTATTACTACTAAAAAAATGCAGGATAAGAAGTCAAAACTATGCGCGGAAACTGGAATTGTATAGAAAATAATTCATTTCAGAGTTTAAGTACCATGTTTGTATATCTCTAGATGTCCTTGCGCAATAAAAATCCAAAACAAATAAACCAAGCTTTTAGTTTAAAAAATGTTTGTCATTAGTCTCACGACATTCATAGAAATGGAATTCGAACTGCAATACTGCGAATTAAGAAAAGAGAACTAAACTCCCAAAAATTCAAAATAGCTAAAAGGCGTTTTTTATAAAAGTCACAAAAACAATTAAATACGTAAATTACAAATGTCCACCTTCATACCTATGTATTTATTTATCACCGCTAAAATCCATATTTGAACTTACAAGGAAGTGGATTCAGGATGGTGTATTTTACCAAGTATGGTGTATTCGCGTATTTTACCAAGAACGGTGTCATTTGTAAGCTTTCAGAAAATTATTACACACATATTCGAGCTTTCTTCAGAATGGCCATTAATATTGGTGTGAAATGCCCCGGAAGGTTTAAAATTGTCACTTTTCTTGTGATTTAAAATAGCTACATCTTCGCACTTAGTAAGTATTTTCAAAAAAACTTATTTCTCCATTAAATACTTCATTTAAATTTATTACACATAAATTGTGCATATGTTTATGGAAAGTTTGGCCTCCTGGGGGGGGCACTGTTATCCCAGGGATGGGGAATGGTGGAATATCCTGCAAAACAAGACGAGCGAGAAATCAGTGGAAGGGTCCCAAGGCAGAGAGAGAAAGCAGGCAAGAAGGTGGAGGTGTGTCTCGTAGAGATGAGAAGTAGCAGGAAGAAACAGGACATAAGGCCCTGCGGTGGCGCAGTGTGGTAACGCGTTCGCCTAGTACGCCGTTAATCCGGGTTCGACTCCCAACAGTGTACAAAGAACGCTTACTCAGAGATCTCATAAAAAGATCGCACTGCTCACTGTAGTCCGGGGTTTGGTTCCCTAGGCCATAAGAGGTTCGGATTCCTCGGAAAACAGTAGGTCCCGGCGCAGCATGACCATTGTAGTCTTTGAGCCGTAAAACCACAAAACAAACAAACAGGATATCGAAGATGGAGTAGGATGAAATTCATTAGACATGTGTTTCGTGGTTTTTGCATAATAAATTACTATTAGTCAGTTTTGATGGTTTAAAAAATGGCGCCATTTTTTAAATCTTCGAAACTGACAAAGAGTAATTTATTATGAAAAAATCACAAAACACGTGTCTAATGAATTTAAGTAAAGTTTTTAATACAACAAAAAATTTTGAAAATAATTATTCGGTACCAAGATGTATAGCGGTTTTGAATCTCAAGAAAAATGACTATTTTCAACTTTCTGGGGCCCCTCACACCGATATAAATTGCTATTCCCAAGATATTTGTCTAATAATTTTTTGAAAGCTTTCAAATGACACTCTTGATAAAACCACGTTGTCCATCCCGAAACTTTCCCTTGTCAGAGGGGAAAACAAAGAAAATGTTTTTGTTCTACAGGTAACGCGCAAGGCCATTGTGAACGGATGTGAAGATTAGATATGAATAATAATAGTTAGCTCCCCACGTCCCATCGGGACAACTTGTAGCACCAGTAAGACTGATATTTCGGCGGGGCTAGTCTTTTCGGGGGTATAGCAAATTGGCCAATATTTTGGTCCCCCCATCCTCAGAAGGTTAAATGCCGAGGAAGTTCTCTACTTCTTTCACACAAATAGTTAATGATATCTTCCGGCGCTACGTCATTGGTTAATTGCTTTTCAATGCTCATAAGCAACAGCGATTCAAGATGTTCGTTGCTAATCAGGTTTCTCAATATTGATTTTATTATCTTCATTTTGGAAAATGCTTTTTCATAATAAATTTGCATTACGGGAAGAGTTAGTAAAAATTTGTATAGTGTATGCAACAAATCATAAGAAGATGAGAAAAGTTGGAGATTTTCCAGAGTTCTGAAGGCGCAGGCAATGCAGTTCTGGCAAAGTTGGGAGACAGAACAGTCACCTGACTCATCTTGACTATCATCGACAGAATTTTCATCCAATTCCACATTCCTACTGTACGCAGTCATTACATCTAACAGAGATTTCTTAAGTATTGGCCATTGTTTCGCAAAAGGAAAAAAAGTTTCTCCAACAGACAGATATCCGAAATTTTCGATAAAGATTCGTCTGGCAAAATATTAAACTCTGAGCAGCGCTTTGGATCAAAATGGGATATATCTGCATATAATTCTCCATGCTGTTCCAGTCGCCGTTTTAATCCCTCATCTGCAGTGTCGAAGATAATATTAAAAACATGACTTCTAAAGTGGTCTTTTGGCGGGTTACTGGATACTGTGATGGACCTAATTTCATCCTGCATTTTTTCTCCTGGTAGTCGCTTCTTTAAGGATATTCTCTTTTCAGGAAGTTGGTCTTGAATAAATATGGTGCTTTCTAATTTTTCAAATTGTGTATTCACTACGTCATAAAATACCTGCGCTGATTTGTAGACAGCTTCAAAATCTCTCCGTGCCTCTGACATGTTTTTAATGCTGACTCGGCCATTTTCCACGCTTTTGTATAATCTAGGGAACGGCTTTGTATATACTTTGAAATGTGTTTTAGCTGATAAAACATTTTCGTGTGAATAAACGACACCAGAATATTTTCGAACTTCGTAAAATAGTTTAAAATATTCTTAGCTTCAAATCGTGCTTTATGATTAAAATCCTCATTCTCTGTAATGCATTCTAGCACAATAAATAAATCCACATATAAGCATTTTCTAGATGCCTTGGACAACTCTCTTAATCATTTTCACACCACGAATCAAACGTACCAAATATTCTGATGATGGATTCTTCTTTGCTTAACAAACGTGTATTGCCAATGGATGTTAATCGAAGAGATTTTCCCGGTCCATGCCTTTGCATTAATGGTTTTTACCATTGCTCCATTCTTTTGTACGAGTCTCTGAAAAAGCTGGAAACGAGTTGCAACGTACCAAATGAAGTAATAGAAGGTGATACTGATGAGGTGACGTCACAGACAAACAAGTTAATAACACATGCGTAACACCACACATAAACATGCTTAAAATCATCTGACTTAAAACAAGCAGATACACCTGTGTACTGCCCTTGCATATTACTAGCGACATCTGCACAATCAGTTACACAATTTTCAGCAGGGATGGAATTGGTATTCAATGTTTTTTTAAGTTGCGAATGTAAATTCTCTCCAGTTGTGGATGTTACATTGACTAATGCTATTACCTTTCCTTTGATAACATTGGAATGGGCATACCTTACTGCAATAGTACACTGATCGTGAGTGGAAATATCTTGGTTGCATAGAGTTTAGTTTCATTTACTTCAGCGCTTATTCTTGATTTAATGATTTAATGTATGATCCAGAAAACTGTATAATGTAATTAACTACAGTGGGACTTAAAAAGGTTACTAGAGAACCGCGCCTTTTACTCGCTTACTTTCTTATTTCTTTCAGTCGTTCTAAGCGTTTTTTACTTCGCTTAATAACAAAATAAAAGTGCCTTCTTAAAACAGAATCGGTTTTATTGACTAACTTAATTAGTTCTATAAAATTACCGTGATTTACCGCAGCATTATCAATTGCATAAGCACCTTTGTTTCTACTACTTCGGTAAGCTAATCTTTGGGTTTCTATAACTTTAATAACGTTTACAACACACTCTACAGCATGCCTCCTTACTCCAATTTGCCGATTTCTAAGCGTAAGTTGCTCACTAAAAAGCAAATTACGTGTGTCATTCTTTGTTTCAATCTTCACTTAGCTACTAGGGAGTGTCTATGGGTTACTGATGACTCGTGTTTGGAAATTCTTTGGTACACATGTCGCCAATCACAAAACCCAATTCTTGTTGAAAACGCAGTTTATGTTCCTGCAAATATTAAACAAATGGAGCAAAAAAAGTTTTTGAGACAGAATACTGAATGACAGCCTGTTTCTGTTAATTGCCATGTCACTATTCTCACACTTTTTTCCGGAAAAAGGCGCTCTCTCTATTAAAGGACATTTTTGTGGTTGTATTGGGTGCTGACAAGAATTCGGATATTGAATATTTTGTCTTGTCGATTCAAAATTTACGAGAATCATCACTTTCACTTAAGATAAACGCATCCTTAAAAGCAACCGCAGGGGTCACATTACAATCATCCTGTGCTTCGAGAATGGATTCCGATTCTGAATACGAACTGTAATCATTTTCGGATGATTCAGAAGAGGGAACATCAACAGTTGCAGTTGCTGTAGTCGTCTGACTCGTCTCTGTCACATTTGCGAATGGGGTGCTGGCAATCGTCTTTGAAGTTCTCACGTCAGCTGAATTTGATAAATTTGGTACAGCTTGAAAGAACTGTATTACTTTTTAGATGACATTGCGCTCTCTTTTAGAATTTCGACAATTTTCTCTTTCTGCTTTTGGAAGCCACTTTTAAATTTCTTTCTTGGTGGCCAAGGTTGCATCACTTTTTTCAATGAATTCTGGGAAACAGTAAAGACAATTTTTTTAATAACACATAGGCCTATTATGTTTATGCACATGAATTTTATAAATTTATGAAACATTTAACATGTTAACGTTAAATAAATACTTGGTAATAGATTTCGAATCAGGTTTTCTTAAATTTATATTTATTTCATCACAATTGATTAATGCCAAACGTACTCCTACACTAAAACCGTATCAATTTAAATTATTCAAATGCACAAACCAAGGCTAAGCCCGTAAGAATGTAGTGTACAAACCCCCTCTGGAAACAGTTGTTTATGGTGAGAATAGAAAATTAAAGGGGCGACAAATTTGCAATACGAAATATGACTAGAGTAATTCTAAATTTTGTAAAAGTCCAATTAAAGTATAAGTATAAAATATAGTAATGCAAAAGTGAAAATCACAAGAGGGACTAATAAATAGCATAGTAAATTTCATCACAAACCCAACTAATATTTTTTTCTTTTTATTCAATTTTTTACACTTAGGGAAAGAAAGCAGTGTGCCTGTTCTAGTCGTAGACTAAGCAGGGGCGGCGCGAGCTGATTTTCGTGGGGGGGGAGAAATATCAAATTTTCCCATTCTACTCATTTATTCTACCCATTTAATAGATCTCGATTTTGATAACTGAATATTTGTTTTTGCGAAGTCCGTAGCCTTAGCATAGCAAATTTTCCAGACCTGGGGGAGGCTCTCGCTATCCGCATCCTTAACGCCGGCCCTCTCAATGTACACAATATATCATTTCCTACTAATTAGGTGATGTTTAACAACTTTGTAATTGACAATTTGTTTCGATTAACATTTCTCCAATAAATATAAAAAAATTCAAAAATGTAAAATTAAATAAAGTTTATTATCTGAATTTATTTTCTTATTTGCTTTCGACAGCAGCAGAGCGCGTCGAGAGCTGATGTGTTTTTAATATGGTGAAAGGTGTGTTTTGGTGTTACCATTATTAAATATATATTTGGTAATTTTGTCCATAGTGTTTGTCTCATATATATATCATCATCATCATATTCAACCATTATCTATCCACTGCTGGATGAAGGTCTCTCCAAATGCTTTCCACACAAGTCTATCCTGGGCCATTCGTTTCCACGTCACCCCAACCTGTTTTCTTATTTCATCCACCCATCTAGTTTGAGGACGTTTTCTAGGTCTTCGGTGGTCTCTTGGAATCCAGTTCAGAATTTCTGTTGTCCATCGTTGATCAGTTCTTCTTGCAATATGCCCAGCCCATCGCCATTTCAGCCCTTTTACTTTAACAATGATGTCCTCTACTCTAGTTTGCTCTCTCACCCAAGTGTTTCTTTTTCGATCTCTCCTAGTTATTCCAAGCATGCACCTCTCCATGCTCCTTTGCGTTGTCTGTAACTTTCGTATTGCTCCAACTGTTAGACTCCATGTCTCTGATCCA
Source organism: Dysdera silvatica (assembly GCA_006491805.2). NCBI lineage: Eukaryota > Metazoa > Arthropoda > Arachnida > Araneae > Dysderidae > Dysdera > Dysdera silvatica. Next base: position 239,192,496 of record QLNU02015360.1, read on the forward strand.
TAAGAGAGGACTGGCAATACACACTGGTTGAAGACCTTTCTTTTTAGACACAAAGGCAATTTCCCCTTCAGGATAAAACTGTTTCTTCCAAATGCACTCCAGCCAAGTTTAATACGTCTGTTGAGTTCTTTCATAATGTTGCCATCCATTGAAATCAGCTGGCCAAGGTAAATATATGAATCAGCAATTTCTAGCTCAATGTTGTCAACTTGTATTTTTGTTTCCTCTACAAAATTATTGAACATGATCTTAGTTTTTTGTAGGTTCATCTTGAGTCCAACTTCTTTACTTCTAGTTGAGAGCTCCTGTACCATGTCTTGGAGTTCTGATGGGTTCGTTGAAAAAATAACAATGTCATCAGCAAACCGCAAATGATTTAAATATTCACCATTTATTTTTATTCCCTTGTTATTCCAATTTATCTGCTGAAAAATCATCTGTAAAGGTGTTAAGGTATTATTACCCTCCGCAGGGATAACACAATTGCCAAATATGGTCAACACAAGAAAGCCTCCGGGGCGAGATTTTTGTGAGTTTTCGTGGGGGAATTTATTATACTATAATTTTTGCCACCCACGTATTAATTACAGCTCAAACTAGAGCTTATTGGGTTTGGACGGAGGATTGGTTTAAACGGAGGGACCCTGGTTCGAATCCAGGATGGGGAAAGCGTCTCTTTTTCTCCAAAATTAATAAGCTCTAGTTTGAGCTGTAATTAATACGTGGGTGGCAAAAATTATTGTATAATCATCTGTAAAGCTGAAGTAAAAAGTTTTGGAGAAATGGTATCTCCCTGCCTCACACCTTTACCAATTTTGATAGCTTCGGTATCTTTATGTAACCGAAATTTTGCACTTGCATTTTTATACACACGTTTCACCATGTCAATGTACACATCCTCAATGTCTGTTGATCTTAAAGAGTTGATGACTGCTGATGTTTTAATAGAGTCAAAGGCCTTCTCATAGTCAATAAATGCAACACACAATGGAAGTTCATATTCATGTGTTCTTTCAATTAATTCTCTTAATACTTGAATATGGTCCACTGTACTGAATCCACTTCGAAATCCAGCTTGTTCTCTTGGTTGAGCTGCATCTAATTTTTTCTGCAGGCGATGTGTTAGCACTTTTGTGAAGATTTTATAAATAGCAGGTAACAAGCTAATTGGTCGGTAATTTTTCAAATCCTCTTTATCACCTTTTTTATGCAAAAGAATTACTGTTGCAGAATCCCATTGGTTTGGTATGTTACCGCTGTTAAGACATTTGGTAAAGAATTCAAAAATGTAAAATTAAATAAAGTTAATTTATCTGAATTTATTTTCTCATTTGCTTTCGACAGCAGCAGAGCGAGTCAAGAGCTGATGTGTTTTTAATGTGGTGAAAGATGTGTTTTGGTATTACAAGTATGTCTTCTACATATTCTCCAGCTTCTTTTAGGATATCTAATGTAATACCATCATCACCAGGGGCTCTTCCTTTCTTCATATTTTTTATTGCAAATGAAACTTCTTCTTTTAAGATTTTAGGAGCTGTTCCTTCGACTATTTCAGTGTCTTCGTTTAATCCACTGTTACTTTCATATAGTTTTTTGTAGAATTCTTCAACTCTTCTAAGTATTTCTTCCCTATTTCTTGTTACGGTGCCATCCTCTCCTTTTAATGCAATGATGTGTTTCTTCCCAACAGATAAACTTCCTTTAACAACCCTAAGGCTCTTGTTATTTTCAATGGCCTTCCTTACTAGCTCACAATTGAATTTTCTTATGTCTTCTTTCATGCTTTTGCGCAGAGTTTTACAAAGTTCTATGTACTCAATCCTGGAACTGGTATTTCGATTGTCCACCTTCATATCTCTTCGCCTTTTCATGAGCTGTTTCGTCTTCTCAGATAATTTGCTATTGTGCTTTTTACAGGTTACACCACCAATTTCCCCAGCAGTTTCAACTATTGTCTTAACAATGTTTTCATTTGCTTCTGAGATATCACTTTCATCAATAAGTCCTTCCAGTGCAGAAAAGCGATTTTTTAATTCCAACTTGAATGCCTCGGTATTTTCTTTTAATTTCTTTAAATCCACCCTCTTACTTACTTGTTTCCTAATGAGCTTCTGCCTTTCTAGTTTAGTATTTAAGTGCACTTTACATCTCACCATTCGATGATCACTTCCAGTATTAAATCTGTTCAGTACACTGCAATCTTCAATAATTGATTTCTTGTTTGCCAGGATATAGTCAATTTCACTAGTTCCCCCATTTGGGTGTTTCCATGTCCATTTTCTTTGCGGTTTCTTCTTAAAAAATGAATTCATGATGCTAAGGTTTTCAGCTTCTGCAAATTCGATGAGTTGATCGCCACGTTCATTCCTTTCCCCATATCCGTATTTACCAACCGATGTCTCTCCTTGTTCCTGTTGTCCAATTCTTGCATTGAAATCCCCCATGATGAGCTTGATATGTTGTTTCCCTTTGGTGTGTAACTCTTTGATTTCTTCATAAAATTCTTCAACCTCTTCGTCGGTATGGCTTGATGTTGGTGCATATACCTGTACTATTTGAAGTTGGTATCGCTGGGTTAGTTGAACAACGAGCCTCGCTGCTCGATCTGATGTACTTTCAACTTCCAGAAGACAGTCTTTAATTCTTTTGTTGATTAAGAAGCCAACACCACTTGTTCTTCCAGTTTCCGTTCCTCTATAATAAAACAAATGTCCACTTTTAAGTTCCACCAACTCTTCACCTTTTCTTCTAACTTCACTGAGTCCTACAATGTCCCATTTGATCTTGTCAAGTTCTTCTTCCAATTCCTGAAGTTTTGCTTCAGAAGCAAGGGATCGTCCATTATACGTTGCCAAGGTCAATAACAAACGGCAGCCTGGGCCATTCCAGTGATTCTTAGCACCCCCTGCTTTCATGCCACACTGACCGCTGCCTTGATCAGGAGCACTCCAGCACCTGGAGACTAGGGGCCATGGTTTCTGGTGTGTCAACATAATGGAGGAATTAGCCATAATTTCACCACGCTGGCTAGACGGGTTGGTGAATTAGCCCTCCCCTTCCGCCTTTCTATCCGTGCAGCAAATATTAATTTGCCACATAAATAGAAAGCTCAGCCTGCACCACTTGAAGGCGGGGTAGGACACTAGGTTACTGGCCTGGCCGGTTCCACACATCGTCACATACGTTCAGCGTGTGGGTCTCCTTCCAGTTAGATACCAGCAACCCTTTTGCAGGCCATATATATATACATTTTTTCTAATTGTACATGTATGTTTCCAGTGAATAAGCTATGTAATTTGTGAAGAAAACTTTCGGGGGGGTGCACCCCCTCTGTATACGCTCTTTTCTGAATTCTGGAAAGAATTCTGAAGAGTATGAAATGAAATTAAAATAAATAGATAAATAAAATACATTTTCTTTTATCATAAATAAAATTTATGTTTTCATTTTTCTCAATAAAAATTTGAAACCTTGCAAATATATATAAGCGCAACTATTACCACTACTCATTAGCGAAAGGGTCCCACTCGGTGGGGGCCTACCCTACAATTGCCCGGTTGCCCGGTGGACCAGTCCTTCCCTGGTTATCAGAACCAAACCGGAAGTTTTATTTTGAACTGCGCGTTATTTTCTTATTTAAAATATACGTATTTAACGCATTGTGATATATATGTATGTAGAAATATTTTACATAATGCCATCTTTGTTGAAGATTATGCAGAAATTAATTTTATAAATAACTGAAATCATAAAAAAAGTTCAATATTTTGAAAGCATTTACGGTCTATTTATAACAGATACATCCATAGAGCAGTTACAGAGTTTGTATCTGCAGACATGTCTTTACCCAGTGCTACCCAGGTAGATTAACTACTAATTATGTAATTTTATATCAATGTAATAGTAAATTTGAACCCGCCCGAATAATGGTCGTATTGCATCATACAAATATATACCATAAAAATTTAAACTCTAGACCAGTCTTTTGCCAGCCATTTTGTTGTGTGTCACCTTTGTGCATTTGGGTTTTTGGCGTGCAACTCAAGCCATCTTTTTTACTAACTACTTGGACCTATAGCGGGTTTAAATAAAAACGCAATTATTTTCGTTATATAGGGTTTATTATTATTATGAAGCGTGCCACACAATACAATTTTGCGTGCCGTTTTGCGGCCACATCTCTGTGGTAGACAATAAACTAGAATAATTGGAATAATTTATTAAAAATCCTTTTGAGCTAATACCTGTTTTACTTTTAAATTGTCTGATATTTTGCGAATAAAATTCAATTTTAGAACCATTTTTTCATGGATTTAATTTTTAATAAACTCCCTGATTTATTTTGAAATATTCATGATGCTGTAATTTCTTTCTCATCCGAAAAATAATTCGTTGTTCTGTTTTAATGTACTTGTAGCTGGTATTTCTAATTTCATTAGTCCGTTGTCACTTAAATTCGCTGTTTAATTGATGTTTCTTCCTTATTATGTCTTGTACATATATGCAGTATTTTTATTGTACTTTCTTTATTTGTTTCATATTTAATTATTTCTTTGGGTTTAAGGATTTTGTCTCGACTACCATTCCAACTTAATTACTTTATAGCTTGGAATATGTTTTATAAATTAAATTACTACTAATGAAAAATTTCGTGGGTGGTATCATTTGTTCGCTATGCTGGGAATGCATATTAAGTTGAAAATATACTAAACATTCCGTAAATAGAATACAGAAGCGAGAAGAACTAGCAGAATGGCCCTCATGATAAATGTATGATTGTGTAATATATGTAAATTAAAAAATGCGTAGGGTAGGCAAAACAACACGACCATTTCTTCTTTTTTGGTGTTGGTAAAAACGCGTGGATAGGACATTATTAAATGTACGAAACGAAGTAATTAAAAGTATGACTTGAATAATAAAATGCGTTTCACTGACGAAACATGAACTTTTCTTATTAAAACACGTTTTCGCAATAAAATTTCTGCGAGCTTCGTTAATTTTCCCCAAGTTTTAAACATGTTTTTCTCTTTCTAAAGGTAAAGTTCGTTATAAATTTTCGTATATTCTTGTGAAAAAAACACCCTTTCGATGGCTATAAATATTGCAAAGTAATATTATTATCATTGCCACTATTAGACATATCAGTTTTCCTTTCAATAAAATTCCGATTTGTTGGATTAATTTGTTGTGTAAAGGATATTAAGAAATTAAAATATAGGGAATTTGATCCATTAGTTTATCATACATAAGCCTCATCAAATATTTCAGCCCTTGCTCTTCAGACTTGCTAAATTTTAAATTAGCATAATGCACCACATCGGTTTTCTTTTTAAATACTTCTCTTTCCAAGCAGAAATATATCTATAATTTCAAATTTTAGTGCACCATGTATTATGGACTATCAGCGTATCCTTCATTACTCTGACTATCAAAAATTGGTTATTACAGTGGCGGATTTATAAAATTGCCGCCCTTAGGCACAGCCTGTACTGCCGCCCCCTCCCTCCTTTACAAAGAAAGGAATTTTTTGTTGCGAAAAAACATATATGACACTCTTTTAGCATTTGATATGTAAAGGAGATTTTTCATATAATTATTCAAACTAATAAGATACAACTCGAAATTATTGCTACCATAGTCTCCGACTTCGTGGATTCGAGACATTTTTTGAATCCACAATAATTTTAGTATGGATTCCTGGAACCTCTGATATTTTTACGTGTATTTCGTATATTTGGGGAAAAAAACACGTACGCATCCTTGCATGAATTTTTTCGTTATGAGTTCAAATTTTTCATTATTCATTCATTTACTATTAGTATATATAACAAACGTGTTAAGCCTAAATTTATAAATGGGTACGCTGGGCAAATGCCCAGGGCCCAAAATTTTTAGGGCCCTTTGTCTTTCGATTCTGTAGTTTGTATTTGCAGGCAAGTTAAAGTAGTCGCCTATATGTCATCGCTATTGGGGAAACAGGGCAATAATTAAAAGAAACGTTGTTTTTTCAACATTGTTGAGTTTGGACAATTTTATGTTTAAGCACTTTGATGCCGCCCCCGATAAGTGCCGCCCCTAGGCCTGTGCCTTGTGTGCCTACTTAGAAATCTGCCACTGGATTATTAGGATACTTGTGAGTGACAATTGGCTGATTTGCATCAAATATTGATAACGATGGATGATTTTAAATGTGATTATTATATATTGAATTGTATACACATTTAACAAGATTACGGAAAATTTTACATTAGGGAGATAGAATAAACTTTTTATACGTGGAAAAAAGATTATCCTTGATATGTGAAGGAGGGGAGATGTGCCTCATCATCTGACAGATCGCGCTTGTAAGGAGGAATTTGCTCCTGATTGAAGTAGTGAAAAGTTCGTCATAAAAATGTTTCTTCTCTTTACTGTACACTTTTTAAAGTTTCATAAGACTGTTATAATGTACAATAAGTTCCTCATTATATTAAAATCAGCATCCAAAGCTTACCTATTTTTTGCAGAAAATAGGGAAAAACTAGATGATATAAATACTATAACATATATATATATATATATATATATATATATATATAGTGCAAAATAGCAAATGCATATATAAGACGAATAGTGCATATAAAAAAAATCAGAGCGAATTAGATGAATAAATTTGGATAGGATTAAGGTAAGAGAAAAGATTAATAGAAAATACAATATTCAAACATAGACATATATATACATACAAAGGTATATACACACACATATAAATATGACGTAATATAAGCATGCAGCCCCAGAACCGTCGTCAGGGGCCTTTCCTGGAGGTATGTTGCAAAATACAAGTAAATCAGATAAGCCAGATGTATTTAGCGAGATACCCAAGGCCCAAAGGCGCCAAAAAACAGAATGTACAAATCCAAATAATATTACAGTATACACAATAAAGTATACAAAATAGAAATATATAGAGGTGTAAAAAAGAATATAAATATACAAACGCTTTTCGAAAATGGTTTATGCTCAAATAGTGGAAACAGAGCCGAATATTTAAAAAAAAAATTAAAGAAATCTTTCCGAAAACTTTGATAATTAGACATGTATTTCTTCTTTATATTTTACTTTAATATCCTTTTCTGCAATTTTAAATTTACTATATTTAACCCTCCCTCGTGTGTGTGTGTGTATGTATGTATGTACGTATGTACGTGTGTGTGTATATAATGCGATAAACGAGTGCAAACATGTGCAAATATCTATTGAGGGAGATATTTGCACACGTAAATTTCTCTTTCAGATACATGCCTTATATGGAGACACTCTATGGGCGATTCCCTTTGACAAAGAGCACTGGAGTGTCTCTAATATTTCAGTCTGTTGGTCATTTCAGCACATTACCTCAGTCTGTGATTTGTTTCCTAATAAGGGTTTTTGACTTGGATTATAAAGCTTTTTTAATTCATTTTAATTTTCATCATTTTAATTCATTTTAATTTTCATCATTTTAATTCATTTTAATTTTTATCATTTTAATTCATTTTAATTTTCATCATTTTAATTCATTTTAATTTTCATCATTTTAATTCATTTTAATTTTCATCATTTTAATTCATTTTAATTTTCATCATTTTAATTCATTTTAATTTTCATTATTTTAATTCATTATTAATATTTAATTTCATAAATACTTTTTAACTTTCTTTAAAATTTTAAACTATAACACACCTAGCGTTTTTACCAAATTGTGCAAAATATATATGTTGACAATTATTTTTTAAAATTTATCTTAATTAAAGTTAATTTTCATTCACCATGAAAAAATAATTTTGTGACTAAACGTAATAAGTCACATGATTTTTTTGCTACTCTTGTTAGTTTTATTTTATTTTCACAATTTTATCAATTAGGTTATAATTCAGCGTGTACTTCTTGCACATAATATTCCTTGTGTTCCACATTGGATAATCGTACCTTTCATGATGCCATGCAAAATCTGTTATGGTCCTTGAAGAACGAGAGAATTTGTTTTCGAGCCATTGTCTCTCTCCAATCTTACCCAAGCCAATCAACGTCTTCTAATTTCGTCCCTCCGTTCGACAATCCGTTCAACATTTTGCAAATTTTTCTCGTTTCGTTGAAAATTCAACCATTGTTTCCTAATCATCTCAATTTTCGCAATTTCTGCCAGAAATCTCCATCTTTTCTGAGCGCCCACATCGCGAAATCGCAAATCCCTTTTCTCGGATTCGGATCACCCTACTCTCTCTCTCTCTCTTTCTCTCCTTCTATCTTGAAAGTTGCGAGGGTTGCAGCGGGAAAACGTTATAATCCTTCCCTGCTTACCGTCACCCAGGCATTAGCAAACGTTTACTGGCTAATGCCCCCGTAATTGGTACAGTCTTCCTTCCTTTCCTTCGCGTCCCTGCTACTACTTCATTATTCTCCAGCCTCTCACATGCATAGTCCCCTCTCTCCTTTTCTGGTTATCGCTCTGCAAATCTTGGGGATTACCCTCTCACTTGGCCACCTTCCGCAGCTCTCTGATGGGCACTGCAGCTCCAAACGTTGTCCTCAATTTCCAAAAGCGCAGCCAAACGGCAACTCAGTAACATTATTTTGAATTAGGATATATGTATTTTGCTGAAGACAGGAGCAATTAATTAATGGCTAGCTGCTCGGCGAATTGACGACTTTATTCCAAACTAATGACTAACACGCACCTCTGGATCCCCACCTACACCTACGAATAACTTGTAATAGTCGCAATAAACGCGCCCAAAAATGATTTAATTTTTTTTTAATAGTAATGTGTACAAGGAAAAGATAACTAAAAGAGATTAGAAAAGCCGGGTGCTGGTTGTAGGTAAGTTTTACTGAAGTACAATGCATTCTTTTAATTATTAATTGCTCAAAAGTGATATATATATAGAGAGAGAGAGAGAGAGCAATTTGTTGTAAGATATTATTACATTTTTCTCAGAGATAACACAATTGTCAAATATTGGCCAATACATAAAGCCACCGGAGCGAGTGTTTTGTGATTTTTCGTGGGAAATTTATTATACGCAATAATTTTGACACGCCCACTTTAGCTCAGACCAGCACTGTAACTAGATGATCGTGCGCCCTCTAGTCGCGGACATCTCCCTTGTGGAATAATTCAGCCGATTTTATTCCCTTCTTCGCCTGCGTCCTTGTCGGAGGCCTCCCACGCCACCCTCTAGCTACGATCTTGGCTCAGATTAGAGCTTTTTCTCCTATACCTAAAAAAGCTTTAATTTGAGCTAAAGCGTGGGTGATGAAATTATTGTGTATAGCAATTTTTTATATAAAGAGAGAGAACTTATTATATCGATAAATAATAACGCTCTTTTTTTACACTGAAATTTTATGGTTTAATTTAATTTTTACTTACATATGCTAAGATTACTCGGTGTACTTCAATAAATTGATAATAATTTTACGACGACAATATATTGATAACTACTGATTTAACTTACCATACTACACACACTGGTTTGACAACTGAAATAACAGTTTTAGCAACAACTGCATCTTATGAAAAAATTCCTAGTTATTAAAGTTTTTGCCACTACTGATGCTTGACACCCTTATAAGAAAGAATTCGGAACAGTTGCGGTTTTAGTGGGTGGGCCTTGGTCCACTCAAATATTTTAGTTATTTTTTTGTGAAAGGTAAAAAATTTGAACTTTTATCAACATGCGAATAGGTGGGTTTTTTTTTAATATAATTGCAATAGAGCTGTTTTTAGATACAATTTTTATATGAAGGGTAAGTGTGTATTTATATATTGTATATGAGGGTTAGAATATGTAATTTGTAAAACGTTTATTCCTTCACGAGGATATTTCAAAAGTGTGGGAATAATTAAAAGGGTATATATAGATTGAAACGCTATCAGATTTCATCTTAACGCAAATACAAGCTGGACTAAGTTGAAAAAATAACTCTGGATTTAAGTGAAAATTGTGATAAAGTGCCAACACAGCCAGAACTTGACTTTTCCCACCGACAAATGGGTGATAAGTGTAGGTCATTTCACAGTACCTGGCATGAAAAGCATGAATGGATTGAGTACTCTGTTACGAGCGAAGCACTGTTTTGTTTTAATCAACAACAAATTTTCAGATAATCAGTTGTGTAGCAAAACGATTATTTATTGCTAAAACTTTATGTTTCGATTCAAGCTGTGCGAATCATCATCAGAAGAGGTTAAATTACATGAAAAACTTTTGAGAAAATCGTAGAATATACATAAGTTGCGGAAACAGTAGAAATACTTTAAAAAAAATTATGAAATTTTTGAGACAAATATAAAAGCCAAAATAGAAGAAAATGAAATCGAAAAATAAAAACTGATACTCACGCGTTGCAATTTTGTTAGAATGGATAGCCAAGCAACAGGAATGGGTTTTGTATCGTCTTTATTGAACTTATTAGGATGCTTGATGATCCCTATTGCTCCTCTGTTTAATCTGGGCCAAAAATTAGTTGATTTTGCGAGAACTTTAGTATGATCAAAAAGGATTAAATGGTTATTTAAAATTGAATGTTCTACTTGCCGATTTTGTTGTCTGTTTATTTCTCACGAGGCTTTCATGCTCCCGTTTTCGGCACGCAATGGATCGACCTGTTTGCCCAATGCATACCTGTCCACAAGAACAAGGAATTTGGTATACACCAGGAATTTTGTATGGATCCACAGGTTCTTTAACAGAACGTAGGAAACTAAAAATCTTGTTTTTTGAAATAAATACTGTATCAATATTATGTCTCAAAAGTAAACGGCCAATACGGTCAGTGATATTGTTTGTAAATGGCAGGAAGGCTTTATGATCATTTCTTTTAAAAGGAATATGGTCAGGAATGAGGTATGAGAAATGGGCTTCAGTTTTGGACTTAAACACTTTTTGAATTTGACGTTGATTATAACTATTTTCTTCTGAAATACCACTAAGATAATTAGTTAGGTTCATTCTGTAAAACTGTTTGGTTGCTGCAAATAATATTGGCTCGTTTGAACAATGCATCAATGGCAGTCCGTTTTTGGGAAGATTGATGGTGCGATGTAGCATGAAGGTACCTGTTAGTATGCTTAGGTTTTCTGTAAACTGAAAAAAATAGCTCATTGTTGCTTTGCTTATTAACTAAAACGTCAAGAAATGGTAGTCTATTGTCACATTCAACTTCCATGGTAAACTTAATTTGTTGGTGGATGCTATTGATATGTATTAAAAATTCTTCTAACTTTTCTCCTCCATGAGGCCAAATCACAAACGTATCATCCACATATCTAAGCCATTTAGTGGGTTTCAACGGTGCACTTGATAACGCTAGCTCTTCGTCTTCCATAAAAGATTAACTATAGGGGGGACTTAAAAAGGACTCTCCCGTAGCTCCATATTCTCCATTTGACAAGTTAACAAACAAGTTCTTTTCCAAAGATGTAGATCTTCGGCTGGAATTCTTATGTTTTATATTAGGTTCTATCGAACGAAATTTAGAAATTTGTTTTGAAACAGCTTTCTCATTTTCTTTTGAGACTTTTTGAAAGGACATATCATCAAGAACATTCCAAATCATCGGACATAGAACAGACGAAAGTTTTATGCGTAAAACATAAAGCAGTCTACTTATCTGGTCTAAACGACGACGAGTATCTTGAATTCTTTCACGTAGTAATGTAGAATTAGCTCGTTAATAAATGCGTTTAGCCTTCTCAGCATGAAAGTTCTCCTTAATTCTAATGGCATTTGGTACACAGTTATGATCCCGGCAACGAGAAAGAAATGTGAGGTCAACAAGTAGTTTGGCTTTTTTGATTCGTAGACGATCAAACGATTTGCAATCTTCTGAGATTTCCTTCCCGTACAGGCGGTAAATAGTTTCACGTACACTTTCACAGCCCATTATAATAATCAACAACAAATTTTCAGATAGTCAGCTGTATAGCAAAACGGTTATTTATTGCTAAAACTTTACGTTTCGATTCGAGCTGTGCGAATCATCATCAGAAGGGGTTAAATTACAAGAAAAAATTCAAATTTTCATGGAAACATTTGAAGAGTTAGCATTATCAAGTGCACCATTGAAACCCACAAAATGGCTTAGATATGTGGATGATACTTTTGTGATTTGGACTCATGGAAGAGAAAAGTTAGAAGAAATTTTAATACATATCAATAGCATTCACCAACAAATTAAGTTTACCATGGAGGTTAAATGGGACAATAGACTGTCATTTCTTGATGTTTTAGTCATTAACCAAAGCAACAATAACTCACTTTTTTCAGTTTACAGGAAGCCTACGCATATTAATAGGTACCTTCATGCTACATAGCATCATCACCCTTCCCAAAAACGGACGGTCATTGACATATTGTTCAAACGAGACAATATTATTTGCAGTAACAAAACAGTTTTACAGAATGAACTCAATTTTCTTAGTGACATTTTGGAAGAAAATGGTTACAATCAACATTATATTCACAAGTGTTCAAGTCTAAAACTGAAGCATATTTTTCATACCTAATATCTGACCGTATTTCTTTTAAAAGAAATGAGCATAAAGCCTTCCTGCCATTTATAAACAATATCACTGACCGTATTGGCCGTTTACTTTTGAGACATAATATTGATACAGTAGTTATTTAAAAAAAAACGAGATTTTTAGTTTCCTACGTTCTGTTAAACGACCTGTGGATCCATACAAAATTCCTGGTGTATACCAAATTCCTTGTTCTTGTGGACAGGTATGCATTGGGCAAACAGGTCGATCCATTGCGTGCCGAAAACGGGAGCATGAAAGCCTCGTGAGAAATAAACAGACAACAAAATCGGCAATAGCAGAACATTCAATTTTAAATAACCATTTAATTCTTTTTGACCATACTAAAGTTTTTGCAAAATCAACTAAATTTTGGCCCAGATTATACAGAGAAGCAAT
>QLNU02015360.1:239215247-239226690 GCA_006491805.2 Dysdera silvatica
AAGCTATGCGCTATATCATGATGTCTTCACACAAACGTTTCTGTTGAATTTAAATACAGACAAATGTTGGGAACTGAACGAAAGAGAGTCCCAGTTAATTTCCGAATATGGCCACGTGTTACCCCATGCCTCCCCCTCGAAACAGAAAGAGTGTCTTCCAATTTCATACATTTCTTGCCTTTCATAAATTTTGTATGGCTACAGTCAAGCGTATGGTAAGTGTTCAAGCTCTACATTTTCCTGCCAAGTTCGCCATTAACAATCCCTGAATAAACCACTTGTGCATTATTGGTTCCTAAAAATGAGCAGGACGAAATTTTCTCATGGGAACGATAATCAATTTACCAAAGCAATAGGCATGTGGACAAGAACTTAACTCAGGATGTTTAGACACCACACTGCATTTACGAGTGAAAGTGACACTTCCAGAAACCATACAAATGTACACACTCCAGATGCCCTCAAGACTCCGGTAAAAGCTGGACTGACCAATGTAAGTTCAAATTCTTACATGTCACAAAAGATGTTCCAATTAAAAATAAGAAGGCGGACCCCTAATATCACTTCTTTTAAGATTCCATAGACTTCACACGCCAGAGTCACGTAATCAGAGGCGGCCCTAGAGTTTGCGAGGGCCACGGCAGAGGGTATTGCGCGGGGCCCTGTACAAGAGGATCTGCATATAACAAGGAGCTTAGGACCAAAGGAAATAGTCACTATATCCGACCCGCAAAAACCTTGATAATTAAAAGCTATTGAATTCTGTTATACTTAATCATTATACTAAAGAAAATCTATATTTTCCTGGCCATACGCGGAGCTCGGTGAATGTGTGCTCGTTATATGTAGTCCTACTGTATTCGAAATATCTTCTAAATGTTTTTGCTTGTGAGGGGAGGATGAGGGGGGGGGAGAGGAGCAAATCACTAAAAGAAAATGAAATACACATTTAAATGCTGCTCATATTAAATCAATGACGCAAGTGTTTGTAATAATGTATATTAATATTTAATTTGAACACTGTGACTTAGTTTTGTAAGCTCACTTGGGCTTCATACCGAAATTATTGCTCAAATCACAATATTCTCGTTCGATATAAAGCTTATTCATACCTAAAATTGTTCGCAAATATTCCATACTGTTTACTTACTTTATGCGTCTATAGCGCGTTAGGTAATTTGGGATGCGATCGATGGATTAACGAGGCCTCCAAATAAATTAACTTTACGCGTAGATCTTAACACAGGAGTCAGTAATATTCATTATTACTTATTTTTCTTTCATCCGCTGCAGTTATTTTGAAATTCAAAAATAACTAAATTAAGCCAAACGTGTTATATGCTGTATGAACGTGTATAACTGTTAAGAAACATTTTAGTGACAGTACGGAAACAATTCCCTAAAAAAATTATCTCCTTTTCAACCACATGCCTACCTTATTTATAATTTCTTCTCTCTCTTTACGTTAATTGTCAGATTCCCTTCCTATTCGTAGGTCATAAATTAAACTTCGTTTTTTGTTTGAAAAACGCAACATTTCGTAATAATTATCTGTTTTCTTTTAAAGAGAGAAATTTTACACTATTTGAAGTTGTCACTAATAAAATTTTTTTATTTTTTTTAATATGAAAAATATTTAAATTTTCGTATAAAATTTTTCTAAGTTTAGGAAAATCAATGCAACTAATGAAGTATGGCGCGAGGTCCTAGGCGGTCTCCTGACTCGCCTTACCGTAAGGTCGTCACTGCTCGCAATTTCTCCCATCAACGAGCCATACTATTAGAGCAGTAAGCCGTAAGAAGCAAGAAAAACAAAATTTTCATCCTGTCAATTTCCCCTCAAAGCGTTTCAAGTGTTTGTGTTTCCCCTGTGCTATCAGTACCAAACAATCAAAGCCCAGCTAACGCTTAAATGTATACACGAAATCGAAACAGAAGCACAACAAGCGTCCAAAAGGATGAATTTTACAAAACGTATTTTTTTCGCAAGTTATGCATTAAAGTAAATGTGTAAAAACTAGACATTATTGGTATTTTGAATGTGAATATTTGCGCATGTTATTATTATGTGTTCCAGTTTGCAATATATGTTATTTAAAAAATAATGCTATAATTTTTTGTTAATATGGTTACAGAAATTCTGAATATTTTTTTTTAACCAAAAAAATAAAAAATCCAGCAAATAATGTCAAATGAATTTTTTTCGTGGAAGTATATAATTTGGCAGATAATTAGATGAATAAAATTTTCCCCAACTTGAATCTTTCAACCAAACAAATAAAAGAATTTCAAACATATACAATAATATATTTAAAAGTAGAATAATTTGCTAATAATAAATTCAATTCGCGTCAACTGAGTTAGGGGACATCCGCATGTAAAAGCTAATTACGGGGTGATAAATTTGAGAACCACTGATTTAGAAGAACTTTCAAATATAGGGGGATATTTTTTTTGTGGGGGGTGCTATAGATTCCACCTCAATGGTCAACACATAATATTACTTAGATATTTTAGTGAGTCACATTTTCTAAAAGGGGTAATATTTTTCTAGGAGGATATGCCCCTTAGCCCTGTAGTTTACAATGATTGTAAGATAGGTAGGGGCAGGAAAGGCTGCAAAGAAAATGTTTAGAAGGAGGGGGGACAAAATTAGATTATGCCTGGGGTCCCTCAAGTGCTAAAACCGTCACTGATTAGAAGTATATTTAATGCAATCCTATAAGCATTTGTGATCATGCTGATAAACTCCTCCTTACCAGGAAAGTATTTGCAGAGGAAAGAGATTGTTATACGCATTACTCACCATTGAAATTGACCCATTTGAAATTGACATAGGCTGTTTTGAAGGCAAACTCTTTGAATACCATAACTGAAATGTAAAGTTGTAGACAGCAACAACAAAACACTTATAACTATTCGCTTTAATTCTTTCGGAACGTAACGAAATTTCTTTTTTTACTTTATCATTTTCAAACCCAAATCAAACAGCATAATTTTACAAATATGATTTAGTACACAGAGCTGCGTTCAGGAGTTTTTCAATGCTAAGTTCCTATTTAAGACTGAAGAATATAATTAATTAAAATTCGGTGACCTCAAGTGCGGAATTGATTGTTTGTGTTGTAAGACGTAAGGAGAGACAATTGAGATCATGCCACTTCCGGAAGCTGGTTTAGCGCGGAACCCAAACCTCTGCCATCCATGGAATCGAACTTCATATTATAAGGTGTATAAAATGGAACGCCTTCAATTGCGCCATTGAGAGACAAACGCGAGTTTTCAGCTACGTAGATAACAACGTTGCTAGAACGCTACCACAAAGCTACATAAAAAAGAGAGAATGAACGTAACATGTGTGGAAAGAGAAATTTCATTACAGTTGTATTTGCTAATTTTTTTTTTTGCAAAAACTTGTTGCAAAAATTGTCGATCTGTTCTACAGGCGTATAAGCTTTTGAACTGAGTCCTCCTGAACGTTCAAGTTTTGCACTTACAACATTTGTGCACAATACCATCGATATATAACTTATAAAATTTTCAGCACCAGTGAGCTCATAGGGCTTGTTTGCCGCGTATAAAAGCTCATTCGTGCTGAAAATTTGTTAAGTTATATATCAATGATGAAGCACACAAATGTTGTAAATTTGACCGAGAGCATGTCTTGCAGCGCATATAAGGAGAGGGATTTGCATCGACAGACAAATTTGACTTGTTCTGGTATTTATAATATTAAGTACTCTGTAACTATGCTTTTGAGACGTTCTCCCCTTCGGCTTTACGAGCAACTCTCCTCCGAGTTTGAGAGAGATCGCATCATAGGCTTAAGAGAAGCTGACTTGATCATGCAGATCTGTTAGCCGCCATCTTGATTATAAGAATACGGAAGTTAGACCAAGTTGGCACCAGAAAATTTAAGATGGCGCACAAAACTGTCGCCAAGGAGATGAACGTGTCAAGAAAACAAGTGTTCAAGCAGATCAGCAGGTTACCGTATTAACTAATATATTTTGAAGACACTACGCACCAAATTCAATAAACGAAATAGAGATAACAACGTGTTGAATGCGTATAAAAAGAGGGAAATAAAAGCAAAGGGGGTTGCTATTTCCAGTTCGACTTACACTCATTCGATGTTACTTATGGTCAACTCAATAAATCCATACTCCAAATTTTCTTTTGAAATGGAAAATAACAGATCCCTTTGTTTCCTGGCCGATTTGATTAAGAAAGATTCCAATTAATTTTCTACAAGAGTGTTCCGACAGCCTTATTCGGTTTCTCTCCTTCTGCATGCCAATTCTAGCCAATTAAAAGATGGCGTCATTTTATACCTTTGCTTTCAAGCCATACAAATTTGTCCAACACTTTCGTTTCTTGCTAGAGAATTAACGGTTTGGAATCCATCACGGAAAGCAAAGGTTACAATCATACTATTTATGATCGTGCCTTGTGTGTGTAGTTAAACTCAACAAACCCGCTCTGGTGGCACAAACTTCTCTAATTTACAGTTAATTTATCTAGATCCATAAACTTGCCTTTTCATGCCAAACTTAATTTTGCCTTAACCAAAATTTTGTGAAAAGCAAATTTCCTGGTCATCTTTTCACCTTGCAATAAAATCCCCACTTCAAAATTTAAAGATAGTTTTCTTCTTACCCAACGCTGAGGAATCTATCAAATTGTTTGTGAATGTAGTCGCTCTTATCTTGGCTAGACGCAATGAGCCCAAAATCACAGATTAAGAGAGCACCAGAATTGTATAAAAAGTGCTGAACTTCAAAAGTCTTTTATTGCCGCTAACTGCTGGAAAAAAAAATCATCAATTTAATTGCCAATGATCCTTTGTCAGCCCAGCAGCGTAGCGTGGGTTGCCAACGCCCGGGGAAAATTAAGTATTGCTCCCGTTAAAACTCGTTAGCACTTCCTTCCACTTGTCTAATATTGAAATTTTGCGCCAGGGATGTTCGCCCCGGTATCACTTCCCATGATACCCCACTGTATCAGCCTAAATCTTCCTCGAACTGGACTTCCTGGAGGCCTATCACATTAAACTGAATTCGCCTAATATTGTTAACGATTAAAAACAAACGCTGTTCTTCAGCCGTGTACGTGGGAGCTTTCATTTCCAGAAACTACACTTAGTATAGGTTCTCGAGGTTTTTCGACGATAACAGACGTATCCACCTTATAAACAACACTTTCGAAGAATGGCAACACGCAATAGTCTGTTCTAGTTTAACAATTGTTTTTCCCGATGACAGGCCAGTACATACCTGGTTCGAAGGGTATCGGGGTTTTAAATATTAAATAAATTACCGAAATAATCGAGCAGTTTCAGAATTTATGGCAGAATCTACCATAGGAGAACTTGAGATCGTTGCTTGATACACCTCCACACCGTGTAGTCATAGGCGTAATCTGGCTGGGGAAAGGGGGCACATTCCCCCAGTTTTTTTTTTAGAATGGAGGCAAAATCGTGTTTCTTCCACCCAATTTTGGGTTTTTTGGTCTTTTTGCTCCCCCAGTTTTAGTTATATTTAATCTTCAAGTTACACTTATGCGTATAGCGGCTTGTTTCGAAGCTACAGGTAATTTTACAGCCTATTAAAATATACTGTTATGTTCTTATTGTTCTGTAAAGAACACCCTTTTTTCTGTGAAGGTTTAGTCATTTGTTTACTTTTACATACTCTTTCGATGTTTGAAACTTCAGAGCGACTGAACAACTTTTTCTGTGAATGTTTTTTTTTTCAACAGAGCGTATATTAAAATTGAAACAAAAAACTGGCTTTTCAACATTTACATATGAAGAACATTTTTTAACGTAGTTCATATATTCCATTTTCAATTTACTCTGTGAAGCGGAATAAGTTTGCACAGAGAAAGAGAGGAGATGTGAGGAGGCATTGCCGGAGAATGGATATTTCATATACCGTATTTTCTCATTCTTAGGACGTGGGGAAAATATTTTGGAATAAATTTTACACTTTCATTGAGTAGAAAAACAATTCAGAAGGGACATCTCTTCAGGATGGGGAATTTAAGAGATGGGTTTTAGAAAATGGTGTGTTGTTCAATATACTTATTTTCTAGGTTAAAAAAAAAAGACTCGGTAGAAAAGGAAAATTAAAAACGTACAAAACAATTAAAAATTCCGCTATATTTAAATCATATAGATAATAGTGATTAATATGCTAGCGATTTTAAGTGAATTAGATGCATTTATGAAGTAACAATAAATGCATCTGTAAGTTTAAAAAGCCGTGAGGAAAAGAAAGGGCATACAATTTCTCTCTTTGCTTGGGATTTCAATTTTCATTTTTTTTTATCACTGATTTCTTACTTTAGAGAAATCAAAGACGTTTCTGTTTTAATCGTTATGAGTATTAACGATTAACATATTAAACCACAGCACGCAAGTCTAGGCTAATATAATTTTTTATACAATAGTGACTTGGAGACTATAATTCGTTCGCGGAAAGTTGACCGATGGTACCTTTAGAATTCACGGGAGCTGACGTCACAAACGGGCTAGTTCATTACAGCAGAGGGGAGGGCGTCATTTCATAACTGGTTGTTCGCGAACGTTTGTCTGCGCCAAAAACCAATTCTGAAATGACGTCCTCCCCTCTGCTGTAATCAACTAGCCCGTTTGTGACGTCAGCTCCCGTGAATTCTAACGGTACCATCGGTAAAATTTCTGGGAAAGAATTATACATACGTAGGTCCAAATTAATATAACGATAAAGTTATGTTAAACAAGCTAGACAAAGTACTTTATATAAGCAAAAAAACAAATATTAAGTATAATATGATCAGGTTTAAATATACAGCATTCCACAATTTGAATATTATAGTGATTATTAATATTATTATAATATTAATATATATATTCTTAATTCAAGTAATTTTGGAATATTCCTTCCTTTAAAAACGAAATGCAATTTTAAATATTAATAAATTTAATATTCGAATTCGAATGAGCCATTAAATATAAAATAAGCATATGTCAAATCGTTTCACACAGAACCTGAAAATGTGCTTGTATTAATTTGAGATTAGAAAGATTTTTTTGCGATCATCGTTTTTCGCGTGGAGAAATCAGGTGTTGTAATCTCGTGGCATGTACATGGCCCCCATAAAAACTTTACTGCAATGCTGTAAATGGGCTGTGTTGACCAACACACAGTGTGACGCAAAACTGAGGCTATAAAAAAGTTAGCAGAAAAAAATTTAAAGTTAACTTTCTGCTCAATGGAACCCAACCCCCAAAAAATAGAACATTACGACAAATGTCTTATCAATACAACAATGCAGTTTGTTCATAGAATTCAGAACTAAAGGATTTACCATTTGATGAAAACAGACTGTGGCATGATTCGAAGATTCACGGAATCCCCGTCCATTTGTCTAGAGTAGTTTCTACCCCGTTTGCACCCCTACACCGTCCCTTGGGCTTATCTCAAATGATCTAGGTTTAGGGTACGTTTGAAGACATTAAGCTTGGTGTCACACTCGCCTTTGCAGTAAGTTGATGCTCAATACGTAAGTTCTCCCTTATACGCTTCACTTATTTATGCGTCCGTCTTATATTTACAATATAAGTGAAACATCTCTGTTTTAAGTCAAAGAATTCGATGTATATTACTCAACGTTTCTTCACAACAAGCAGGCACATTGGTTATAATAGATTGAATAAAATGGAGTGGAAATCGTTTATAACGACCAATTGCATATAACGATGGAATTTGATAAATTCCGTCGTTTGAAAAACTCCTTGATAAATATATCATTTACAAGGACGGCGATTTTGTTACACGCAGGGAAATCTGTATAGGATATAACGACGCGACTTGACGGTTATTCATTAGAATTATGTGGGATCGAGACAAAGTTGGAATAGCCTATTCCATTCAAAATAAAATGAAATCAAGTCAAGTGAACTGAATTCCTTTTTCATTAAACCTATCTAATGCTAGAAGTCAGAGCCGTAGCTAAACTGAGGCTAGTGGGGACTGAGTTCCCCTGGAAAAGTTAAAAATGTTATTTGAATACCACTACTAGATTTTTGTTTTACTATAAGTGCAAATTTTATTGCGGAGTGGCTTTGAGTATAGTAACGCGTTCGCTATATCGCCGTTAATCGGGTTCGACTCTAAAGAACAGCACTGAGATCTCAAAGATCGCACTGCTCACTGTAGTCCGGGGTTTGGTTCCCTAGGCCTTAAGAGGTTCGGATTCCTCGGAAAACAGTAGGTCCCGGCGCAGCATGACCATTGTAGTCTTTGAGCCGTAAAACCACAAACAAACCAACCAACCAAACTTGAAGCCTACATGAGAATGAAAATTGTTCTTTGACGTTAATAATATGCTCAGAATAGAGATGTCTAGTGTAGATCTTGTGTATATCAAGTTATTTTACAGAGGTTGGAGTCTTTTGTCTATTTTATAATATGGATCAGCCCGAATTAAATTTGGTATACTACTATAATCTATAAATCTATTACTCGAAATTACATTAAAATTGTTCTATAATGTATCCTATGATCTATTTATATGGATTAATATCATTCACTTATATTAAAATATTAACTTAAGTATGAAAAACCCCCTGTAGCTTTCTGAGTTCCCTGAACTTTCGAGCCTAGAATCAACGTCTTCTGAGCTTGCCTCAATATATTACAAAGGTGAATCAGCAGATTCTTTGTGTATATTAAGTAGGCACTATTATGTTTTGCGGAGGAGAGCAGATGTGATTGTTTATATACAGATGTATGGATGAATGAAAATGTATAATATATGATGGAATGATACACCATTCTAAATTAACTAACAAGGGGAACACACAGTGAGTGCCCCGCCGATTTTGATGAAATGTTTTAAATGAAAGTATAGCCGAAATAAGGAAATACGTGTCTCGGCATTCGTGCCAATGCAGATTATTTTCGGAGATATTGATTTTTAATGATTTAAAGATTTTTCATTCTATATGTGAGCTTATAATGCGACATCCTCCGCAAGCCAATCGGTAGCTTAGTTGGTAAGTTACCGGGCTAGCGCTTCGTGTTTTTGCGTTCGATGCCCGCGGAAATCGATTACATTTTTTTAATGCATCCTTTTTACATGTTTGCTTATGCATTTTTATTAATAAAAATACTTTGCTTACAATCGAATTTTGCTCATAAACTTACTTTAATAAAATTCATATTTACATATTTAATTCTGTGCTACTATTTTTCGCAGTTATAATTTTTACACGAATTTTAATTTTTAATTGAAGAGTTGTAAAGGTACAAAAAGTTTAGGAGTTAGCTGTAAGTTTTTATGTGAATATAACTTTTATAAAATTTGCGTACTCATTGTCAACCTGTGAAGGGATGGAATTACACCAATAACGCAGTTTTGTTTTATTTAAGGATTGAAAGATTTTTTCTGAAAACTTTTAACAATTCCATTAAATAAAAAAGAAAACTGCGTTAATTCGTCTTATTTTGTCATTATTAGCCTTTGCAGTCATCCTCTATTAGTATCTATTATGCCTAATATTTTTTTAAATATATTTATCTATTGAAAAATGTATTTTTAGTATGTAATATTTTATTTTATAACATACAGGGTGTTCCGAAAACACCGAATCAAACGTATATAGCCGTGACCCTTGTGTAGTATGGACCATAATGGCCTTTACATGGGAGGTCGGAAATGAATACCCACGGAGTTATGGCTATAAACAAATAACAAAGCATGATTGGATAAAAAAAAGAAGGTTCACCTATAATCAACGTATTTGCTCAATAGACCTCATCCAGGCTGTATTATCAAAAAACATGTTTATTATTCGCCATACATCTCTGGAATGTGGGAGTTAACAATTTCGAGCCAATGAAAATTGTATTTGAAAGTTTGGCTCGCCTCTTGAATTTAGTTTCCTAAATTTCGCCGTCGCCAATTTTTGGCGAGAATGTCGAATTTTTGGCGCGAATGGCGAATTTTTGGCAAGCTATTTAAGAATCAAACCATTGACTTTTTGGCCATTTTATTCCCCCCCCCAGGTAAGCAAAAATTAGCAAAATTAACATTGGAAATAAACTAACATAGGAAAATAAGCACAACAGCAACCCCCCTCCCGAAAGTGCTTACATAATAACTGAACGCTTCCTATTAAATTTTTTCCATGGTAAATGGAAATACAAGTCCTGCGACCCGGCCACCATGTCGCGCCCGTAGTCATAATTCAGAATCGATCAAGAGGGGCGGACTGGGTCCTCTCAAAGGGCGCATACCTTGGATTATCGGAGGGCGCGAGTCCTATAAGACATGAGGGTGCACCGGATCGGGCTATGAAGTCCTTCCTAAGTAAACCTTCTCATTCGAACCAACCGATTTTAGAAATTTTCTGCGTACGTTACTGGATCAAGGGTAATTTTTCGATACTATTATTATCAAGCTATTTATTATTTACCTGCAGGACAGACTTTTGAATTCTTGAATGGTAAAACATGAACGAAAAGAAAAGAATCTTCGGAGCATAAAAGTTTATGATTGGCAGGTGGAGGGCATTCACGGATTCAGTACGAATCCCAGAGGTGGGGAGGGTGCAGTGGCATAGGCAGAAAGTTCAAAAGGGGAGGGTTATAGGCTTAATAGGAGGGGTTACAGAGCTACAACTCATATATTCCTATGTTAAATATACAAAATTTCATTGCGATGGCGGGGGTCGCAACCCCCAAAACCTCCGCCTGGCTACGCCTCTGGGAGGGTGTCGATTTGTATGAACGTGCACAAAGTAATTTTAAACAGCATGGTTGGGGGAGGGGCGTCCCAGTAGCGCTGTTGGTAAGGCGTCTATGTACGGATCTTGCTGACGTATGCTGGGCGGAGTGTTTTTCTTTTCACTACTGGACTCCATTGGCCGTACTGGGCCCCTGTGCAATTTCCCCTTCCCCCTATCGCCTGTCCTACCCTTCGTAGCAAAAATTGAAACGCTCCTTATGTAAACTTCTTTAATCGGTGTTTCGAGTCTCGAGATATTTATTTTTCAAACTAAATTTCTTGCTTTAGAACGAAGAATGTCTCCCACGGATCTTGGGCCCCCCCCCCTTGTTCGCCACTGAAGGAAGTTGCCAGCATAGGAGCTCTAAAATCTTTATTTATGAAATTGCGCCAATTATAAAATCAAGTCGCCAATCTCAGCAACCACAAAAAATGCCAACACGCCTGTAAACCTGTTTGACAAGGCAATTTAGCAACCCCGCGCCGGAGTTGAAATTTCGGGGCAGACAACTTCTTGGTTTGTAAGCTCCATTGGTCATTATAGATCCCGCCTCTGAAAAATAAAAGTATGCATAACTCCGTGGATATTCATTTCCGACCTCCCCATGTAAAGGGTCATTATGGTTCATTCTGCACAAGCATCACGGCTATATACTTTTCCTGTTTT
>QLNU02015360.1:239226790-239263084 GCA_006491805.2 Dysdera silvatica
GGATCTTGCTAATGTATGCTGGGCGGAGGGTTTATTCCTTTTAGTACCGGGCTCCCTTGGCCGCACCGGGTCCCTGTGCAATCCCCCCTTCCCCCTATTGCCTGCCCTGCCCTTCGTAGCAAAAATTGAAACATTCCTTAGGTAAACTTCTTTAATCGGTGTTGCGAGTCTCGAGATATTTATTTTTCAATCTAAATTTCTTGCTTTAGAACTAAGAATGGCTCCCACGGATCTTGAGGCCTCCTATGTTCGTAGTGCACCACTGAGGGAAGTTTCCAGCCCTACGTAGGAGCCTTAAAATCTTTATGAAATTGCGCCAATTATAAAATCAAGTCGCCAATCTCAGCAACCGCAAAAAATGCCAACACGCCCGGAAAGCTGTTTGACGAGGCAATGTAGCAACCCCGCGCTGGAGTTGAAATTTTCGGGGGAGACAACTTCTTGGTTTGTAAGTGCAATTGGTCATTATAGATTCCGCCTCTGCGAAATAAAAGTATGCAAAATTCCGTTGATATTCATTTCCGACCCCCCATGTAAAGGGCCATTATGGTCCATTCTGAAAAAGGATCAGGCCTATATACTTTTGATCCGATATTTTCGGAACACCCTGTATAACCTTTTTATGTGCATCTCATTTATATGCATTTCCTTTATATAGAAACATTTTATTTTATAAAATGCAATCAATTTTATTTTAAAACTGACTGATGTGAACATATTTTTTGTGAATCACTATCGGAGGTGTCGGAATTGTTTATTGATAAACGATTATGGATGACAATTATCATAAAAACAATAAAAACATAAAAAAATTCTACAACGTGAGCATTTTATAAATGAATTGTTCGAACAACTGATTTTCTTTGTCTAATATCATCTGGAAAACAAATACCATCTACATTTTCAAAAACGCTTCTTTCGTTTGTTAACTTTGCAACAAACCAAGAGTACTGTAACATATTCTTAAAATTCGGCGCCGAAAGTTGATTGTGAATAAGTGAATGGATCTTCAAAGCATCTATCTGCTCGCGTGTTTAAATGACTATTTTTTTGTAAGCTTTCAACACAATTTTGTAACCTTTTAATGAAATTTTTTACTTGACGGAAGAAGTACACATCACGAGGTTGACAGTATGGGGTACAATGAGGTGGAATTACTTCAACAGTAGAAGAAGAGGTGCCGTCGTCATTTGTAAAAACATTATTAAAGTGTGCTGGATCTACTTAACTACATAACAGGCTGGATGGCTACACTAAAACTTTTTCTACTTTTCAGCTTTTTAATAATCAACAATTAAAATTCGAGTAGAAATTATCACTGCCAATAAGCATACAATTAACATAACTACATAAATATGAATTTTATTAAAGTAAGTTTATGAACAAAATCCGATTGTAAGCGAAGTATTTTTACTAATAAAAATACATAAATGAACATGTAAAAAGGATATATATTAACAACCGATTTCCACGGGCATCGAACGCAAAAACACGAAGCTCTATATGGCACCACCAACTACAGGACACAGCTTTACAGAAGGATACTATTGGATGCCAAAATCTTTAAAATTCAGCTTCAAAAGAAAACGCCATTGGGCTTTGGAAATACCGAGACAACAATCCAAAAAAAACACATCAAAATCGGCGGGGCACTCACTGTGGATTCCCCTTGTAAGTACAGTATTGAGCAGAAATGCGGCAGTCGCAAACAAGCTAATAGAAGCACGACTTCGTATACGGTAATAAGTTTTCTAACAAATAATGAAAAAAAGGGGGGGGCTCTGTGTACATCTACATGTGTAATTTGAAAGGGGAAGTCTTTTCGTTGATAAACCCATTTTGAGATGAGACCTATGGAAACTGATAGTGCTTTTGAGTCCCTTATGAGAAAGGTGGAATCTTTTTCTGCTCAAATCATATGAAATTTCTTTATTAATATTCAAAGTCCAAAAATGACACTTTTTTCGCCGGGTTTGATATTTTTTAATCACACATAAGCGTGATCTGATGAGGGCAGGGGGGCACATGCCCCCAGTTTCTTTAGAACAGAGGCAAAATCGTATTTTGTCACCCAATTTTGGATTTTTCGTTTTTTCTGCCTCCCCCCCCAGTTTACGCTATATTTAACCCTCAAGTTACGCCTATGATTGCAATGTAGGTGAGCAGAAACATTTCTGATAAGTTTATAAAATTATAAAAGATCGTCGCCTTTAAGGAATAAAATAATACAAATTATGCGTCAGGTAATTCAAAACGTGTAAAAAATTTATATGAAAATCAACTGTTTATGATGGTTAGTTGGCGCATTTGGTTCAGATTTAAACGAGTTGGCCGAATATTTCATTATCGCGTTCGTGTCGTATGAAAGGAGCAGGAGCGGACTGGGTCCTTTCAAAGGGAGTATACCTTGAATTATCAGAGGGCGCAAGTCCCATCGTCCATGAAGGCTCACCGACCCGGGGGGCCGGTCCGCCCCTGGAAATGAGTATTGACATACAACAGAGGAATGAGATAATGAAAATGCATTCTTTGGTTTACAATCAATTACAGTCTAAAAAATATCGCCCTATGTTACAATATGCTTGGTTTAAGTGTTGTTAAACCGATCATAATCTCGAAAATTTAAAAATATTGAGAAAATTTCCTTTAAAATCGAATACAAAAAGTGTAGCCTAGACAATTGTAAAAACATATCATTCTGAAAATGTGCCCACTTCGATGAATTGTTTTACTTCACTTATTTTTTTGTACTTCATCGCTTTCACGACTTCCCCGAAAAGTGTGCAGCTTGATTTTTCTCATTTTAAATTAAAATATAACTCAACAATGGCAGTTTGGGTCCTTTAAAATAGGGCGCATATCTTGGGTTATCCGAGGGCGCGAATCCTTGCCTACTCAGAGGGCGCGACTACTGTCGCTCACGAGGGCGCAACGGCCGGGGGCCGGTGGCCCGTCCGCCCTTGTTAAAAATTAATCCAAAAAATATAGTTACATAACTTCATGAAATGAAGTACATTTCATGAAATTTTATTCACATTTTTTCTAATTACAATAAATGCATTTTCAAATAGCCTACTATTAAGTCTTTTTTTACATGATATCCCATATATGGGTACTCATATATTCATACATTTCATTTATTCATACACATGTATGCATGCTTCTATATTCATGTGTTTCTTTTCCTCATGAGATAATATTAAAAAAGTGCAAAATAAACTTGAAGGGTGCGATAATGAAAAGAATATTTGAAACCAATCTAGCCAACTCGTCTAAATTTGAGCCAAATGCGCCAAATATTCATCTCGAATGGTTGTGTTTTCATAAAGTTTTGCATTATATGTTACATATAGTTAACATGTTTTGAATTACATGACACATATTTCTTTTATTTTATGCATTATATACGATAATCCTTCATACTCTTATCGATTTCAAAAGCGATTTTGCTCACATACAGTGCGATTAAAAAATATTAAACCTTGCTTAAAATGTGTCATTTTTGGACTTCGGATATTAGTAAAAAAATCCATATGATTTTGGCAGAAAAATGATCCCAAATTCTTCATAAGGGACCCAAACGCTCTCGATCCCCATAGATCTAATTTCAATGTGCGTATATCAGCGAAAGGGGTTCCTTTGTAGTGTATATTAAGTGTACACATTTATTTTTATGAATGAAAGTAAATGGGGATTCGTAAGAAATGAAAAGAAGCCACTCTTCCACGCATTTTGGAATGAGAATTTGCAAATAACATTAAATTGGCCACAAAAATTAATTAATTTCATGAGCCATTAAAATTAAATCGGTATTTGTGCCAAAACCTAAAATAGTAATATGCCCAAATGAATATATATGGATCTATGTGTAGTGAATATATATGGATATCAAATGGATAGCAAGAAATAAAAATTAATAATCTCTACGGTAAAAACCCACCTCGAATACCTTCTCTGGACTCTTGGCCATCTCTTTGGATACTACATTTTGCGACTCCTTGGCTAGCCTTTTTCCCGTATAGGTTGATTCAAAAAAAAAGGAAAAACCGTCGCTTTACTGGATCGAAAGCAAATCTTTCCAGGAAAAGGGACAGAAAGAAAGGAGAAATGTAGTCGGCCAGGCGCAAACAGGGCGAACGCCGACTCCCACTCCAGTAATTTATTAGTCCCGGACTAAACTACAACCCTCTCGCATTACTCCGGACCGGCAGAGAGTTGTCATTGGAACCGAAACCAGCAACCAAGCAAAGAGAAAAAGAAACCCCAATCGTTAAATTTATGACTCGAAGACGAAATGGCTATAAGGGTAAAAACGGCAACAAACAAGAAAGATACTAAGGCAAATCAAAATAAATTGCTCTTCCGTGGGGAAAAATTCCAGCGAAAACACTTCCGTTATTCTTTGTGGCATTCCTCTTGGAAGTGGTATGAGATATTGGCATAACAGTTTTGATATCCCCCCCCCCCGTTTTGAATGGAAGAGTGGAAAACACACTAAGGTAGCAATATTGCACCATGTCAAAATAACAAATCCAGAGGAACTAACTGCGGGAAATCTAAATTTTCCGGTTGTACACAATTTTCGAAATTTGGAAAAGGAAATAACCATTTCTGAGTAAGTCATTTAAGACATGTTTTCTTTCCAACGTAAGCCTCTAATTAGAGAAACTGGAGCATGAATACCATCTCCTGAGATATATTTAAAGCACATGTTTTATACTTAAAGAGAATAAACAAAATATTGTGTGTGTGTGAAATCGTCTAGCATGAATGGGAAGGGATGTTTTTTAGTTGTGTTGTACTGTGTGCAATGTAGGTTTGTTCAAATTTTTTAATGTTTTCTAAAATTTATTTTTCTAACGTATTAATAATAGTTACAGGATATAACCGGTATGTAAAATTGAAAAAGCTGCGTTGCCTTTAAG
The DNA here is from genome assembly GCA_006491805.2 of Dysdera silvatica. Classification (NCBI taxonomy): domain Eukaryota; kingdom Metazoa; phylum Arthropoda; class Arachnida; order Araneae; family Dysderidae; genus Dysdera; species Dysdera silvatica. The sequence continues at coordinate 239,231,716 of QLNU02015360.1, forward strand.
CTTTATAATATACTAGCATATTGAAAAAAAAGTAGAAAAATCTTCAGTATTCAATCATACATCGTTGTGAATTCTGATATTTTGTTTCAAATTATGTAAATCCGAAACGAAAAAACATTTGTATAATGCTTTAAGTAATTGGGCTAGGGGCTTTCAAAGCTAGAGTCGTGGTAGACCATTAAATCCAAAGTTCTTTCCAGTCAACATCTAAGCTTAAATTATCCACTTTATCGTTAAAGAAACAGAAAAGAGCTATCGAATGAGAACTCTGAGTGAAAAAAAAAAGTGCCAAGCAGGACAGTCGCCATAATAGTAATATAAATGGAAAAGTAACACCATTCTCTTACGTAGGAACAGAACTCTTCGGCATATTGGTAGTGAAAGAAAATCTGTAAGACAAGCTAACAGACTGCGGGCTACCAGAAGTAGAAGCGAATGAAAAACTAGAGAAATCCCAACTTCATAGTAGTAACACCCATACTACGGGTCCAGGCTCTATAGCGAGGTCTTTACTACTAACGCCCTCTTCGCAACGACAGTGATCCTGGAGTTCTGGATGATAAGCCGAACGCTCTAGCGTCTAAAGTGGACATAGAGACGGGGAGGGGGGGGAACAAAAAAATATAGATAGCAGAGGAGACGGGGTGTTATGCGAGAGGATTCCAGCGAAATTCCAATCTTGGCGCAGGGCTAAAGTGATTACGAGTGGATCCGGAGTGTCTTCAATTGCAACGAAATTGGCTCCTCTCTTCGCGGACGGTTCTTGTTTAAGCTCCCCGGAGCTGGTCCGGAAAAGGAGGAATTCCCAAGAGAGAGGAAGGGGAAAAGATGGTAAGTAGAAGTATTTGCTGCGACAGAAAGAGAGATCCTTTGGTCCATTACAGGACTAAGTTTCTATACCAAACTAACTAAAGGGTGCATATTTGGATAGAAAAACGAGAAGGAAGTTCATTTTTATTGAAAGCGTATGAAATTTATATTGTTAATTTTCAGTCCTACATCACGACTCGCACTATGGTTGTTCAAGATGGTACAGATGGATTAACGTGTCCCCTTATATTCACAATACAAAATATGACACCTGACTCGCACTGATCAAGATTACTCGGCTCTGTACGTTGAGATGGTATTTTCGAAAATATGGTTGCACCCCATAGACTCATTTTACATATAATATACACTAAATCAACTATGGAATGTGAATCCGATTAGATAACATTGGTTATCTGTTTAGAAATTAATTAAAACTGAAAAAATTAGAACGATCAATACATGATGAATGCTTAAGATTTTTTGTAAAATACGTTCAATAGTCACGTAGAAAATGCTCGTATATACGTATTTTTATAAAATATTTTGCACAGTTTTAATTTTACCAATTTCATTTATTAATTATTTATTAATTTATTTTATTTTATTTATTATATATTTAACATTTAATAAATTTTAATTAAATAATTTAATAATTATATGTATTGAATATTTATGAGTTTTATTAAATAATTTAATAAATTTTATATGTTTAATTATTAATAAATTTTATATGTTTAATAATTAATAAATTTTATATATTTAATAATTAATAAAGTTATATGTTTTAATAATTAATAAATTTTATGTGTTTAATAATAAATTTTATATGTTTTAATAATTAATAAATTTTATATGTTTAATAATTAATAAATTTTATATGTTTAATATTAATAAATTATATGTATTGAACATTTAATAGTTTTTTATTAAATAATTTAATAAATTTTATATGTTTAATAATTAATTAATTTATTTATTTCATTTATTAATTCATTGGCAACTAAGCGGAGTTAGGGGCGTTTAAAAGGTATATGCACAGATAAAGTGAAAAAAGCCAACAAAGGGTGTTTTCTTATATATCAGTTATGGATTATACTGTTTTATATTGTATATTTTCTTTAACAAGTGGCGATACACAAAGCTAGCAACAGAATTAAAGCAGAAAATGTTAGCGAGTTTTCTCATTAGCAGAACATACAATTAACTTGTAACTTATTTTAACTTAATTTACAATAAAATAAGTAACCTGTGGAATACTTAACTTGCAACTTAAGGAAATGCTTTACTTAGAGTATAGCATAATCTTTCTCATATATTTTATTTTCGCAGTTTTCACGTTACCATCTACCGCATTCATTTTCTCGAAAGTTTTATCATTATTTTCTTTTCCAATATTCTGCGAGTTCCGTGAGCAGCACAGACATAAGAAATTAAAGCAGAGATAAGCATTTAACGTATGTCGGTTAAACACCCATTAATATAATAGAGCAAAATCTAATCCCATTTTATGTATTTAGTTTTGCATTAAATACCAAAGATAACACAATTAATGTATGTCGCACATGTATTTCACCATACTTTTTAATTAAATTTAGTTTATAAGTATAGAAATATTTCACACACTTTAAATAAATTTAGATTTTTAACCTCAATTTATATTTTCGTTTGTTTGGAAATCAATGCCAAATCATAAATTTTCAATAATCATAAAAAATCAGCAAGATACAGACAGTTAAACAAAAATCTGAACACCCGTTTGCCATTTGCATGTGTGTTTCTGAAAATTTAAATGTGCCATCGATAGGAACAATAAATCTACCAATTCTATGTGCATGTATAAATTTGTATAAAGGACCATTTCCAACTTGGAACAAGTTTGAAAATTCAATAACTAATAATTTGTTTTGTTAAATATTTTGAATCTGTAAAAAAAAAAAAAAATAATTTGTTGATTCAAGGGTTTATGAGATTTAAATATTAGAATATTGAGATAATGTTAAAATATTTCATGGTATTTTTATGCATATTTCTCGAAATATTATTCATTATATATTTCCAATATTTTTTATTTCATTAAAGTTAGATAGACCAAAAATTTATGATTTTTTAATTTTTTAAAATAATATCTAATATGAATTATAAATAATGGAAATTATATATTCGATAAAACTATAAATAAAAACATTACTTTTCTGACGGGAATTAAAACCTTACGGTTTTTTTACCTACCATACAGAAATTTCAGCACAATCTGATCAGTAGTTTTTTTTATGCTTAATACCAGTATAAGCGACTGTTTAAGGGGGTATCGCATAGTTAAAAAAGTAAAATAAATAAATAAAATAAAGATTATTTTGTGCTTAAAAACTGTTGTCGAGTGACATTTCTTGATCATTATTTAGCAGGCATATTGCTAAACTGAATTAGTGAGAGAAAGAAAAGAAGAAACGTCAACCGGTATTATAACTTTTTGATTTTAACAGATTTGATCAGAAAATTGAATTCCCGACCTACAAGTTCGTTTTTTTCTATCATGGTGGAAGCCTCAGTAGACATTTTATGGAATATCTCGAGTTTTAATGGTAGGATAACGCCAAAACTTTAAATTAGCCTGATTAAATATTCAAGAATCTGATTATGATATCAAATGTAGGTGTTGCCGTTTTTAAAGTTTCTGCACATTTAAATATGAAGACGGTCCCTCATATAAATTATGTGCGCATGAGTTCATAGATTTCGTTCTTCACTATCGATGGGCATCATGAATTTTCTGTAGCGTAAGTATTGCGGGAATGACAAACGGATGTTCAGCGGTTTTGTTTCACTGGTTGTACATGGAAAATATGCATTCAAAATTCTTACAACGTTTAACCATTAAATCGCTTGATACTTTTATATATGTAACATTGATCATTTACTTATGATATGTACTAAGTAAATCGCTCCTGCATATTAAAAATATTGAATAAAATTTTATAATCATGATTAGGTACTTAAATACGTTTCATGTATTTAAGTATTATAATTGAACCTAAGTTTTTGCTCAAAATAATATTAGAAAAGAAAAGAAAATTTGCCACGCACATATGCTGGACTCGAACGAGTGATCCAAAGATTACCGTTCCAATATCTTGACCGTTAAGCCACTGAGCACAGTTAAGTCACGTGTCTTGACCATTAAGTCACGTAGTTCCTTTAGCGCATATATGTATAGCAAAGGGATTGGCATCATCCCGATTTATAGAAAATGTCAATTGATTGGTGACATGCCCCATCTATCAATTTCTTCTTCTAAAACGTAAATTTTATATCAGACTGTTCTATTTTATTTCTTAGATTTAATAAACGTAAGAAGAGATTCATCGTCATTCTGAAATTACTCTTTCCTTCCTATTTGATGAAGAGCTATAGAAGGTACTGCTTGCAAGTAATATGTATAAGTTAATTAAATATTAGATATTAAATGAAATATATGCAATTTCATAATATATTAAATTTAAAATTATGTTAAATTTAATCATATATTAATTCATTATAAAATCACCCGCATGAAGATAATTTTTTATTAGCAGAGGTGGATTTTACGGTTTAGAAATATTTCAGTATTTCTAAAGGGTTCATAAATAAACGCTAGCTCATAATATAGGCGTTATAAGAAAAGATTTTCCATTGTCTTTGTATCTTTTAAAAATTCAGTTCCGAAAAATACAAATGTGTTAAAAAGTGTTTTTTACCTGACAAACGGAAATTAGAAAAATAGTTTTGCTCTGACAAATGAAGACCCATGGTAGAAAATGGAAACAAATAGCGTGTAATAGCTGACAGTTTGCTCTACATTACTACTAAAATTTGTGTTTCAGAAGATCGACTCTCGAAGTGAGAATGCATGTAATTTTTGGTAAAACGATGTATTTGTTTTAATAACTAAAGCGCCAATATTAAAAATAGAAAATGGCACACACACAGTAAGTAATTCGCAATGATATGTGCATTAACATTGAAAGTTGCATTCGGAGTTTTATGGGTTACGTATTAGTGCGGTAGTCGTAAAATAAAAAAGTGTGAGATCGCTTTGACTGACCTCATGATAATCGGGGGCGGCGGGGAACTACTTCAGATTTCCAACGGACGGTGAAGAAGCCACTTACAATTTTTTTCCTTTTTTGTTTTAAATTTCATTTTACCGTTTTACACCGATTTTTAGAATTTTTTTATTTATTCCTTAATTATTGAATATTTTTTTTGGTCGTTTGCTGAAAGTTTATTTCTGGCCGTTAAAATACGTTGCTTTTGGGTAGAGAAATAACAACTTTATCGATGTTAGTTAGTGCTGCAATCTTATGGTCAATTTTTTTAACGACCAGAATGTTTTAGGACACTTTTTTCCTAACATTAATTAATGCAAAAACAGTCTAATTTTTTATGAGTAAGAACGATCGTTTCAGTTAGAAATGAATGTGGGAACGTTGTTCCCACGCATTCCCGCCCCACTACACCTCTATTAACGATCGAATCCTGGAGTGGAAATGTTTATTTTTTATTCTTTATGTTAAACACAACTCTTCGTACCAAAAAGGCAGGAAACTAACAGAAAAGTGTCAGCTATTACATGGTTTTTTTTAGCATGAGGTTTCATTTGTTCCAGCGAAAACATCCCCTTTTTATAGATAAAGGAAACAAATAAATAAAAAAAAGAGAACATTTTCGCTACAGAAGTCGATCTCGTGACCCCATAGTGTCAAAATACAAGTCGATGTTAATGCGAAGCTAATTCTCATTTATTTTGACATCGAAAAGGATGTTTCACATCTGTGTATACTTCGCCAGTTCATATACAGAAATAGGATTTTTTTCAGTTAATTAGAAAAAAAAGCGGTTTTTTTTTCTGATAAATAAGGCCCCATGCTAAATAAAAACTAAACCCATAATTGCTATACATTAACGTTGAAAATTATATTTCAGCATTCTGATTATTTCACGCATTTGTGCATGGTATGTTCCGAGATTCGATCTATGACGCATGTGGCGCTGAAGGCACACGTATTTGTGCATAGTATGTTCCGAGATTCGATCTGTGACACTTATAGCGCTGAAAGAAAACGTATTTGTGCATGGTATGTTCCGAAATTCGATCTATGACGCATATAGCGCTGAAAGAACACGTATTTGTGCACGGTATGTTTCAAGGTTTACTATGGATTATCTGCGATGGGGGAAGCGGCTTAAGGCGTCCTCCATTTCTAGCAATCACCAATTAACATCTGTAACTTCAGAGTAAAGAATATCTATGTAACATCAAGAATATCACATAATAAAATATGTATCACTAAAATTGTACTTAGGTTGAAAAAAATTTATTCTTATTCAGGAAAAATAATGGAGGTTTGGTTCAAAAACAATAATTTTAGTATGTAAGATATTATTACCCTTCACAGGGATAACACAATTGCCAAATAATGGTCAACACAGAAAAGCCTCCGGGGCGAGATTTTTGTGAGTTTTTTTTGTTTACATCCTCATATACGAAGAAAAATGCGTTTGTTCTCGTCCTCATTTGTCTAGTAGGTCAAGACACCGCAGGCTCAACGCGGGGACCCTGGTTCGAATCCAGAATGAGGACGGCGTCCTCTTTTTCTCCAAATATAAAAAAGCTCTAGTTTGAGCTACATGGGTGGCAAAAATTATTGTATAATAATTTTAGTGTAAACATAAACAAAACCAAATATTTATTATTCAAGCATAAAAACAAAAAAATTTAAATAAAAACCTAATCACAAATTATGGTTAGAAAATCAAGAAATAGAACAAAATGGAAATATAAAATTTCTAGTAATAAATATTAAGGATAACCTCAGCTGGAACGAACATATAAATGAAGTAATGAAAAAAATAAGAAGATGATCGGGAGTAATACATAGACTAGCAACAATATTAACACCAGAGATAATGGGAAACTTATATTTTACATTAATAGAATGCCGTATTAACTGTGGTAATGTTGTTTGGGGAAAACTTAATAAAACAAATGAAAATAAAATAAATAAAATTATATAAAAAGTAATAAAGAAAATAACATTAAAAACAGGTAATTCGATTTCAGCATAAAAAATATTATATGCACAGAAATATATGACATAAGATTACTTAAAATATGAAAAGAAGTAAAAAAAAAGCAAAAATATAATAGAACTCAACAAAAAAATTAACTATAGTTATCGAAATATCAATAAATACATACCAAAAAGAAGTAAAACTAACAAAGTTCAGGAGAATAGGGATAAAAACATGGAATGAAATTCCAGAATATAAAAAAACAGCAAACAATACATAAATTTACTTAGAAATTAAAAGAATACTATTTGCTACAAAATCAATAGCGGTAGGGATTCATATGGAGAAATCTAAATAAAATTCGTGCATAATTGTTCTTATGCAAAAAATATCAATTTATAAAATGATAGATGCGAATAAAATCTATTGTCTGTTGACCCCGATAGAGTTATATAAATAAACTCAAGCTTACTCAGTTGAATTGAGCCCAAAAGCCGTGGTTATGGCTGGAGCGTAACTTTCAACATTAATGTACTGGCAACTCAATTTTATTGTATTCGATTGGTATCGAAAGGGGTGGTTTCTTTTTTTATCAGGAGCAAGAGTTCCAATACGCCTTTGAGGAATGTCACCTTTTCTTCTCCAGTGTTTCAATCCGGAAGTCGGAATTCTTTTCTTTTTTATTCCTAGTGGTTAATAAATGTTTTTACTCTGACAAATAAGCTCCCCTGATAAAAATGAAACACTAAATAAGAAATGGCTGTTTACCATTTGCGCATTGGAGTCGGATATTTTTTTTTTTTTGAAACCATATGGGTAACGAGATCGAATCCAAAGTGGGAACATTTTTTTTGCTACTGGTTTAGTAAAAAGGATAACTATTGCACGTCCTGCATCCTTTATTTAATACCCTATGTCAACATTCGTCAGAGCGAAAACATTTCTTTTAGAGAAAGGAAAAAATTAAAAGGAAATTTTCATACTGCAGAATTCGATCTTGTCATTTACATAGTGCCACGACATAAGCATTGTCACTAATACACGGCTATTTCTTAATTATTTTGTGTTCTGATAACACCAAAAGTAATGGTTTGTCTCGGCATAAGGGCCACCAATTTAAATACGGAAGTAAGCCCGTCCTTTTCTTCAATTAAATAGAATTTTGTCTGACAAATAAACCGCTATACTAAAATATAGAAGCATAGCAGAGAATAACTGACTGCTGGCTGTGCAATAATATCATCGTTGCATCAAAAGTTACGTTCTGACGATATATGCAGGGCCTGGTTACCGAATAGGCCCGCAAGGCCCGGTTCTAGAGCCCGCAGTTGGAAAGGGGGCCATAAAATTGTGTTTTTGGTCAGTTAACTTTAGGTTGCTCACTTTTGATCAGTATCTAGAAAAGTTTTAGGTAAAAGTTTATTTTTTGGGCTATTTTGGATAGTTTACTAAAAATCTGAGGTGTTTTAGAATGAGTATATACAAGTTACTTATACTTATTTTTTTTACTTATTTTTTTTACTTATTATTTTTTTTACTTATTTTTTTTCATACTTATTTTTTTTCATACTTATTTTTTTATATGCTTTCAACCCCCCCCTTCTAAATCTGTCACCCCGCTTAAGGGGCCCCCAAATAATACAGTGCCTCTAGCCCCTATATATCTTAATCGGGCCCTGGGTATATGGGCTATGAGATTGAATAGCAAAGTGGGAATGTTTCCTTCCCCTCTCCCACATAGTTGATTCTTTTTTAAAAAATGAAGTCCTATGTAAAAAAAAATGTACAGAAAACTGCCAATTACTATAGGTTCAGTTTCTTTTTTTTAAGGTGGGGCTTCATTTGTCAAAGCAGGGGAAATTTTACGCAGCGAAAAAAAAAAGATAATGCCACTTCTGAAATCGGACTCGCAAATCGTTTGGTGACGAAACCCAACTTCCAATGTTGACACGAAAAATTTTGCAGTTCGCTAAATAGTAACTTCGGTATAACGGGATTTCTCCAATCGAATCCTGGAAGGGGAACGTGTTTTTTTCCTCTTTTGTTAAAGTGAATATTTTTGCATAAATTATATTTTATTTTTACTTTAAAACGTACTTGCGGAGAACTTAGGTAGCATGGGCTTCGCCAGATGTCAAAGTCTTTTCCCTCTGCTGCTTAGGTAAAATATAAATAGTTATGCTATGATTTAAAATAGATTCATCAATTGTACATTTTACCTGAAATGCAGTTTATTTAATTGCTCTTATGAAAAAACTCCTCGATGAAACATGTAAACTGTAAGCGAAATAGTTAAGTTAGCTGTCAATTTACAAAAAGTGGGATTTCTTCCCTAGGAGGGCAAAGAGTTCGAATCTGAAAGTAGGCGCGTTGTTAAATATCTTTAATCTGAGAAAATGAGAACCCATGACGAAACAAAGGGAGTAGGTGAAAGCTGTCAATATTACAAGTTTTATTTTCTTTTCTAAAATAACATTTCATGTGCGTTAAAGTAAAAAGCATTTTAAAAAAATCGCAAAGCGCATTCCCATTTAGGGATTCGATCTCGTGTCCAACAAAGAATACAAATTTTGACGTTAATACACAGCTCACTGTCAATTGCTTTGTGTTCTGTTTTCTCTGTTTAGCATTTAATTTTATTTCTCAGTGCAAGAGCGTTTTGTTTAATTGAAGGAAGAAAAGAAACACAAGAGTTAATTAAAATTGATACAAAATGGCGTAGAAGACAGCGTACTATTCATAGTGTCGTTGCAGTTACATTTATTGCAAATTATGCCAACTCGATTCTACTTAATTAATAATTAAAATATTCGCTGTTAAAAAACGGCATGCGTATATTACGCTACTGGAACTGTGAGTTTGGAAAAATTGAGCATTTTCTGAAGTTGGAAAATAAAAAATCAATTCTTCTTCCTCTACGTTAAGAAAAGATTTTTCTCTCAATTTTCCCTTTGATAAAAAAAATAGGAAAAAGCGAAGTATTATATTCTGAAGTGTAATTATGTTTAAGTTGCCACAAACTGTGACAGACAAAGATAAGAAGAAACCAGTTTTTACTTACTTACTTACTAATATTGGAAAATTTCATTACACAGAAAAATTCAACTATTAAAAAGAAATTAGAAAATCCAATTTCAAAAATCTGAAGCACGAGGGAAATTTTGACAGATTCCACAGATGGTGCAACTTTGAAAAAATAGCTTTTTTAACAAAACAAACATTTCAAAGAGTTTTCATTACAATGGGGATTTAAAATCACTAATTTCTTGGGATTTGAGGAAAGGCAGAAAATCTTTTCCATGTACTACGCATTTGAAACTAGATTTTCGTTTTTCTCAGAGAGATTATAAATTCATTTGAGGAAACTGCAACTTTTACGTGAAAAAGATAAAAGATCACTCTGTAATCTTATTTATTCTTAATTGAATAAATAAAAGAAAACCTCGTATCATTTTTGAACATTCAGTTTTATTCAAATAATAGTGTCCCTGGCAACTGCAGACTTTTTACATTTTTACAAGCATCTATTTTTTTAAAAGCCTACACAGTTTCAATGGCACGCACTCTATATCAAAACCTTAGCAAAGTTTATGATAAAACAATGTGGCTTACAAAATGAGAGCAGAATTATATTTACAATCATTGAAAATTCTTATTTGATACAATGAGTTTGAGATACAATCGTAAGACTTTCATTATTTAGCATGGGTTCTCAATATAATATAGAAACGCTTTGTTCACTGAATAATATAAAAAAATGCGTCCCTTAAAAAGAGGTGTCCTTTAAGGGGTAATACTGTATATCTGAATATATATATATATATAGTACAGAAAAAGTACGTTTGAATATATTTGAGAAGCCCATAGTTTAGCACGTATATATATGTTTACTCTCCCTCTTACTTATTTGCAACAAAATTTAAAAATTAAGTCATCGAAGTAGCGTTCGCATTTTTGACAATGATTTGCAAATAGCAAGACACTGAAATAAGATTTATGAATCATATCCTCCATTTCTATGAATTGGAGGGAGTAAAAAACATCAAAGAAAACCAATCAAAAGTTTATAGTGGTGCCGAAGAAATCAAAATAGGATAATTGCAAGCAAAATGTCCATCAAATCAATTTATATGCAAAAATACATTGAGGTCGAAAATTTAAGAAAAATTTAACTTTCACAATATATAATGTCATGAGATACTACAGAAACACAATTTTTTAGAAGTTATTACTAAAATAGATATTATTCAGCATCAGTTTAATGAAAATTCTTGTATTAAAATTGAAAACGTTCATTTCCTGATTGTGAGAAAATATTCTCACTGAATTATTCAAAGTCCAATAGCCAATAAAAGTGGCGATAACTTATTTTGAGTCGCAAACAAGTTTGAGTTCCTGAGATTGGGAAGAAGAAAGAAAAAGATATCTCTTCAAATTTTGCCGTATATTATATTTGGAACGAAACTTTTAGCGTTGAAACACCAATATGGGAACGAAAACCTAGTTTAATTCATCTATTCTTCCTTGTTAATGGCAATCTCGTAGCATGAGATAGGATATCTTTCCTAATCGGATCAATAATCTGAAAAATCTTTTTGGAATTAATTTAAAAAATAAAAACTCAATGTTGTCGTAAGTAAATAGTGATTCGAAATGAAACATTTAGATTTTCCTAGCCATTACATCGACCATTATATTTTATGTGTTAACTTGGCTAGGTTTTAGGAATATATCGTTGGAAAAGTTCTTAGTTTTCCAAATGTAATGGGGCTCATATTTATCGTCGAATAATAAAATTGTAGTCGGAAGTAGAGAATGTGGAATATCTCACAAAATGCTTGTTTGGATTTCAAATAGATTTGAAATTATTTTTCGGGACATTAGTCGTCGAGTACCGTATTAGCAAGCGTTTATATATTGTATTTGGGAAACTAAAAATAATAATAATGCAGGAATGCATTCGAAACAAGTGTTTGTTGATTTTTTTCTTTTAGAGTTCTATTTATGCCTAATTTCATAAGCAATTATATGTTCAGTTAAGGACAGGTCACTATAATTTTCGAATCAAAGCCGTCTTTGTCTTTCAAATCGAACTAATAACCGCACAAGTTGGCGTTTACCATGCAATGGCTGCATAAAATATTATCACCTAAAATGTGTAGTCTTGTGAAATCATCAATATAGAAATTGAAAATTTTAGTGTACTTTCATTTTCATATAGTTTATAGACTGAGTGGTTTTTCCGTAAAAAAATGATGACTTTAAATAAATTTTGCTTAACAATTTTTATTAGTATGACGATATTAAAAATATGCACTTTTTGCTTTGTGTTTTATAACACAGGAGAATCTAAGGTCATGCTACATCGAACAATGCCCCTATCTCTAGATAATACCAGACAAGGGACTTGACAACTTTTAATTAGTAGTGGAGAGTTTAGTCATGTCTGTTGGACAGAAATTGGAGTATCAAAGCCGTGCTATCCAGGGAATAGAATTCCGAAGAAACTCTGTGTTGTGCATGCAATCGCACGTGACAATGTATTCATGAATTTTTGACGAATTGTTTTCATGAATGGATATATCTTAACTATGATTGTCAATTACTGCAATAGCTGGCGCTTTAATATTGCAACTAATTTTTCATTGCAAGACAGTTAATACTAATTTTGGGAACAGTGATAATACATTAAGAGATTATTCTCTTCTTTTACATAACAATATATATATATAAAATTCTGCCCATCTAGATATACGGCAGTAACATTATTAAAATGCTTTTATATATTTTTTATTAATAATTTTAATATAATTTTCTATTAACATGAGAGAACAAAAATTATTGTATATTATTATATTATATATTAATTATTAAATATCAAAATGTCAGAACAGAAATGGGTAAATTAATGGGAATGGTGTTGAATATTTTGCGATTCAAACGATCCAAATCATAGAAAATAACGGATGAATATTTTCAGGAAGTCGCAAAGAAATGCGTCTTCCCCCAACCCCCCCACTCACTAAATTTCACATAAAAATATATTGTACATAAAAAATTTTACTACAGTATATAATATGACTTCGTTCCATCCGACTGACTGTAGAAAACTGCAGTCATCAACTACTTCCATGAACAAGTTACTAGAACGGAAAGAGCAATACTGAGATGTAACATTCATAAGTGGGTTTAGATTAAGTCAACAGTTTGATGCTAAGCGCACATTAATCTACGGGGAAAGAGGGAGATGTCCGAAAGCAATCGTCATTAATATTAGGAGAGGGATGGTTTCAGGGAAGGAGACCCAGATCTGGGGAGGAATAATCTACAGCGGATGTAGGAGAGTTTCCCATCTTTGGGAAGGGAACCGTGAATAAGGAAAGTCAGACAGCTCGCCATAATGGCGAAACTGTTGAAATTAATATTAGAATTTCGAGAAGTACAACAGAGTTGCTCTTTGTTTCGGATAATGGATGATGATGCTTCCCTGTACCCATAGTTCGAACGTTGTGGAAGACACATTCTATATACTATGAATAATTTTCAAATATATTTACAGTCTAACTTCGATTTAACGAATGTTTTTATTGGTCCAGACTGAGTAACATTGAGTTCAGTGTTATATCTAATTTTATTTAATGTTTACTTTCCCCAGTTTAACGATAACGTTTCGTCAATGTAGCTGCAAGTAGAATTTCAGTTAGAAAATAAAATTTCAGAAAATCTTCACTTGACTGAACTCAACTGAAAATTTCAGAAAATCTTCACTTGAGCGAACTCAACTGAAGCGAATGCTGGTTTGCAGTGTATATAGACGCATTGATTGCGTTTTGACGTGCATTGGAAAAATCGAAAAGGCAATTTCAAGTGCCAACTCTCAAGAAAAATGAAAACAAACATCAAGGATTTCTTTTCGAAGTAGTAATTACGTACATACTTGTGTTTTATGTTTATTAAAATTAGCACGTTTTCTTCGGAACATTGGTAAGCTTTTTATAATTTTCCCTTTCGATAATTTCTTGTTGCATTTCCCATTAGTCGCGCACCCAGAATTTTTGTTTGGGAGGGCTGAAAATGTAAAAAAAAATTGTTGTTTTTAATTGTTACTTGTGACTCATTTTACACGTAATTTTCAGCCCAGGGAAGGACCCGGGACCCCTACCCCTAATACCCCTTACCCTATTACTTCATTACTCCCTGATAACAGTTCCTCGATTTAACGACTATTTTCACAACTCCCGTGAATTTTGTTAAATCGAGGTTAGATTGTATTAATATATAGTAATTTCACTTTTATATATATATATATATATATATATATATATTCATTGAAGTTTTTTATAGAATATATATGTTCTTCATCATAATTGTTTACAAAGCATATTATTTAACGTATTGCGAAAATTCTAGGTTTTACAAATCGACCTCCATTAGCGTATCATGATTTTCGACGTAAATTAGAATTTTTTTAAAAAAATTTTGAGAAGCAGGAAAGAAAGTGACTATGCTCCATGTAGGATCCATGTAGGCAGCCGCATGTGAATTACAGTGCCGACACTATAACTCTAAGCTACTGAAACCCGTCAGTCATACGCGATCTTATTTTTGTGTTTCCGTTTGTCAAATGGCTAGCTTCCTTGACAGGGTTTCCTTTTCTTAGTTAACATGGCTAGCTTCCTTGTCAGAGTTTCCTTTTCTTAGTTAACATGGCTAGCTTCCTAGTCAGGGTTTATTTTCCTTAGTTAACATGGCTAACTTCCTTGCCAGGGTTTCCTTTTCTTAGTTAACATGGCTAGCTTCCTTGCCAGGGTTTCCTTTTCTTAGTTAATATGGCTAGCTTCCTTGTGAGGGTTTATTTTCCTTAGTTAACATGATTAGCATTTAGGTTGCCGCTTACTTTCCCTTGCTACGAACTTCAAACGCTAATAATATAATCGAAAGGAGTATTTTATTTTCTTTAGTTGTAAAACAAACAATGCGGGTAGGGCAGTAGTGTTGCCCAATTTTTGTGCTTTATATTAAATATTCGATAATGTGTTAGTTTACATACGGTTAAGCAGCTGATGATAAGGTACTGAAGAATATTATAATATCGCGTGTTCCTTTTCCTTGGAAACTGACAAGCAGTAATTACAGTGAAACCCTTCTTAACGACTACCCATTAGATACGGCCAGATACAAATTCCTCGGAAGAAACTGATATACACTAATGTATTTCTAATCCCTGCTTAGCGGTTACCCTGAGATAGGGACGCGGACATCGTTTTTGTGATTTATTCCATTAGACTAGAACCCCTGTACGGATGAAATACGTTCACATTTTGGCCTTCACCAGAGGCGTTTTTCACAACAGCAATCCAAGGATAAACAGTGTAAGAGCTAAGAAGAATTTCCTCTCCCATTAACAAAAAGTAGCAATTGATCCAGATTCACTGATTCAAATGAGTAATGCTTAAAAAAGACTTTGATAATAAATAAATCATATAGTGATACACTTGGGCGGACTGGGCCGCCGGCCCGTTGGTCTATGGGTCGGTGTGCATTCATGGCGATAGGACTTGCACCTTTAAATTGGCAAGGGCGTGCACCTTCCGAAAATACAAGGTATACGCCCTTTGGAAGGACCCAGTACGCCCCTGGATACACTTCTTGAAACTAAGAAAATCCAGTATCGCTTCAACTTATAGTTTACTCGACTATCAGAAAGGTCCAGTAAACGTAATGACGGAAAAGCGGTGGATTTAATCTCGCAATTGGAAATATATTTCGAAGAAGAAGGGACAGGTGAGTAATACCCACAAAACAGCTATGTATAAATTTTTTTCCACGGTACGAATAAATAAATTTTAATATTTAACGTTTTGTTGTAAATTTACTTGTTATATTCAACAAATGCTTACGTTCGTAAATGTTAAACTTGTCGTATGTGCTCGAAGCTACGAAAGTTCCAAAATGAAGCACTTAAAGGATTGAAATGTAACGTTTTAACACTTCAGAATGATCCCCTCTTTTATGGTCACCCCATCTTTTACGAACGAATTTTTCCATCAGGTGAGTGTTCGCCAGTGGCGGTTTTTGGATAGGGCCGGGGGCGATACCCCCAAATATAACCTGATTTTATTATTCTGCCTATGTGCCCGAGCGCCGCTGGGGGGCGCCCGGGCACATAGGCAGGAATTTATGCTCCCCCCCAAATTTTTTGCCTAGAATGGCCGTTGATATCCGCTAATGAGGAGTTTCACTGTATATTCAAAACTATTGCATTTATTTTTAAGTAAGCAAAGAACATTACTTGGCGATTTTGGCATAACACGAGTATGTCTGATAAAGCCAATTAGTGCCAAAACGTTGGCCCATATTGGAAATGGTAGCTCTTCCTTGAGAAGTTGAATTTTTAGGAAATTCTAAACCAAGAATGGCTAGAAATTAAGGATAATTGAAATTAATGGCATATTAATAATAAGTTATGTGCGATGGGAAAATTCGTTTTAGACAGAATGGAAATAGATGAATTATTTAAAATTATAATTTAATGCTCGGGCGTAATTTTTCTTTCGTAAATATGATAATGCAAGATTTGCCCTAAAATAGCAGCAAATTTATATTAAATACAGTAAATTTAAATTATTATAAAGGCCTCTTCCATTATAAACAACTGCATATTACAAAAAAGAAATACGAGATACACACTCTTCATCTCTTCCACTAATTTAAAGAATTATCTAGCGAAAAAAGAAAGACCTGAAGGCAGTTTAAAAAATTACAATCTGTTAAAAAATACATTAGTTCCACGAAAAAAGGTAATTAGAAAAATTCAATTCCAACGCAACTCCAGAAGTTTTAGTAATGAAATTTAGTGCATTTATTTAATTTTTGTAAGGAAAGACAGCTAATTTACTTAAATTATTTTAAATATTCAAATTTCAGGTCTCGCATGTGTGAAAAACACAGCTTTGCTTCTTTTCCTAAGGCAACGAAAAATGACGGATATTTATTAACAACACGAAGACAAGTTTTAATAGTTATTTTCGCCACAAGTCATTAATTTTATGCGGCAAGAAACATTACTATGGAAGACGAGAATAGGGAACTATGATGGTACTAAGTAAAAAAGTAATGGTTCGCACCAGAATAAAAGCTCGAATAATGAAAAAAGTAATGTCCCCATTATTGATGTTACACAAGAAAAACTAATACGGGAGTCTCGTCACCTTATAGACATGACCACTAATGAAAAATTTCTGGCTGTGAGCTTGAAAGCGAGTTGGTTAATTCGACAGCAATAATATCACGGCTATAGACTTCCCCAAATTTCACTCCCCCTACATATTTATTAAATAGCAGCATGGAAGCTTTGATAAATAGACGTTGGATTACAGGTAAAACTAACTTAGTCAATCACTATTATTAATGCATAAAAAGATACACCAGAACACTGTATATTATCCATAACGTTTAATTCTTTGAGAGGAAGTGGAAAAGTTTCATCGCAAACTAAGAAAAATTTTTTTCGGTAGTTTCAACTTCGTTGCATTCAATGACCCAAATGCATGAAATATTCTTAATAATTTTGTATCTGACTTTGAAGTTCGTTTCCTGTAAAAGTATATTAAATATATAATTATCTAGGAAAGAAGTTATTAACTAGACATGCAGAAAATTTGCATCAAATTCGCCCACTTAGGAAATCGTGAAACTATACATGATATCTATTCGGCTTTTCCCTCTTTCTCCGATGCCAAACCATTTTATTTTAATTCGCGTCTTAAGAATTCCATTTTGCGGGCCAAACTTTTCAGACTCAAATCCAAGAAGGTGGTGATTTGCGAAATTAGCTCCTCCAAGCCCACGTTTGGCAATCACACTGAGCAGGCCTGCTTCAATTTTCTGATTAGTTGAGTTGCTTTTCTAGAATTCGGATAAGAACTTTTGTTTATTGTTGGAAATAGATAATATATAAACTGCGACTTCAATAATGCACGTTAAGGGGTTATTGAGAAAGAAAAGTCTTAGGTTGCCCATAAGCCAGTCTTGAAGTGTAATATTTGAAACGACATTCCACTGATTATTCCACGGATGATTATGGTTTGTTCGGGATTTAAGTGTGTAAGGAAAACAAAGGGTAATTTTGCGTCAAGATCTCCATTGTTTTTGAGAAATCCGAACCTCTGCTGCCAAGAAAAAATCCCCAGATTACGATGAGCAGAAAAATGCGTTCAACGATAGTATTGGGAATCGAACCAGATTTGATGGAACGATAGACGAAAGCTTTACTAGACTGTGCTACCGTAGGGTAATGGGCCTATATATTTTTTGGGAAACCGATGCTCTTAAGGCCTAAAACACTCCTAAGAAATCAACCTTGGGAGTACGGTCAGCAGTGAGTTGGTAATCTCTTTTTTCTTTTTTTTTTTTACACCGTTGGGGGTCAATCTTCGATGAATGGCACACTAGGTAAACGTGTTACCATTGGGCTACCACATGGCCCGAGAAAAGACAGTCTTGTGAGAGCTATTAAATAGTTTTAGGACATCATATTTAAAAAAAAACAACATCCACCGATTATTTCACGGATATTTAAGGAGACATATTCATTACGGGTGCTTAAGACGGGCTGTTAATTATTATAATTGGAACTGCCATTCATTTTATCTCTAACTTTTTTAACCCAAAACGTATCTTTAAACTTTCTGTATACAGAAAATTAAATCAACTAAAAGTGATCCACCAAATTAAATGCGAAATGCATGAAACACTTTTATATCTGCTCTAGGCTGACATCATCAGGAAGGTTTGTGGGAAAAAACGTTCTAATTATCTGCAAACTATTCCTACAACGTCAGGTTCGGCTATGCGTCTTATTATTTAAACAATTATGGCAGCTGTTTTGGAATATATTTTCGCAAAAAGAAGCTAAACGTTTAAAGTACTGTTGACAAGTTCGTTAATTTAGCAAGGAGTACAGGAGTCTACAAAATTTAAGTTCTAGTAATAAAACTGCGTATTTATCATTTCCGCCTTTTGAAATTGAAATATACGACTAGATAACTATTATCGTTTTGCACCGAGCAATTTAGTGACTTCTTGCTTTTCATTTATGACATATGTTCATCGACCGTTAGCGAAACGCTGTTTTGTCTGACAAGAATATATCATGCTGCAAGAGCAAAGAATTAGACGTATCCACTAGGGCTCATTGTTTTAAATTCTGATTTCTTTATTTGCAAGGAGGATTTCCTTTATGGGCTTGCGGATGATGCAGACGTTAAATTGTTTCCGCATTTTCGAAATTGCCGGAATGGAGTAACTTGTAAAAAGCAGCACTTCCATATATCTCCAACTTTATGACTTTTATTCGCATCGAGGGAAATATGGCCCATTTTTGCTTGGACGGTTTGTTTTAGAAAGCAACTCTTGTAATCCAATCATACATTCATTATCGATAAGCCCTCTTTTTAAGCTGCTCTCTATTACATCGTAGATTTAGGAGAAGTATCTACAACCTGCAAAAAAAGTAACGCAACTCGACAAATATAAATTTTATAGAAGTAAAAGAAAGCTACGGTATATCATAAGGATCTATGGTAAGTATGGTAACATACGCTATCTGGTGAGAAATTTTCTAACTATATTGTTGAAATTTGTTGAAATTTTTTGTTGGATATAGACCTGGCTTTAGGGTGTGAGTTGCTCTGGCCAAAGCGATTTTTTAGCGCCCTCTACTACGGATTTACCATTCTGCCGCCCCTTCCTACCACCTCAATCAATGATAGGAACATGAAAATTATTATATTCAATATATGCCAAAAACTTTTATTGACAATAAATATGTTGAAAAACAAACTCATAAATTGAAACATAAACATTAAACAATATTAACTTATATTGAAGTATTATCTCTTCTTTGTATATAATAAATCAAATTCAATTTTATTGAAATAAATTTTAATTTTAACAAAAAATAAAAGCCTATCGAACACTGGTATTTAAATGGAAAGCATGACGTCTAGCTTTCTTCTCGGCAAAACATCTGATTATATCATCGTCTGGTATTGATTTTGTTCTATCAGACTCAATACACAAAATTTTGCCGCCCTAGTCTATAGCCTAGTATAGCCTATTGGGAAATACGGCACTGTATATATATTTTGTAATTAGCAAAAATAGGTTTAAAATTATGTTTGTATACAGGGTGTTCCAAAAACACACTATCAAAAGTATATAGCCGTGATTCTTGTGCAAAATGGACCGTAATGGCCCTTTACATGGGGCGGTCGGAAATGAATATCCACAGAGTTACGCATACTTTTAGATTTGAGAGGTGGGGTCTCTAATAACCAATGGCGCCTTCAAACCAAAAATGAGCCTTCCTCTAAATCTCAAATCCGGCGCCAAATTGGTTGTCAGATGTTGAACATTTTTTGTGAGTGCCGGAATTGGCGACTTTTCTGATAATTGGCGTATTTCATAGATAAAGATTTCAAGGTTCCTACGTAGGGCTGCAACTTCCAATTTTTCCCGGTGGAGCTCTATGAACACCGGGATGCCCCCTAGGTCCGTGGAAACTCTCTTGGTTCAAAATAAGAAGTTTAGTTTGAAAAATCAAATTTTCAAACCTCGCAACACCGATTAAGGAAGTTTGCCTAAGGAGTGTTCCAATTTTTGCTACGAAGGGCAGGATAGGGGAGGGAAAAGTTAATTGCACAGGGGGCGCGGTACTAAAAGGAACAAACCCTCCGCCCAGCATGCGTTAACAAGATCCGTATACGGACGCCTTACCAACTGCGCTACTAGGACGCCCCCTCCCACCCCTCGGCAGTTTAACCCTCTGACTGCTTATCCCGCGATTTCCACGGGCAACATGAAAGTAACAAAATTTTTCATCCCGCGATTTTCGCGGGTATGCAATTTTTCCATCTATTTAAAAGCGCATCCCGCTTCTCCACCGTTTAACTGTCGGTAATGCATTTTCTACAATATTTAGACTTTGAGTCGTAGTTTGGTCAACAAATGGCGTTATTTTCGGCTAAGTTTTAGCGAAAACCAATTTTTTTGTAAATTCCGTGGTTGTGATGTTAATGCTCGGATACGTTGTTCTAAGTGAAACCACAGGTGATGAATAGGATTGATGTCTAGAGAATTTGGAGGCCATGGTAATAAAGAAAACTCATTCTCACGTTCCTCGAACCATTCTAGAACCGTACGAGCTTTGTGACAGGGAACATTATCCTGTTGTACTATGTCATTGTCGTCTGTAAGACGGTGGACATGACGAGTTGTAACTGGTCCCCCAGAATATCTAAGCACGTGAACGCATTGAGAATATCTTAAACAATGACAATGGAACTAAGCTGGTTCCATGAAAAACTCGCCTACACTATAACACTCCCGCCATCACCTTGCTTCTGTCAAGCAATGCAGCCAGGTAAGTGTGTTCCCTCTGTCAAATGTACCACACGAACTCTTCCATCCACATGATATAAACAGAAACGAGTTTTATCTGTCCATGTGACTCTCCTCCACTCTTCAGCTGTCCAATGGGTATGGCCACATGCCTACAGCATGCGTTTATGGTGGTAAGTTTCAGTGAGCATGGGTACACGAATGGAGAGATGACTTCGTAATCTCATAGTCAACAGTGTACGGTAAACAATGTGTTTCGACACATTCAGTGCATCACCACTATTAAATTCCTTGCTAATTTCCGCCATGGTAGCACGTCTATTCGTGCGAGCAAGCCGATGAAATCTTCGCTCCCCTCTGCCATCAATGACTCTTCGCCGGCAGACACCTTGTCTTCAGCTAGATGTTTCACCTGTTTGCAATCATCTCTGATACGTACTAACTACTACATATCATGAAAAGCTGACTAGACGTACAGTTTCCGAAATGCTCTTACCCAGCCGTCTTGCCATCACAATTTGTCCTTTGTAAAAGTCCGATAAAACCTTACCCTGACTCATCTTGCAGCGATACGAACTACTGATCCATAGAGCATAGTCCCATGCTTTTATATACCAACTCAAAACTCAGCTCTTCCATTTCATTGGTACTGCGGACAAATTCATCTGCATACGTGGTTTTAATGTTTTGGCTCTTCGGTGTGTGTATATATATATATATATATATGCACAGGGCTCGACAAGTCATAACAAAATTCTAATCACTAATGGCCACTGGGCAACTGGATAGGTCAAGCCCTGTACATATGAAAATACATAGTGCTTATTTCAGTAGTTTTTAGAAAGGTATCACATCCAACCTGGCTTTCAAGGTGCTATGCACCCAATATAAGGTCTAGAAAATATCGCGTCCAGATTAACTTTGAATGAATGCCACTGTGGTGTTACCTTTTCAGGGGATTCACGTTATTTCGCATTCCGTTGGTGAGTAGTAGGGCCGTCTCTAGTAACACGAATCAGGCTGCATGTGAAGGCTTTCCTAGTAGCACAATCGCCAAAAGATGGTTGGCGCAATTGCAAATTCTGGTTACCATGTTTGGTATTGGTTGGAGAATCATTAAAAATCGCAAAATATTGTAATTGTGTTCAAAGGGAAAACAGTGGCTTTCCCATGAACTTTTGTAGTTGAGAAAGCTGTGGAAATGGCTGTTTAATTTTGTTGTAGATTCCATTTTTGAATTTAATTTTTATTGTGTTTCTTAAAATATTAGTTAATGCTCTCCGTTTCTATGCTATAAAGTTCTACTGAAAGTTTTAGTTTTATATGTAGGTTCTATGCATAAATAGACGGATGTTGTTGATAACGTTAATTTTTTTCCTATTCTGCTGATTTTGCTGATTAAACATCCTTTTTCTAGACGCTCTCCCTTTTTTTCGGTATTTTAAGACTTTATCGCAAGAAAGATAAGATTTTTCGAAAAGATTTTTTCAATTCTTTAAGAGGCTGCTTTTAAACCGAAACTTTTTTTGACTTTTCCCAAAGCCAGTCATGTTATTAATATAGTCTTCTGGTCCACTGCTTCTTCTTAAAATCTTATTGTTCTTCCCTTTTAGTTTCCAAAAAATTTCTTTAGCCTTCTTACGTCCGGAAAAAAATATTCCAACGTTTCTTTTCCTTATGAAATCTTGAAAAGATTTTCTTGATTTCTGACGGTAGATATAAATACCATTTTCGATGGATAAAATTTTTGTCCCGAATCTATTTTTTTTCGGAAAATATAGATTACGTATTTTAGGGTTATTTCAAATATATCTGTAGGAACAGTTCCGTTGATGGGCTTTCACGTTGGAAATTAAATGCTTAACTATTGCTTACTTATGACATAAAATAATCATTATATAGCAAATTATATTTTATTTGATTTAGAATTTTTTTACAGAAGAATGAAGTAGTAAAATCTGCACAATCATTCACACTTCATCAAAAGTGATTAGTTGTGTCTATAATTATATTTTTATCAAGCGAAAATATGCAAAACAATTTTTCCTCTGCACTTTATCAATAAACGATTTCCAAAATTTGGCAAATCACATTTCAGTCACAAGGGATTTATCATAAGAAGAAAAATACTCATGCGATAGTATCTTCAACTAATATTTTATTGCTTTAGTTGAAGATACTCATGCGATAGTATCTTCAACTAAAACGACAAAATATTATCTTATTCAAATATCTTCCACGAATGCAGCATTTCTGCAAATGCATTTCACACGCTTATTCAAGAGGGTGACAGTATTGCGAAGGACAACCGTGCCCGCTTCATTTTTAATTAGTTGTCTAAAAAAAACACTCTCCCCATATCACTACTTTTGTCGGATCGAGCAGAGAAGGCAGTTGTTTGTTTGTTTGTTTGTTTGGCTTTTTTATGGCGCAAGAGCATCTGGGCTATACTGCGCCAAAAAGGCAGTTAGAATACTTTGAATATCAGATATGTAGTCATTTTGGATCCTTTATTAAAATAGTAAAAGTATGAAGTTTTATAAATTTTAAAGACAGTGGAAAAGTTATGCCTTACATTTAAACATATTTTGTCTTTACAATAAGAAATAAATATTTTGCACGTAAACACCGTTTTTCGTCCCTCCGAATATACGGTGGGATTTATTGGGGTATCAAGTGAAGTAATTCACGAGAAAGGGCGCTAACTGTAAGGCGCCAGGTCTCTTTCACCCCATAATAGTTGAGGGGGTGCAAGCCCTTCCAAAATTGATGGGAAATGCATAAAGAAATCCAAATGATAGTTGATGGTAAAAATCGTAATATATAGAATATATTAATCGTTATTGTTTATTTACCTGACTCCGGTTGACTGTACATATGGATTTTTCCTTTCAGGGCCCCTCTAATACGTTCTGCAAGGTGGCACCCATGCTCAAGGGGAATGTCATGTTAACTTTGTAGAACGAAAAAAAAAATACAAAACTAAAACCGTACTTTTATGTAAAGGAACCGATGTCCAGAGAAATGTTTAAACCTTTTATATCTTATAGGGAATAATTAAAAGTAAATACGAAGAGACAGCTCATAATCCGTCGGTCCTTAAATATATAAATTAAATTATCTCAGGAAATAATATTTTTGAATTATTATATTTATAAAATTGATGACAGTGATAAGAGAGTAAGAGGTAGAATGGAAGGAAAATCGTATAAAACTGTGGCGAGAGCTGGCTAATTATAAAAGAACATAAATGGAGGATAGAAGTGGCTACGATAAGAATGCTAATGTGGATAAACGGTGTGATAAGGTGGGACGAAACAAAAAATAACTTAATCAGGGGTACCGTCAAGGTGGGACCCATGGAAAGAATAATACAAAAATATAGGTTGAGATAGCTTGGACATATAGAACGGAGAAAGGAAGAGTACACTATATACGCAAAAGTAACCGGACACTTTCGATTTTAGACATTTTTTCGAATTTCTCGAGAAATACTAAACGAATTATTCTTCAAATTCAGTTACGTAAAGAATATACTTAGACTCACACTTTCCTGTAAAGATTCAGTCAAGAATATATTTAGGGGACCAATGAAAAATCGAAGAATAAATATTTGTAATCACCCTGTATCACAAAACAGTGGAAATAATTCGTAACTCTAAAAAAAGGTTTTGCTCTCTATGTGCAATACTTCCGTGCATTTTCGTAAAAATAGCATGTACATCCACAAAGATATGAACGTTTCTTTGAAAAATTCCATTTTTTTTCACATTTTTTTACTTATGGGATGCAGAGTTTTCAACCAAATTTCAAAAAACTTATATAAAACTTGTCAATTTAAAAGAAAAATATACTGAAATTTGAAATGAATATATTGAATGTTCGAAGAGATATGAGTATTTATACGTAATAATATTTAA
Source organism: Dysdera silvatica (assembly GCA_006491805.2). Taxonomy (NCBI): domain Eukaryota; kingdom Metazoa; phylum Arthropoda; class Arachnida; order Araneae; family Dysderidae; genus Dysdera; species Dysdera silvatica. The sequence goes on from QLNU02015360.1 coordinate 239,256,903, forward strand.
CTGCCCATGCTTAAAAGATAGTCTTTTTTTTCTTTCATGATTTTTAGGTAGCCAATTAGATAGGGCAACTTACATAAAAATTTTAGTTGAATATCATAAAAATTTAGAAAGTTATCAGCGATACAGAGAGCTGCATTTCAGTTACTTTCTAAGAGCAGCTGGGTGATAAGGGGTTTTCCACAAATTGTCATTCATTATTGCATTTTTATAGCATTTCATACATTACAATATTTTATATTACATAAATCTCATTATTTATATAAACGAAAGGATAATAACACTATGCAACCGCACACACATTGCTGTTAGTTCTATTTCAGTTGATTATAACTACTAATATGCAGTAGAACCTCCCTTTGCTGCTATGACAGCATATATTCTTTGGGGTAGGTTCTCCACCAACTGTTGATATACTGTCGGCTGAATTTTTCGTCATTCTTCTTGCAATGCGACAAATAACCCTGCTTATTTTTTGGTCAAGTTGGCCTTAAATGCAACCAACACTCTAGTTTATCCCAAAGATGCTCAGTGGGATTCAAATCAGGGCTTTGAAAAGCCATTGCACTGGAGCAACCACGTAGGGGGACCCCTTGGGCTAACAAAGCGAAAAATTATTACGCCAATTCGCACTGAAATTATTACTTTAAACGTAGTAAAATTAGAAGTATTGACGATCCCAACGACATTTCCTTGAACTCTGGTGACATTGATGAGACACTGCTGTTGAGGCAAGCAACAGCAGCAGCAGTGGTCTGGGACTGTCTTCAAACGCTTTCCAGGAGGTAAAGGTAGCCCAAAACACAATATCAAACACAGTTGAAATTCTGACTGCAAATATTTCTAATTATGTCAAGATATCTAACCTCACTGATGAAGATAGGATAACAGTGCTAAAAAGTCTTTGCGAACCATATGCAAATTGCAATTTTCCCACGGCTGTCACCAGTGCTGTATAAAGTCTAGGAAAATCTTACCACAGTCAGAAGTCCTTTTCTTTTTTCTCTAACAAATTCTTGAGTGGAGACGAAGTCGTGATCTCAAATTTTTGAGATGTTCTTTTCCTTTCAGCTCCTCGTTGTTCGTGTCTAGGAAGTAGCACAATTGACTGGATATTGATGTTTACTTCATTCTCTTCAGATGCAACTGCAACTGTGTAATCATTATCCAAAGGCACATCTGGTCTGTGCATACTCTTAGCCGTTGATGTATTTCTTCTCTAAATCGTTTACAGACAGATGTATTTCTTCTCTAAATCGTTTACAGACAGCAGGACTATTAAGTGCAGTAAATTCTAATATGGCCATGTTGTATCCATTTTATATAAATCGAACACTACGCAGATTAAATCAAACAACAATGTCAATCAATCAACGACATTGTTGTTTGATTTAATCTGCGTAGTGTTCGATTTATATAAAATAAATACATATGCTGCAACGTGCATTTCGATCAATTTAATACCAGTCTCTTTGCAATTTGGTTTAAATAGTAGTCTATGTACTACACCATTCTGCGAAATAACTGGCAACAATATATATACGTTCGTAAAGAGATTATATATTGTCCTTCGTAGCTCAGTGGGTAGAGCCTCCGCCCGGCAAGTGGAAGGTCGTGGGTTCAGGTCCCACCGAAGGCAGAAATATTTATTTTCTTTCGAACGTTTCACCATCTAATCACGCCATACCATCGGCGTTGGTATCACTACGCCAATAAACGTTGATTGATTGACATTGTTGTTTGATGGCCATGTTGTTTGGAAGGGAACAACTCTCATAATAACATTTACTTAGAAAGCTATCATTAGTCATTCATTTACAAAAAATTAAGATCTCTTGGCATGAAAATTACATGCTAACATAACGAAATCGTTTTTTGCCTGATACGCAAAAGACACCAAGGATGAAAATAATAATGGTGGTCTCTTGAGAGAGTTAAAAACACACGTGCTGATATGATCACGCTCGCTTTTGCTTGCAGTGCTGCCGAAAGGAAAAAAATCCATGCGAACTCTTACCCGACTGCGTACTCTTACCTTTCTTTCCTTTATCCATAATTTTTTTATTTTCCACTAATATCAACACACCAGTTTTCTCTAGGGCAGCATGGGTTTTGGTAGGCTTTACAATTTTTATCCGTTGCTTTCTATGCGAAAATCATTGAATATTATAATTTATTAGTATATCTATCGGATCAAACTGTAACAGAATTCAGCCTGACTAAGATTTTCGTTTCGTATTGTAAGATAAAATGCTTTTAAGAATAACATGGTATTTACTGTTGAAAAATTTATGACGTTTGACTTGGGCTCAATTTGTATTGCACTGAAAAATTAGATTAAAGTGCGCCCTTTGCTGTTAGTCCAAAATAACGTTCTTCAGAAATTTAGGAGATTTTAAAATTTATTCTGATGTTTATTCAGTGATATTTTATATTTTCTCGTATGTAAACAATATCTGTGTGGCAGCGAAAACATAAATAGTAGATCTTGATATAAACGTAGATATTGAAAAACAAGATCTTAGAAAAAAATTCTTAAATATTTCTTTATATCAAATGCAACAAACTCAATATTTTTATTTTTGTTCTATATGTTTAATCGTAACTATATATTATAGAATTCCTTATACGTGCGTATTCCTATTATTAACTGCAAAACACACATATTGCATATGAGCAAGAAATGGGCATGCGCTATCATTCATGTCACTGTGGAATATCAGGGTTGGAAATTTTAAAATATTGCAGTACATATCAGTGGGTATGTTTCAGTAAATAATATATTTTCTAGAGCGCTTCTGATCATTTGCTCGCATCAAGGGAAATATATTCGGGTTGGGGAAGAAAGACGAACAGATCAATCGTTTTCTGGAACGGAAATTGATCATGAAGACGGACGATAAATATCATTCACCTTTTCCCCACAGTATTCTGTTCAGTAGCCACCCATCAGTGAGATTATGTCCTTTGGTTTCAACCAGTAGCACCACTAGATCAGTAGGGTACTCAGGGTATACAGGGTAGGGGTAAAATGTTCCCTATGCAACATTTTTGCCTTAAATGGTGACCATGGAAAGGTGAATAATTACTGCACGAGGAAGTTTCGTATGGGGCCCATTTTATTAACTTTGTTCTTTTTCTGAAAATTCTTGCGTACGCCCCTGCATTAGGTATTTATTGTTGGAAATTTTTAGGGAAACAGTTCAAATCAACTACGCTAGTTTCAGAACTGTTAATATGTACTGTGTGGTACAGAGTATTTTAATATATTCTGACAAAAGAACTCGTTTGGGAATAGAAAAGATATTGTGATCTTTACATCCTATTTTAGATTTTTCAAATGTGTTATTAATAGATCCATGATTATATGCAAATGCAATTGTGGATATGCAATTGCATATTTTAGCTCTTTTCAGCTTTAGTGGATATAAATGCATAAACCCGGTGATTTTTCAGAATATATGCATATTTTAAGCAGCTTATTATTCTTTCATCGGAAAAATTTACACAAAGCGCTGAAGCTAAATTTTCCTTTTATTTCCATTTGAGCAAAAAGGAAAAGGAACTTCCAAATACACACTTTTAATTGTGTTTTAAAGCTTTCGTAGCTGAATAAGCCACTATATCCTTAGCAGAGAGACGGAAAAGTTTTGTTCCATTATGCTAGACCAGGGTTGTTCAATATACGGTTCGCGGGACATGATACGTCCCGCCAACAGTTTTCATCCGGCCCGCCGACAATTGTTTGGAATAAAAAAAATCCAAAATTTTAATTTTAGACTTTTTTGTTTCAGAAATAAGGAACGGCGTGGGTATCCCCTTTTCGTATCTAAAGTGAATAAAAAATAACCGGAAAAAACTTTGACGGGAAGCTTTAGTAAGTTTTTTTTTTCTTTTTTCAAATCGCTGGCCCGCGATATCCGTGAAAAATTTTTTAGTGGCCCGCTGCCCAAAAAAAAGGCTGGACAACCCTGTGCTAGGCAGTTAATCTAAGGTCAGATTAAGTATAACGAACATTTATATGGTTAAGGTGACCAGGCGACTCCCGTTTTAGTCAGAACAGGCCTTCTTTGAGTGAATGTTTTCTGCTATCCCCACGATTTCCCGTAGAGCGCAAAATTGTCCTGTTTTGGAGGATGGTCCGTCTGGTTAGTTAAGGAATTAACTTGAAACGTAAAAATGCTGTATCCAATTTTTGAAACATTTTTGAGAAAATTTCATAATTCATCAACACATTAGTAAAATTGCAAAATATGTACTGCAACTGTCAAGAAGTAATGCAACATTTGAGAGAGTTTGTTTTTTGTTTTCAAATAAGAAAGATGTGGCACGATCCAATGTAAAGTTAAAAAATCATTTTAAAGTCAATATTTTTCGCAAAATGAATTTTGATTTAAGTTGCCAAGATTTTTTGTAGTGCTAGTGACCTCACCAAGACTTTAAAACAAATATATTTGAACGCCACATAAGAATTGTAAAAATCCATATTATACCTTAAACTTGACTAATCTTAATGCTAAATCAACATCTGAAACTGCCTATTGCATTTTTTAAACACAAAACACTTCTCCTTCCCCATACTCTTCCGTAAACACTGTTTTGATTTTTGGCAGAATATATCTGGTCACGTGATATATAAGGATCAAAATTTTAACGCTATTATCTATCAGTGATTTGTGATAATCCATTAGAGGAAGACTATCCGTTATAGACTATCCGCAAAATTTTATTAATATTGTTCATTAACCTCAGGCGATGTAGAAAGGATTGAGCTTTGAAGCCATAAAACGTAAGTAAATGACAAAGAAATGAAAAAAAAGCTTATATTTCCAAAATATCGAGAGAAAATCGTGATATACCGTAATAAAAGTTATGCTGTATAAAACATATTACTTTGTATATATATCAAATACTTTTACTCGGCTAGTTAATAGTAAAAATACATCGATTTGTCTTAAGACGAAGGATATTTGGGGTATTCCAAATATTTTGTATTAAATTCCGTTGAGAACTTTTAGTTTTGAAAAAGCAGTTTGTATTTATTCATTCATTATACTACATTGTCATATATCATTACATTTATTACACTACAAAGAGTACTGAACTCACTCGTTTTATTTCTTCCGAATTTGGCATTTTGCCTTGACGAAGGATAATCTAATTTTTGTGTGTAGGAGTTAATTCACTTAAAGACTATTTTTCTTGTAAATAAACATAGATAGTTTTCTACGAGTGTGCCAAGCACCGATTATATTTTGTGCGCACTTTTATCACGACAAATAAATAACAGGAAATTAAAGGTAAAATTAAGAAACATCAATAACGAAAGAGAGTTAATAAGAAAGGACAACACAGACTTTAATACCGGTAACTGTGAACAATTGAAGATAATGATTATACAGCCTTCCCATTCAGTCGCCCTGCAGGTCGATACATCCCTTGTATTGCTCCACCAGCTTCTTCATTCTTTGGGGGGAAGATTTTTGGCTGTTCCTGAATCCAAACTTCACCAGCTTCCTTAACCTCACCATCAGTGATGAATTTGTAACCGCGTCGAGTGTTATCAAATGGTAGGAAGACGTGATAATCGCGTGGCGCCAAATCAAAGCTATAAGATGGATCTGGAAGACGTTCTAAGATTAGTATTTACATTGCCTTCACAGTTGCAGTCTCTGTATGGGGACGTGCATTGCTGTGGTGTAACCAGATTGTTTTTGAAAGAGTTCCGCTTCTTTTGTTTGAAAATTGCAGGTTTCAGTCTTTCTCTCTCTCTCTACGAATAGCACAATACGTTGCATTGGTCACTGTTGGCCTGTGTTCTTGAACCGTGCTGGAACAGGACCTTTTATATCCCAAAAGGAGGGTAGTATAATTTTCTTGGCGGATGCTTAATTTTTTTGTTTTCAGTCCACTATAATGGACGCAAGTCTGGTTTCCGGCGACACTCCGGCCAAAACACCCAGATCTTCTTCATACATACAGTATAACGTTTCAAGATTTGGGTGTGAAGCCTCTAAGCGCTGTTACTTGTGCAGATCAGCAAACTGTTTGCGAATTCATCTTGATCAAATTTTATGGTATCCCAAATCATTATGCATTATGGCATTCTCAGAGCTGATAACTAAATACGTAGCAGCAGGAGTGCAACGTAATCTGTCTGTCTTTTTGATTAAGTCACTCGCCCT
>QLNU02015360.1:239272613-239283792 GCA_006491805.2 Dysdera silvatica
AGCATACCTACAAAATCAGTTTTTAGTTTATTCAAACCTTTAGAGAGCACTAATCGTAATATTACAGCTTACAATTGGTTCACATCATTGCAGCTAGTTCAGAAATTAAGCGAAAAAGGTCTTACATACGTCGGAACTGTCAAAGAGTACAAACGGGAAATTCCTGAGAATTTTCAAAAAAATAAATCAAAGGATATTGGTAGTAGTTTTTATGGATATACCAAAGATTTTACTTTTCTTTCGCACGTCCCTAAAAAAGGGAAAATTGTATTGTTACTTTCATCAATGTATCATGCCGCAAAATTTGATAAAAAAAACTGTGAAGCTAGAAATTATAGTTTTCTGCAATAAAACGAAGGGTGGTGTTGACGAACTGGATAAGAAGTGCTCAATTTATTCATGTAGCCATTGTACACAAAGTTAGCCAATGGCGATATTTTTTCGGTTGTTGGATATCAGGGGAACAAATGCCTTTGTATTGTACCAGCAATATCCTCGTTATGAAAAGAGCCAAAGAAGCAATTTTTTATTGACATTGGCAAGACAGTTCTGCCTCAAATGTATCAACGACTCTCTTTGAAATTACCACGAGAACTGAACTTCTCTATACGGAGAAAAAATTTGTGATAACTCAGTAGGACAGTTGCAAAAATTCTAGTGTTGAAATAAAATTATCGCCCCGAAAAACCTGGCAAAAGTGCCTCAGCCATAAAAAAAGGAAAACAACATACGTGTGCCTTTCATGCAAAAATCCCATTTGCATAGAATGTTCCAAGAAGTTATCCATTAACTGCAGCGAGAACTACTGAAAACAGTGTTTTTCAACTTCTGTACATTTTGAGAAGAATGAGTATATTTTGCAGTTTTCAATTTTCTCTTTTTAATTATATATATTTCTATTTATGTCAGGCGAACATTTTTGTTAACAAGAAAGTTTGTAAGTGAAATGATCTTAATTTCAAAACATTAATTTTATGATATAAGAAAAATGTTTCAAATAACAACAATTGAACATCGATTACAAATAATTCGATCTTAATTAAATATATTTTTATACATTTAATAAATATTTAATGAAGCTTGTAGCCATTTAATGATTATGCACATTGTTTCATTATTTAATGAAATTTTAAAGCCAGCGGTCTGGTAGACCGCACAACAGCAAATACGTTACGATTTTATGATGACAGCAGTTAAAGGTTAAAAATAGAACAGATTTCATGGGCATAGTGAAAAATACTATTGTCAGACGTAACTTTTCTTCCTTTCATTCGGTTTGCCATTTCAAAAATATTTTCTTTAAAAATATCTTCCCTTTTCAGGTTCAAAATTGAAAAAAGAAAAACAAAAGATTTCTATTCCAGGAATCACATTTGGTCTCGGCGTAGTGACGCGGTGACGTCACTCTACTCTCAACTAAGAGGTTATGAGTTCGAATCATTTTTATGCAGAAACCATTGTCAACATTTTCATCAAATTTCATCAATATTTTCATCAAATTTTATCAATATTTTCATCCAATTTCATCGATATTTTCATCAAATTTCATCGATTTGATAAACTGTGAATTGCGTAAAATAGAACATATTTTTCTGCACCTTATTCATATTTTTACATATTTTTAAGACGAATATACCATTTTTAAATACACTTTTCAATGATACGCAAAATCGCAGTTTTAACAAATTCCCCTCTAATTTTATTTTATGCTGGTTAATGCAAATACTATTTCTTTCCATTGTGACTTACCATACAAAATTTCCCCTTAATTCGGTGTGCTACTTCATTCCGTAGAACCAGAAGTCTTTTTTTAGGCTCAAAATTAAAAATTTAAAAAAAAAATTTCCAATCTATATTAGATCGTAATTGTGCTGTACTTTTGGGACAAATTAACTCATTGACTGTAAAAACGGTTTATAAAAAAAGAGTTCGTGTAGAATTTAGGAGAATTTTATACATCCAAAATATTTAAAAAAATCTGGACTAATAAAAAACAGAACACTCACAAGACTTTTCGTTCGTATTGCAATTTTTGCCTTTTAAGCGAATAATTTTTTGTTCAATATTTTCCGCTAATCCGCTTTTGGATATACCGCCTATGAATGTTTTAAAACAGCCAACGACAGTATTTTGAAACGTATTAAAGCATAGCGAGAAAACAGCAATTTGGAAATAATTAATTCGGCGAAAGGAAATGCTTTAACTCCTTGGGGAATTATTTAGAATCCAAGCAGTTACGAATATGTCTATCGAGAAACAAATATTTCGGAAAATCGCACTAAACAATATATCATCTCAGAGTTACTAAGTTCATTAAAATTTCAGTGTAGCAAATTACGTAAACATAAATTAAACACGAAAGCACGAATTTAAAAAAATTCCGGATTTTGGACAACGAGTATCAAGCCATCGTCTCTACCATTTCACAGCACATTATTTTGACGATTTAACCACCAAATGTAGCCTCCGTACAGAGTACTAGAGTATGATTATATTATACAAATTTAACCACTTTATTAAGCTAAATATGTAACATATTCTATTTGGTATTCTTATATCCATTATTTGGCAATTGTGTTATCCCTGAGAAGGGTAATAATATCTTACATCTGTCCTTTAGCTACTTTGTTTATTAGCTCTTGTTTTAGAGCGTATATTTCTATAACGTGAACTTCATTAAGAACATCCGTTAACCCGGGTTTCACGCTCAACGGTGCAAAGAACCATTACTTAAAGATCGCACTGCTCACTGTAGTCCGGGGTTTGGTTCCCTAGGCCCTAAGAGGTTTGGATTCCTCGGAAAACTGTAGGTCCAAGAAGTTCGGATTCCTCGGAAAATTGTAGGTCCAGAGGTTCGGATTCCTCGGAAAACAGTTGGTCGCTGCACAGCATGACCACTGTAGACCTTGAGCCGTAAAACCACAAACGAACATTAAGAACGCAAATATTGCGTAGGAGCTCAACTTGCTATGTGTTGTCCTACTTTCTTAAGCAAATTTATAAAAGCGTCTATATTTCAGAAACACTATAAACCCATTTAAAATTGTAGAGAATTAGAGAAAATTTAAAAACTATTAAATTGTGATAATGTCATAGCCTAGTGTAAAATTTACTACTGTAATTCCTTCAAGCGCCTAAAACAATTGCCAAAACATTTATCTCAAAAACTGGAAAAATTCTTTTATTTTCGCGAGCCTTTTAATAAACTAATTCGCTCAGAGAACTTAAAAATAGTTTCAAAATAAACTCGGAGGGTCGCCATGGAATGCGGAATATGCAATATTGAAAATAATTTTTTAATTGTTAACAAACTAAGTTGAACACGGCAATAAAGCAAAAGCATTCAAATGATTCCGCGTTTAAATTCTATTTTAGCTTTTAAATCCGTATGAATTTCATTTTGATTTTCTGAAGCATTCACATAGTATTTATATAAATCGAACACTACGCAGATTAAATTAAACAACAATATAAATCAACGTTTATTGGCGTAGTGATACCAGCGCCGATGTTATGGCGTGATTAGATGGTGAAACGTTCGAAAGAAAATAAATATTTCTGCGTTCGGTGGGACCTGAACCCACGACCTTCCACTTGCCGGGCAGAGGCTCTACCATCTGAGCTACGAACGACAATATCCAATCCCTTACGAACGTATATAAAGACTTTACTGAAGCCGGTTATTTCGCAGAATGGTGTAGTACATGGACTACTTAAACCAAATTACGAAAGCGGTATTAAATTGATCGAATGATCGATAGTATCTCTACGCCAATAAACGTTGATTTATATTGTTGTTTAATATTCACATAGTACTTGGAGACAAATATATTAAAGTTACAATTACAATTTTGTAGCTATATGAAATTTAAGAATATACACAAAGCACAAATCGTGCCTAAAACTTCATAATGTTCATATAGCCGTGAGTCTGAACATAGACGTAGGCAGAAAGTTCATAAAGGGGGTTATAGGCTCAATGAGGTGGGGTTACAGAGCTACAACTCATATATTCCTATGTTAAATATACAAAATTTCATTGCGATGGGGGCGTTACAACCCCCAAAACTCCCCCCCGGCTACGCCTATGTGTATGAACCATTTGAATGTGAACACCAAAGATCGACTAATTTAAAGTCTAGCCTATCACGGTAAAGGGATTTCGCATTGCCTCCCATGAGCCTCCATTCCTCTAAGACTCTAAAATGTGTTTAAACGACTACGGTTTTCACTGATCAATCTTTTGAAAATTAGCACTAGATTTTTACATCCAAATTACAGTTAATATGCTAATTGTGACGCTATAAAAATTTATCTCTGCCTATAACACATCCGGAACAGATAGTTTATTTGCGAGTTTTAGGACGCTAGAGCAGCAATGATGACGTTGCACCTGGACCAACAGCTTTCTGAGGAATCCAAACCGCGGACTACAGTGAATAATTCGTTGATAAGCCTTTTACTTTCGGCATTATTGGGAGTCGAACCCATGGATAACTGCACGGGTTGCCGCTGTACCACCCAGAGCCTCAGAAAGGCGATACGAGTTTAGGGATACGATTTTCAAACTAACTGACTCCACAGATGAACTGCAAAAATCGAGTAACTGCTAGTATTTTATTAACTTTTAAATGCAGTCAAATGTTGATTAAATTGTTTTAAACGTTTGGTATGTACGGAGATTTTTTAAGCGATGCTGCTTAGCAATTGGTTGGTGCTGACCTAATCTAAGTCTGTAAACAGCTTTTAAATCCCATTCGTTCAGTTGGTTTTTTAGGATTTGCTGTAATCATATATGGCGAATTGGTCAAATTCACTGAAATTTGGAACTCACAATCACGAAACTCAGAATTTCAGTGATTCAGAATTCCATGTGCTACCAAATTTCAAAATTCCGTATTTTGAAAAATAAATAAAACGCTTAATAATTTCTACTTCCCTTATGACCATCGTATCTCAGGATAAAGCCAATTTAATTTTAATAAAACCAAATCAAAAAGTAAAATTCAAAAAGTGTTTAATAGAAGCTTCTACACACTACGTTGCGTTCAAGTTTCAGTAGGCTAGTAATATTTATGTAAATTTACCGGCGTCTGGAGGTTATATTAGGCCGTCGTTTCTTATCTAAATGAAGTCTTCGGTGAAAACAAATCTGCCATAAAGTCTCTGAATGTGAAAATACGAGCAAATTAAACTTGTCAAAGGGTTCTGAATAAATTGCACTCAATCGTATAAAAAATGTCACTAAGCAGTGTAAAAGAAAATACACGAAATAGTGTAAAAAAAACTCACTAAGCAGTGTAAACGAAAACACACGAAATAGCAAAAAATAGGCCAATGAAAATGTCTAGAAGACAGGTTAAGAAGCTGTCTAGAACAGCAGTCTCTATAACTGAGGTCCATGAACCCCTGAATCCTGTAGGTCCGCGAGACCCAGTTTCCACAAAGGTTACCAAAAATACTAGTCAAGCATTTATTCTTACTGCTAAGAATGAATTATGAGGGAACGAAAATCCTTTCATTGACTTCTGGTGAAAATTAGTGATGAAACACTAGAAATAAATATGTATGATGCAAATTCCCAGCTTTAACTTTGGAGTTAATTCTGGGAGAGTTCGGAAATTCTAAAACGTACAGTAATCTATCTTAAAAATAATGTCATGAAATCACTTATCAAAAAATAAATAAATAAATCATTATACTATTCCATAGAAAGTTCAAGAGAAATTGTGTATTGAATTATTTCCACAAGAATTAAGTAAATGGGCATTAGAAATTGGTTTTAAAAAATTATTTTCCAATTTCAAACTTTTCAAGTAAAAGCTTGCTTGAAGGAAAAAGATAGTTAAACGATGTAGTATAAGAGGATGTCGTCCAATGTATTACTTTCAAAGCAATAAACCAGCAGTCAACAACCTATGGCACATGTGCCATTGTTGGCAAATGGACTACTTTTAGATAGCACGCTGAGTGCTTTTAAAGAAAAAACAAAATTCTGAAGGTACTTGCAAAATTTGAAAAGAAGTATTTCACTAATTTCAAAATAAAACCCATAAGAAAGAATCCCCTCCCCTACTAAAAGCTTTTTTATTCTATGAATTAATGAATTATTAATTTGTATCTTCTTAAGTTAATAATTATTAATTTTATACTCTAAATTAACTAATCTATTAATTTTTATTAATAGTTAGATAGCCAATTAAATATCCATTATCTGGGTGAGTGTAGGTTAGTATAAGGAAGAAAATTGCAGCATTACTTTGGCACAATACATTTAAAAGGTTGACGACCTCTGAAATAAACAATAACATATTTCTTGCACATTCCATTCACCGCTGAAATTAACCTTCCAGATGGATTCCACTAAAACTTTATTTTTTGTCGCTCTTGAGCCAAGCAAAAACGAAGTTCCGAAACACTAAGCAGTAATTTGTAATGAACTGCTGTATTTACCGAGCATATTTCCTATTTCTTTTGTAGGCTTGGGATGGCTTTCGATATATGACTTCGCCCCGTATTGGGATTGGTATATTTTTAGGATAAATTTCGTCTCGGGAAGAAATATATATTCTCCAAATCATATTTCAAACAGCATGCCATCAAAAACCAGGTGCTACAAATATCTAGTGACTTTGGCTTTAATCGTTTGGAAAAGAAATGGAAAAACGTTACCCAAAACATTGTCCCGACAAGAAATTTTAGAATTGAACGATGAAAAATAGACTACCTTTTTTACCATTGCCAAATCCTTGAAGCTGCACAATGGTAAAGTCGTACTCAGTTCGGGAGATTCCGATTTGATCTTACCAATATCGGGAATTTGCCGAAAACAGGAAAACCTACATATTTTGGGAGAGAGGGTGATATGAAAAACAAATTTAAACATTTTGGAAATAAGAAGCAATAGAAAAGGATTTTTTGACTATAAAGGAAAGAAACTCCATGCTCTCTATTTTTTCAATCTTTCCGACTCAGAAAAGACATTCTTGAATCTCGGTATTTATGTATGAATGATTTACATTAAAATTTTTCGAAAATATGCAGCAAGATACTAAACAAAAACAGGGGATTTCCAGGGAGGTAGAATCCCTGGAAAAAAAAGGACACGTTGCTTTAGAAAAATCTTTCAATAAGCGAAAAAACCTGGCAGACAGAAAATGCCTGCTAAGGTAAGGGACTACATAAAAACATCGACTTGCAGAAAACAGTGGCGAAATAGAAAATTAGTTCCTTTTACGAAAGGCAAAGAAGTATTTTTTAAATCAATGTTTTGTATTTTGCATATTTTATGTTTCTGTGTTGTATTATTAAACAATGAGCAATCTTGCATGTTTTATGTTATCAAAAAGAGTCTGTGGAACGCTCACACTGTTTTTCGGTACACTTACCTTTTTTATTTAATGCGAATTGTTTTCTAAATGTCTAAAAATACAAGGCTTACAGACGATCTAATGTCTACGACCACCGTCTTCGAGCTCACTACGTTGGGTACAATTCCTTTCAAGTTTGGTTATATGTACATATTTTGTAGTTTAGAGATTTGTAATATTGTAAATAATCAGTTGTTTTTAGTGTACGGATGTAAAAATTCCAGCAAACGAAACAAAAGCTTACCTTTAAGGAAACAGCTCCAGTATCTAAGTGGTATTTGACTTTTTAAGAAGCCAGTGGGAATAAATAAATATAATATATATAAATAGATAAATAAGTACAAAAATATAAATAAACAATGAATATGTAGTAATAATAGATTTGTATTTGAAATCGAATTTTTAAATATGATAAATTAAACTTAAAATTTTGAACTTTTCCAAAAAAAGTTTAAGGCCGAGGGAAGCTTGTGGAACCACAGGCAGAATACAAGAAAACTAAAATATAAATCAATAAATTTAAAACTGAACTGTATTAGCAATATATGATAAAATTTTTATATTTCTATCTTAAAAACTATTTTTGTTATTTCAATATCATTCTAAAAATCTTATTAAAAATAATTTTTAAATTCCAAGTAACATGTTTCATCCATATCTTTAAATAATTCACATTTTTAGGCTGGCACTGGATACGTAAGAAATGACTATTACAAATTTTATAGGCGTTCCTTTGCGCAATTGCTGAAGCAACTTTGTAAATTCGGTACCCGAGCCTACAAATGCGCTTACGCGTAATCTACACACATTTTATTCTAAAAATAGCATGAAGCTAAGGTCCGGTGAGTTTGAACGCCACTAAAATGTTTTACTTCTGCTGTAAAACTGAAAACATGAAGTACATGTAAATTACATTTTTGAAATGCTATATAGTCTTCATAAAAAAGCAGATAAAACGAACAATAAGATGGAATATTTTCATATCAGCTGATTTACTATGCGAACTTGCCAGTATGATATGCCGTGTGTGAGATTCATACCTTCAATCAATATGGAGGGAAATTCGTACTCATTTGGATAGTTGGTGTCTAAGATGTCTTTTTATCTGGAAGCTTGGTATTTCCGACGGATTAATAGCAACAACTTATCTTGACCCTTGAGGCCTTACTCACAAGACAAATGATAATAAATGCGCCGGTATTAGTTTCAATTAGGTAAGGAGTTACGAGAGCTCACTGATAGAGGCACTTCTCATCAGTGTTAAGGATATTCAGGATTACATTCCTATCATTAACTTCCATAGAAAGAGAAATAGAAATCGGACCTACTAGAAAGCGATATATAAACATGGTTCCAAGTCATACCTCACATTGCTACATGACTCAACATTTTTACATTAATTGGTCATTTAACTTCACCTGCCTTTCAGTCACAAAGCATGTTGTATTTTTTATGCAATAAGAAATGATGTAGAGAGATTGTGATGATGCATTACCATATTTAATCTTTAAGATCTTAGATTCAAACAAGGAGACATCTTTAATTTATAAGGGTCTAAGAAGAAGAAGGAAATCGTTATGCCTCAGGCAGGGTTCTCAACAGTAGCCTTTAGTTAGCATTCCAATACTAACCACTAAGCCACTTTGGATAGCCTTCTTTCATTTTCTCCTCGTACTTGTGTTTAGTAATCGGAAGTTCAGTTTTTCCTGGTACTGGATGGTATATATTGGTGGATGGAACGTATTGGTATAAATGGATGGAATCTATTGGTGCTGTTTCGGTCAAGGTAATCGGCAAGGTGTTCCAACGTCTTGGACTCTGGACCTCAATGTGGTTAAGAAGATAGAATGAGCAGAAATTAGAGAATCACATACTCGAGAAGGATACCATCAACTCCACAAAGAGAGATTGATGATGTCCGTATGAAGATTATTTCTGATTTTCTACAACATGGGAACAGCCATTCGATGTTGGGCAAACATGAAATGGCAAGCCACCGAACGATGATCACATATCAAGAGGAGACCTTACAATTCTTGTACATGTGATCTTTTGAACATTACGTTGAATTTGTTTGATTTTGCCAATATATCGCAGAACAGTTTAAACCCAAGTATTGCTATAGTAAGTTAGTTGTGATTTAACGAATGAAAAATAAATTACTTTGATTACCTTTAAAGGAAGAAATGCTGGCGATCACATAAGAAAACTGCGCATCGCAAAAATTTCGAAATTATTTTGTCACAATGCATTTACCAAGAAAATTTATAATGTAAATGGACACCGAGGAATTTATGAGTATTTAAAAATTGTATGAATCAATTATTAATCAAAATTTCAAAGAAGCGTCTGTTATGAAAAAGAGATACACTGAGTCTTGGTTTTTTATTAACTTTAAGTTTGTTGGAACAAAACAAATCTAATACCAGCTAAATTTGTGACTGCACCTTAGTGACAAGTCGATCAAGATATCAACGTGAGACAGTAAAACAGATATCGTCTGTAAATATCGTGAAAAGATAAAGTGAAAAAACTTGGAAAATATCATTAATGCCTATGAGAAGAAATATATTCATAATTATTATTTACGACGTTTGCTTTGCTCTTAAGAGGGGTACGTGTGTGTGTGCATGTGGACGGTGACGACTTTTTTATTTCTTTTGATAATAAATTTGCATCCTTTTGTTTAGGGCCCACTGTATACATGATTTTGTAAATACTTTTAGGCTCTTATATGCTCTGGTAAGCGTTAAAAAAAAGAATGATTCCCTTGAAAGTGACATTTATTTTACAGACGCGGTCTTGATAGTTGAACTTTACTGGCGCAAAGATAGCAAGGGACATTCAATATCCAGCCATAAAGACCTATTGCGAAATATATAAAGTTGGTGTGTGTGCGAAAAACAAAGGAAAAGTCAACGAAAATGTCATTTACTATAAAATATATAAGATAAAGAACTTTGCAGGTTATTGACTATCTGATTAGTGATTACTGATGGTATTTATTGGATGAAATTTAAGATTAAACCTTTTCGACATCGAAAACTAATTTGTCAACTAGATAAACATTTCAGATAAAGTCGTGGAATCTAATGACGACAGTAATGCCAAGGAATGGGAGATTCCTGCACAAAATTAAGGACTGACATGGACAACGAAACGACAGACCCTTTAATGAACATTTGAACTTTTTTCAACGAACAGCAACTGCGTTCCTGCAATTTATTTGGTTTTCCTTACAAAACCTAAAACATTTCAAGTATTCGGGCTACGTCCCTTATCCAAGTATATTCGTGGAAATGCCTTTCGGTATATATTCGTCTGAGTTTTAAATGACTCGCCTCAGCTAGCGTTATTGCGTCGAACTATTCTGGCTATTCAAATATTTTCGTTTCGCGTCGGAAAATAGAAAAAAGAAACAACTCGAGTGAGAATCTACGAAGCAAACGCACGAACGTGTGGAATTCGGCCAATGTTGGTACGGCGAAACCAGCTTCGCAATAAATAAAATTGAATAGTTCTCAATGAAGTACAGACAAAAGGTGTCACTCGCGCGGGTTAGGAATCCTTTTATTATTCATATACAATGTTACCTTCCTAACAGCGACAATAATATTACAAACTGACATTCTGTCCCTTAAAGAGGGGTGTCCTCTCTTCGGTGGTATATGTGTCCCCATTCAAAGGGGCCGCGGACCAGAGAAATCGTCACTTAAATAGAAGTGTCCCTTATTTGAGGTGACGCTGTTGTTAAAACGAAATCTCGGTTTCAAAAAATAAAATGTCTATTTGAAGATCCTTCATAATGA
>QLNU02015360.1:239283892-239319266 GCA_006491805.2 Dysdera silvatica
AGTTCTTATGGCGCCGTTCATCTACGTATCAGTATTTTACTTTCCATCTGGCTAGTTTCGAAAGAATGATATAAGGCTGGTCCCATTGGAGTAGATCTAATATATGGAAATGGAGGTATACGTATAACATGAATAATGCATGTTTAGGTATAACCTTATGGAGAAGATACCTGTGAATACGCAAAATATTCATAATGAATTTTCTTGCTTATTTTCGTCTTTACGTTTTTCTATTTTGAGAGGCAAAAAAGCATACCCTGAATGTTTCTTCTAGTTGGAACGAAAGAGGCGTATTTTCGTGGAGAATAACTAGCAGGTTATGTAAGAAGATAGGAAAGAAAAGATAAATAATGCACAGGCCATATAAGAAATCCAGACGTTCTTATTTCTATATTATGAATCGGAACAGAATCATAAAAAGTGTTATGAATATTAAATTACTGAGTTATATTTGGAGCTAGAGCATCAAGCACATCATAAGGAAAGAGAACGAAGTTGTGAGATATTCTCTCAAAATTAAAGCAAGTTATCTTTAGTTTTATGGAAATACTTGGAAGACTAATTATCATATAGAGAACTCCATATCTTGTATATATTTTTAAGTTTAATTATCTGCTTAATAAAATTACGTATTTTGGCATAATTAGGATGAGGATAAAAATATTTATTTAGAAATGTAAGTTTAGATGAGTTGAAAAGGTATCTAATTTCAGGATTAGGGATAGTTATGTATAGTAAATGTTATATATATATATACTTAATTATATTTTTATTCAATGTATAATATTTGTGTAAACACATATATTAAGCATATAGTCGGCCCCACTTAATCAGGTCAAATGTATTCGGCTATCTTGCTTACAAAAATAAAATATATTGGAAACAAGATTATTCCCATAGGATCAATGTTAAATTTCTTTGCTTTAACGAATAATTTTTACAGGTTGTTCACGAATAAAAAAATTAAAGATTGGCCAATCTTGGCACGAAAATCAGTGCTCAAATAAGGAAAAAGTTTTGCAGAAGAAAATTTCATTTTGCAAACGTCCTCCCCCTTCTGCTCGTCAAAGGATTTTCAAGTTCTTCCTATTAGGAAGTGAAATACAAAAACTCAAACAGATTTTCTTTTGGTTAAGCCATGCAGCAAGTGCATACTAACCTACAATTTTCTTTTCATTAAAATATGCATAGGTAAGAACATTTTATTTTCTTGTACATAGTATTATTCTATTCAATACTATTTCATGTTTATTATGTGTACAGAAGCTGCTAGTGCAGTAGCACGCTTAAATATATATGTAGCTGTGTATTTATTTACCTGAATAATTAAGAATACCACTTAAACTAATAATACTTGATAGAACCGTTGATCTTCGTTTAAGTGGTATCGACTGTATTCATAAAAATACTCTTAAGATTTTAATTAGTAAGCAAAAGAGTTTCAAGTTAAGATATTTCTATGAAGTTAAGTACATATACTGTGTGTATAGTACAGGGTGCGTAATAAATTCGTGCAAACTTCAAAAATTCATAATAAAAGAAGTAATGCTCGGAAAAAATTTCGTTTTACGCGAATATGATCAGAGGGACATTGGATTTTTTTCCATGTATAAAAAAAATGATTTCAAAAGTAACTGAAAGAGGGCGCTCACACGTCATACTGAGACGTTTTATGCAAATCAGGCCAGCGATAAAACACCTTGCTATAAATGGATTCGTCATCCTCATTCGAAATCCTCAATTTCAGTAACACCTTAAGTAAAGTTAACATTGGCTACTCCGAAAATGTCTCGATTTTTATACACTTAGCTACACATACATATATAATTGTTATTAATATAGAAACTAAAATAAAGCAAACCCTTCTCGTTTTAACTTTAGGAAATTTATTAATCGGATATTCGTAATTAAATAACCGAACAACATCGTTTTCTTCAAACATCATTGACAATTGACTTAAACGCAACTGAGTTAATGAAAAAATTTCGTAAATAATTTTTAACTCTTTTCAGAATTGAAAATGAACGTTCGCCACTGGCGTTGCAAATAGGTATTGTCAAAAATATTTTTAGAATTGTTTCTACGTTCGGAAATGTGGATTGCAAACCCCAAATCAATAATTTGCACATATTGAAGGAATTTGTGACATTTTCTCCGTTGGTGAATACAATGAAATGAAGAATTTCATTTTTGAAATACGTAACGTCAATATCTTTTTGATATTTTGCTTTCCACACGTTAAATAAATTTTGTGCTTAAGGAATTTTAAAACTGAAAAATAATCCAAAGTCCTTCAGTACATCCTTTTCAATGGCACATCTAGATATTTCAAAGATAAGTACGTCACAAGTAAGCTTATGCACGTTTATCATAAAATGTTTTTCATTAAAATGTGTTTCGTTGTGTTCAATTATCTTTTCAAACGGCAGTTTTCTTCTTAAAAAAAAAATTTAGGAAACGCAAGAAATGTTGTGTGCAATTGAAAGACTTTCTCACTGTTTCGAAGGGAAGGGAAGGGATAATACACATAGGGTCATGTGGAAATTAACTGCCACTCCCTGTCGTGCAGTTCCCTGCATGTCTCTGTAATTAAACTCAACAGAAACATTTGTGCGAAGACACCATGATATATCACATAGCTTGCAAGCCACAAAAGTAAAATATATAAATACTTCGGCCAGAATTATGACTACAGAGCTAGCACATATTTCATTTTAAAAATATTTGTTTATAGTAAGAAACTGTAAAACATTTAGTAACACATGAAAATTTTAAATGATATAGTTTTTTTTTCTTTCTTTCTTTTTTTTTTGACCCTTGATATTTTTAGGCCTCCGAAATTCTGATGCCACAGGAGCGTGCCTCGTGCGCCTGTGCTGAAATCCGCCCCTGTATCAATGATAAAAGGAAGTTAGAGGGAAAGGAATGTTTAAAAATTCAATTTTGCGCAATTTTAAAAATGATTTAAAAATCACATACCCGCCTTAAAAATATGTACAAATATTCAATTACGTGCAGAAAAATGTGTTCTATATTATACAATTTACACATTGTCTCCTGCGTGAAGCATTCGAACCCAGGATCGCATACTTGCGAAAAGACGAATGTGAAGTACCTTTAAAAGGCGTCAACTGAGAATTTGACAAAAGCAACAAAATCTTTCTTCTATATGGGTAAAGCCATGGTATTTTGGGACATGTTTAAAATTTGAAAAAGCATGATGTTTTATATATCATATTAAAACTAATAAATTATATCATTTTAATCTTGCAAGTCTTTTCAAAATAATGCGTTGTATTATTTAATTAACTGTACCGAAATTGAAAAAAACATTGAAAACTCCGTTACGGAAGGACATCATTTCATGTTTTTTCTGTCCTTCCGTAACGACACGCATTTTTCAAAGTGCATTTTTTTATACTGCAGGAAAATTTTCATACCATTTCAGTTAAAAGTAGTATTAGGCCCTTTTCTTAAAATGGCTTACGAAAAACACTTCAGTTTAATATTTTGAAATTGTAGAAAACATTAACCATGAATGTCGTTCTTCCGTAACATTTTGAATACCATGGCTTTACCCATCTCTAGTTACGTTTGGCATGATTAGGCGGCAAAAGATGCCAACCTTCAGGAGGCCAAATATGTCAGCCTACATGCTGCAAATCCTAAATCCGCCCTCTGAGCTGATGTACCAATGAGTTTAAAAATCCACGCCTCTATTCTTGTAGAAGAAAGAGTACTTCCTTGTGTTTTGGCGAGAAAAATAACGATAACTTGTTCAACTATCTCCATACACACACAGCCAAATTTAATTATATGTAGCTTTGTTTATTTCTTTACACAAAAATATGGAATAAATGGCAACGAAAATCACGAGCTATTTCTACTTAGTTGGCAAGGGTAGTTACGTATTTGTCACATTTCAACAAAATAACATTGTGTGATGGACGTTAGCAACGAATCAATCCGCATAATGCTGAAAAGAGCGTAGAACACCAGAGGGCGTATTGAGCTTCTTATTGACGAATGGCCTCTGCCATCCGTACACGGCGGGAATTTTAAAAACGTTTAAGACGTTCGATATATTTCAAGGAATCGAAGTAGTTATCGATACAGAACCACACATCCTGCAAACCCGTGGTTTCTTCATCACCTTAGTCTATAAAAGCGGTTGCTCGTAGTAACCCATATAATGCTGACTTTTTCGATTTTCGATTTTAATGGATTTTATTTGCAAGGCTGAGCTTATTCTCCAACGGGCATGTTTCCGTAACGCCCATATAAAGGCTACTTATCCGTATGTTAAGGTGGGTTTGTGTAGCATCGGGTTAAAGAAAGCGCATGGAGGCAGCAGTAGTTTATGTAGAAAACCATTAGAGTTCGCAGCACGTCTAGCTGGTTTACTAGAAGAGGAGGAGACAAGCACGTGTGTGTCGTAGGATCAATGGTAGAGGGGAAGCCGTGTGCGTTCCTTTTAAACACTTGGCCAAGATGGGGGTTCAGGGTCCTATCTCGTGCGACTGGCAGCGGCGTTTGAGAGTGATCGAAAATCAATGGTGAAACCCGTGCCGCCATTAATGGATGAAATATTGCTCTTTAACGAGTCAGCCACGGCGAATTGATCAGCCGAACCCGCTTCCTCCCGCAAGAAACGTCCCAACGACGATTATGCCCCCCCCCGCAAAGAAAGAATAACGAAGAAAAAAAAAAGGAAAACTCCCACCCCACGTCAGAACTTTGTTTTCTTCAAAAACTCGATTTAATATTTAGGCAAGCTGAGGAGCCGATTGTTTTTGCTTCTCCCTGAATATAAAGCGAAACCAAGTGTCAAACCCATTCTGCGATTAAACGTAAAGAAATTCGATTGAAACCCGTACTTTGATACTCGTTTATCACTTTTCGGGACGGCAGCATGTTACTAGCGGTGTTATTTCGCTAGCTTCTGTCGTTCCTTCCCCGAACTGTGTCCAAACGTATTTTGGAAAATTGGCTGCAAAGGGATGCCAAATAGGTACCCCAGCCAAACGATAAATTGAATAGAGGTAACCCGTGAGCGGAATCAGCATAACATGTTACATACAGGGGATATATTTCTTATAACGACAGAAGATTTTCAGTAGCACTCTTCAAGTTCGTTTCTTCTCACCGCAGAACGTACTTTGTAACTCATTTCTAAATCTTACCTTAACGTTTTGCACCGACCGTTGAAGAAAATTCAAAAGCATTTTAATAATTTGGACAAAGCTTCTCATAGCGACCATCTCCTTTTCACGCCCTTCCTTTAAAGCGGACAGTATTTCAAAAATTCAAACCACCATAACTATAATAATGCGCAGACCACATGTTTAAAATGTAATGCATCAAAGAAGATGGCAGCGGGTGTTTCTAAGGCAAAGTAGAAACTGATACACACGTGTTATCTGCTTGGCATATTATTTTCATCCACAGGAATGCCATCAGGTTATTATCCTTGTTAAATAATTTTTTCATATGTTGTCCTCTGCTCCTTCAATATATAATTTGCCTTAGAATAATGTTACCTGTTTTGCTGCAATCTCCAATTTAAAGGTGGGAAATATACATTAAAATAACTAGGAAAATTTTGGACACTGGTCGGAATATACGAAATATAAAAGAAGGTAAACATACCCAGCGAACCAAACCCCAGACTAAGGGGAGCATTGCGATCTTTTTTTTTTTTTTATGAGATCTCTGAGTAAGCGTTCTTTGCACCATTGGGAGTCAAACTCGCGTTGGCGGCGCACTAGGTGGATACGTTACCACACTGCACCACCACAGGTCCGTGGAATTGGAAGGAGGTTTATTTGACACCACAAGTTCAGGCGGTTGCATGCCAATTGAAAACTATAAGAAGAGTCCAGTGACACAATTGTCGAGAAGAAGCGGAGGTCATCAGCATACATTCTAGCGCTAATAGGTTTAAGGATATCCGAAATGTCATCAACAAAGATCAAAAACAACATAGCAGCAAGTATGGTGCCCTGAACAACCCCGCTAGTTGCTATAAATGAGGGAGATAGGGATTCATTTACCCTAACTCGCTGTATACGGTGCAGAGATAATATACATAGTCTGCTGCTTTATAACAATGCAATATACTGCTTTAATATACTTTATGATTGTGCCATTATTAATTATTCATACTTATAATAGTTTAATATAAGAATTTTGAAAAAATGGAATATATTTACGAGTAAATTTGTCCAGACAGTGTCCGCACCTTTTAAAAATAGGATTTACCGGTTCCTCATCTTATAAAAACAGAATTTAACGGGCTGGGGCCTTATAAACGTTGAGAAGCACTAATATTGAAAAGGGTTGTTGAATTGTTGAAAGGTTGAGAAGCAAAGTAGTATAATTATTAACAGTGTGGGACAGAAGACACGTGCTTGCAATCGCAGAATTGCCTTTCCGAATTTAGGACAACTGGTCATTCTAAACTCACGTAGAATAGAAATAATTGGAAACTATAATAGGAGCCGTTTTCTTTGAAAGTGGTGCAAGTCCATTTTATATTATATGGAGATATTTAAGGGCTTGTATTTGATTGGTTTGAAAAATATTGTAATATGTTAATACGCTCGTTTTTTGTTTTTTAAATATTTAATTGATTTAAGTTTATTTATATTTAAATTTATACTTTTGATGACCTGAAATGGATTTATACCACTTTCAAAGTCAACAAAATGTGAAAATCACATCTTTATGAAATATTAAATATAGGATTTCAATTGAATGAAATCAATTTTTTTGTGAAATTTTTATTAAATATGTCAAACGAAATAAAAAAGCTTTATTTCAATATTTCTTCAGGTAATGCCATTTGAATTACTTTAATTACAACTTTATATTAATATGTGCCATTTTTAATTTTTATCGTTATGAAAAATTTTTTGAAGTGAACGAACGAAAATTTTTATGTCATTAACAGTGTTGCCACACATACAAAAATGAAGTAGAGAAATTATGTAGTAAAATTTTTGAACTAAATGTTATGTCTGCGCGGAAAGTGGACTTATACCACTTTCGAAGTAATTATATTTGTAATTTCATTAACTACGTAAATTTATATTGACAAAATGATGCAAATTTTGAAGGATTTTTTTGAGAACTGTTTATAGATAAAAAGCTCATAGCAGATTGCATTCATTGTTATCATTAACTAACTTTTTGTCAAAAATGGACTTACACCACATTCAAAGGAAACGGCTCATATGTAGAAACTTTTTGAGGCAAGATGAGTAGGTTTTATACTCCCATGAAAGTCAGTTAAGCTTAGTTAGTTAAGTTATATCTGTTGACTTTGAAAGTTTCTGAAGATTGTGAATTCTTGAAAAAATAAGATTTTTTATAATATTGTTTAACAAACGATTATACAACAGACTCGTGTTTTTAGGAACCCCTGTATACCTCAAAGGTTCGTTAATTCAAGAATTCATAAACAGTTACGTATTTACCAATGGGCTAAGTAGGCTGAGGGCTATTGTGGAAAACTTTCGACGAAAACTTTGCCATTCAGAAGTTTGCAAAGGTGGGGCTGAATTCTTCGGTGGCCGATCGAATTATTGGTTTCGAATTGTTATTTTCAGAGGCGTAACTGAGCAATGACAAAGTGAGAGCTGCCAGGGGTGCCATCTTGAGAGAGGATGAAAAGGCGAGAAATTCGCGAATATTTGCGAAAAGGCGAATTTGAAATAACCGTCAGAGGCAGGGCTTTTCCTGGCGGGGCGTCGCCAGGAAAAGCCCGACCCTTCCACTGACCAAAGTGCGGGGGTGCAATAGGTGCCCACACACCTGGGCGGCTGAATCCAGGGGCGGCCGTATACTGCTTATTATCATAATGTTTATACCTTTGAAATAAATCAATATCAAGGATTTATGTTCCATTATATAAAATAAATTAAAATATATCTTATTTGCAACTATAAACTACTATATGTTCGTTGAAAATGGCCATATATATATCATCATCATATTCAACCATTATCTATCCACTGCTGGATGAAGGTCTCTCCAAATGCTTTCCACACAAGTCTATGGGCACCTGCTTCCACGTCACTCCAACCTGTTTATTTTATCTCATTTAGCCATTTAGTTTGAAGACGTTCTAGGTCTTTGATGGCCTCTTGAATCCAGTTCAGAATTTCTGTTGTCCATCGTTGATCAGTTCTTCTTGCAATATGCCCAGCCCATCGCCATTTCAGCCCTTTTACTTTAACAATGATGTCCTCTACTCTAGTTT
Source organism: Dysdera silvatica (assembly GCA_006491805.2). Taxonomy (NCBI): domain Eukaryota; kingdom Metazoa; phylum Arthropoda; class Arachnida; order Araneae; family Dysderidae; genus Dysdera; species Dysdera silvatica. The sequence continues at coordinate 239,292,156 of QLNU02015360.1, forward strand.
GCTCTCTCACCCAAGTGTTTCTTTTTCGATCTCTCCTAGTTATTCCAAGCATGCACCTCTCCATGCTCCTTTGCGTTGTCTGTAACTTTCGTATTGCTCCAACTGTTAGACTCCATGTCTCTGATCCATAAGAGAGGACTGGCAATACACACTGGTTGAAGACCTTTCTTTTTAGACACAAAGGCAATTTCCCCTTCAGGATAAAACTGTTTCTTCCAAATGCACTCCAGCCAAGTTTAATACGTCTGTGCAGTTTTTTTTCATAATGTTGCATTGCGTGGAAATCAGCTGGCCAAGGTAAATATATGAATCAGCAATTTCTAGCTCAGTGTTGTCAACTTGTATTTTTGTTTCCTCTACGAAATTATTGAACATGATCTTAGTTTTTTGTAGGTTCATCTTGAGTCCAACTTCTTCACTTCTAGTTGAGAGCTCTTGTACCATGTCTTGGAGTTCTGATGGGTTCGTTGAAAAAATAACAATGTCATCAGCAAACCGCAGATGATTTAAATATTCACCATTTATTTTTATTCCCTTGTTATTCCAATTTATCAGCTGAAAAATCATCTGTAAAGCAGAAGTAAAAAGTTTTGGAGAAATGGTATCTTTATGTAACCGAAATTTTGCACTTGCATTTTTATACACACGTTTCACCATGTCAATGTACACATCCTCAATGTCTGTTGATCTTAAAGAGTTGATGACTGCTGATGTTTTTATAGAGTCAAAGGCCTTCTCATAGTCAATAAATGCAACACACAATGGAAGTTCATATTCATGTGTTCTTTCAATTAATTCTCTTAATACTTGAATATGGTCCACTGTACTGAATCCACTTCGAAATCCAGCTTGTTCTCTTGGTTGAGCTGCATCTAATTTTTTCTGCAGGCGATGTGTTAGCACTTTTGTGAAGATTTTATAAATAGCAGGTAACAAGCTAATTGGTCGGTAATTTTTCAAATCCTCTTTATCACCTTTTTTATGCAAAAGAATTACTGTTGCAGAATCCCATTGGTTTGGTATGTTACCGCTGTTAAGACATTTGGTAAAGAATTTTGCAAGTATGTCTTCTACATATTCTCCAGCTTCTTTTAGGATATCTAATGTAATACCATCATCACCAGGGGCTCTTCCTTTCTTCATATTTTTTATTGCAAATGAAACTTCTTCTTTTAAGATTTTAGGAGCTGTTCCTTCGACTATTTCAGTGTCTTCGTTTAATCCACTGTTACTTTCATATAGTTTTTTGTAGAATTCTTCAACTCTTCTAAGTATTTCTTCCCTATTTCTTGTTACGGTGCCATCCTCTCCTTTTAATGCAATGATGTGTTTCTTCCCAACAGATAAACTTCCTTTAACAACCCTAAGGCTCTTGTTATTTTCAATGGCCTTCCTTACTAGCTCACAGTTGAATTTTCTTATGTCTTCTTTCATGCTTTTGCGCAGAGTTTTACAAAGTTCTATGTACTCAATCCTGGAACTGGTATTTCGATTGTCCACCTTCATATCTCTTCGCCTTTTCATGAGCTGTTTCGTCTTCTCAGATAATTTGCTATTGTGCTTTTTACATGCTACATCACCAATTTCCCCAACAGTTTCAATTATTGTCTTAACAACATTTTCATTTTCTTCTGAGATGTCAACTTCTTCAATAAGTCCTTCCAGTGCAGAAAAGCGATTTTTTAATTCCAACTTGAATGCCTCGGTATTTTCTTTTAATTTCTTTAAATCCACCCTCTTACATACTTGTTTCCTAATGAGCTTCTGCCTTTCTAATTTAGTATTTAAGTGCATTTCACATCTCACCATTTGATGATCACTTCTTTCTTTCTTTTCACACACTTTGGTATTAAATCTGTTTAGTATACTGCAATCTTCAATAATTGATTTCTTGTTTGCCAGGATATAGTCAATTTCGCTGGTTCCTCCATTGGGGTGTTTCCATGTCCATTTTCTTTGCGGTTTCTTCTTAAAAAATGAATTCATGATGCTAAGATTTTCAGCTTCGGCAAATTCTATGAGTTGATCGCCACGTTCATTCCTTTCCCCGTATCCGTATTTACCAACCGATGTCTCTCCTTGTTCCTGTTGTCCAATTCTTGCATTAAAATCTCCCATGATGAGCTTGATATGTTGTTTCCCCTTGGTATGTAGCTGTTTGATTTCTTCATAGAATTCTTCAACCTCCTCGTCGGTATGGCTTGACGTTGGTGCATATGCCTGTACTATCTGAAGTTGGTATCGCTGGGTTAGTTGAACAACGAGCCTCGCTGCTCGATCTGACGTGCTTTCGACTTCAAGAAGGTAGTCTTTAATTCTTTTGTTGATTAAGAAGCCAACACCACTTGTTCTTCCAGTTTCCGTTCCTCTATAATAAAACAAATGTCCACTTTTAAGTTCCACCAACTTTTCACCTTTCCTTCTAACTTCACTGAGTCCTACAATGTCCCATTTGATCTTGTCAAGTTCTTCTTCCAATTCCTGAAGTTTTGCTTCAGAAGCAAGGGATCGTCCATTATACGTAGCCAAGGTCAATAACAAACGGCAGCCTGGGCCATTCCAGTGATTCTTAGCACCCCCTGCTTTCATGCCACGCTGACCGCTGCCTTGATCAGGAGCACTCCAGCACCTGGAGACTAGGGGCCATGGTTTTTGGTGTATTAGCATATTGGAGGAATTAGCCATCATTTCACCACGCTGGCTAGACGGGTTGGTGAATTAGCCCTCCCCTTCCGCCTTTCTATTCGTGCAGCAAATATTAATTTGCTTCATAAATTGAAAGCCCGCTGCACCAGTGGAAGACAGGGTATGACACTTGCTTACTGGCCCAGTCAGTTCCACACATCGTCACATGCGTTCAGCCTGTGGGTCTCCTTCCAGTTAGATACCAGCAACTATTTCACTGGCCATATATATATATACAAAGTTATTAATTAAAATATTAAAATAATAAGAGCGGTGATATTTTTATTTAAACTGGGCGGCCAACAAGCCAGAAACGACTCGGGCCAGGGGCGTCAAATTAAGAATTTGACAAAAACGCCAAAATCTGCTACGTCCTCTCTATTAAAACTCCTAGTTATGTTTTGTAAGATTAGGTGGCAAAATATCTCAGTCTATGGACGGAAAAATTCCAAATCCGCCTCTGTCCATAAATGGGAATGATATCAAGAAAACAAAAAAAGGGAAAAGGTAATTCTAATTACAAAGACTTTAATAATCCGAAGGTTAACCAGTTTGAGGAAATTCCATACCTCTCCTTTCGAAAATTTCGGCATCTGAAGAAAATCCGTGAAAAGAAAGTGAGGAAACTGAATTCGTAAAACAGAATGAATGTATAATATTAGTTCGTAAATTGGGTAGCGGACATTAGTTCAATGGGGTATTTTTCAAAATCAACCCACTTGTTTGTAACAACGTCAAATTCGTAAATTGGATGTTCGTATCCCGATTCTACTATATTTTCTTATCCCTCCAACTTTATATGTATTTATAACAAATTATTAATTAATATTCAGTTAACCATTATCTAATATTCAGTTAACCATTATCTAATATTCAGTTAACCATTACCTAATATTCAGTTAACCATTCCTCTCTTTCCCCAACAATAGTGATATTTATATTCATATATACTGTGATGTTTTTACTCGGGGGGAGGAGGGGATGGGGAATAATCAATGATTCCAACCGAACACTCTTTCTTGTATAATCAACTTATTGTTAACTTTAAAAATGTCATGTTTTAAAATTTTGAACAACAATTCAGCACTTATCAAGCAGCGGTCGATCCAGAGTGGAAATTTCGGGGTGGAGGATGTAAAATACAGTAAAATTTACTTACAACAAGCCCGCATTTAGCGAATTTCTGGATACAGCGAGGAAAATATGGATTTTGTTTGGTATAATAATTAAACGCAATACAGTTTTACCTCTTTTAGCGAACAAGTATTTTTCGGGTCCGAATTCAACGAGCAATTTTTTGGGGCGATTACCTATTTCCTAAAGGCAGGCTAGGCCACTGCGTTAGTATAATTAATATTTTTTAAAAAGGAGTTAAAATCCTTGATATTTCACATTCATTAAATATTGAATTATAATTTAGATTCTAGTACTTGATTAATGCTTTTCAGAACAAAGAGCATTGTACTCTGAAGGGGGTTCCATGGATTTGTCAGATAGCACAGTGCTGCCTTTAACCATAGTATTCCCAGTTAATTACAAATGTATAACAATTAGAGTGTAACTAATATCTGTAAATTATAAATTTAAATAATTATTATAATATTATATTATTGTTCTGTAATTTTTAGAGAATATATAAATATGTTTGTAATAGATTGAAAAATAAATAATAAAAAAGTAACGTAAGAAATTATGAACTGAAAACTTAGCACGGGAGAAAGATTATTTATTAATGGCATTTATGGGCATGTAATTACTGACTAACTTCGTTACCTCGCAGCTGGAGGGCCAATGAACTTAGCTCAAATTATTTAAGCATTCGAAAAGTTTTAATATGGGCACAAAAGTAACTCCAGATGTCAACTCAGTCAAACAAAAAACGTTTCAATCAACCAACCAATAATTTTATTTCCAAACTCAAACAGAGTGTATAAATGTATTTTAAATACAGAAGATGTTGTATAAAAGATGCATGCGTACTTATGTACACTATTTTCAGTTTTTTAGAGAATAAAAAAATACTTTTTACAATTACATCTTTGAGTGTTTGTAAACACTTATTTTGCTAAATAAGTGGAAAATATATTTACTTTTAAGTGACCCTTAACCTACTGTTTTAATCCTTGCATATTTTTCAATGCCTACGAACATGCGGGAATCGGCTTCTCTGGGAGTTTTATTCTTAACCTATTAGACTTGTTGCTCTATTCCTTCATTTAAAGATATAAAGTCTGATCTATGGGGGCTTACCATCTATCAGGGTTTCGGCATGCGTCAAGCTTCTGCAAACTTACAAGTTCTCGTCAAAATATTTACAAAATCCTTAGAAAGGAATATCTGCGTTGAATTTTACATTTACCCGGTTTTCCACAGTGATCGGGATCAACTTGTTTAAGAATTTTCACCCGAGAAATATTGTTAGGGGAAAAATTCGTGATAAGAAATCACTTCCCTTTGCATCCTCTGAAAAAGGGGAAACTTCAAATTAATAAGAAAAACCTTCAAATTACAGACGATTGTTTTACATTATTTTAATAAAAGATTCACGAGACCTGTAGAAATGTTCGATTCATCCACGGTTTCGAATTAAACATGCTCGAATTCTCCAAATTCGACTCTGCTATTCACGTATTCCAACCGAGCAATAAAGTCATATGCCGTATTTATTATTAGCTCATATTAAGCCAATGCTGTATTTGGCAGTGGGACACTGTAGTATTCATGTATTAACGTAGCGTTAATCTCCAGAGCTTTTAGTAGGCACCCATTTCCATGGTGTTTATATCAATACGGTGTAGACATTTTATATATAAAGAATATAAAATCATATTTTTAACATTATAATTTAAATTTGGAGTTTCTCATACAGAATAGAATAAAAAAATATAAAATTATCCAAAGGCCATAGTCAACAGAAAATATCTACTTGAATTTATATGGATACTAGACCAAAATCCCCAAATCACAATTTGTCTTATTAGGGAAGACTTGTTGTTAAGTATGACGGTGCTATTTCTATAGCGAGAGGAGATAATTTCGCATTATTTTTTCTTAAAAAGTTTATATGCATACACAGCAGGACCTCCATGTATCAAAGTTCAATGTTCCATGGAAGAGTTCGGTAATCAGAATTTTTTTTTATATGTGATGAATTGGGACTTCAAATCACAAGGCTCATCAAAGCTGCGACAGAGATGGGGAAGTTTGATGTAGAGACGTTATATTGTTTAATGCATAAAATGCTATTTATAACACAGAGATATATCAGCTTCAAATAGATTATGTTAAAATATATTAGCATCAACGTTATAGCATGTAGTTTTTGATATTGGGTCGTACGTAAAAATTACGCTCTATAACGATGACACATATATATTTATATGTTTTACGTAAAACCACGTCGGTTTTAAGTTTAAACTCTATTTTGAAAAAAAAAAAAACAAAAAAAAAACCACCTGATTTTTAATATTACAATCACATAACACACAGTTATTTCGACACTGGCGTAAGGTTTAAACAACACGACGTTTCGGGAGCCAACTGCTCCCTTTGTCAAGTGAAGACAGAATGTCAAGTGAGGGCATTCTGCCTTCACTTGACAAAGGGAGCAGTTGGCTCCCGAAATGTCGTGTTTTTAAACCTTACGCCAGTGTCAAAATAACTGTTTGTTATGGAATCTCCTGGTGAAACTCTGTATTGTTTCGTTATTACAATTACATTTGAAGCTTGCAAATCTATAATTTATTAACGTCTTCCATATAATTCAGCGTTAATTTTGAAATTACAAGAATGATTTGAAGAACGCTATGATGCGTCTGGGAACCGGGGATATTTACAAAATGACGCTGATAACATTTAGGCAGATAAAATTTACAATTTAAGATTGCTTTTACTAGAATTGTAGAACTTTGCAATATCGATTTAAAATTTAATTTTTGCGTGGGCAAGCTGTTGCTGATGGTAAGTCCCAGAGCTCTGTTAATTAAAAGTGCGGTTTTCATTACTGCAGCAAGAATCGAATTAGGATAAATTCGGGGTTTGTAAGTCCCCGTGTTTGCTATTATATGAAGTTGTCAATTTCTCTAAATTATTCATGGAGAAATTTTGAAACAAAATTTAACGTAACTGAAAAACAAATGCAATTAACGGAAAGTCAGATTTTTATAAGCCATCGCATTCCCCCTAACCTAAATTTGATAATTTGAGAACGTTTTAAAAATCAAAGCTTTCATTATGTATTGCAATCTCAAAAAATTATTTGGCAATTGTGTTATCCCTGAGAAGGGTAATAATATCTTACATCCTTATATACGGAGAAAAAGAGCGTTGTTTCCTATCCTCGTTCGTCTACTAGTCAAGACAACCGAGCTCAACGTGAGGGGACCCTGGTTCGAATCCAGGATGAGGATTTTTTCCTCCTAAACAGAAAACAGCTCTAGTTTGAGCTTAGTTCTATCTAAGTGTCGAAAATTACTAAGTAAAAATAAATTCCTCCATGAAAACTCATAAAAACTCGCCCCGGTGGCTTTGTGTGTTGACCATTATTTGGCAATTGTGTTATCCCTGAGAAGGGTAATAATATAAATCTCAAGAAAATTAATAATTGATTAAAATGTAGGAAAATTAATATGCACTTTTGACATACCTGGTACTTCTAAATTCTACAAAAATTCTAATTCTAATTTGAGCAATAAATAATATTCCATAGACGCAGATTGAAACTAATGCTGAATGGTTTGTAACGTCCCAGAGAGATATTAATCGTATGCCCTTTTCGTCATTTTAGTGAAATAATGGAGTATTAAAAATCTTCATTAATTCCAAGTTGGAACATACCATAGACGCAAGTAAAAAATTTAAAGAGGTAAGGAAAATAGCACAGAAATTTAAACTTAAATCCTCATTAAGAATTTAAGGAAGGTTTTTGTGCGCGATTCAAAAGATATACTACAATGTAAAGTATATACTTCTTGATTGGTTTATCCATAGTATATAAGGGATTTTTTTAATTATTTTACACAATACTCTACTGCAATGACACTAACGAAACAATACAGAGTTTCACCAGGAGATTCCATAACAAACAGTTATTTCAACACTGGCGTAAGGTTTAAAAACATGTTTCGGGAGCCAACTGCTCCCTTTGTCAAGTGAAGGCAGAATGCCTTCACTTGACAAAGGGAGCAGTTGGCTCCCGAACGTCGTGTTTTTTTAAACCTTATGCCATTTTCGAAATAATTGTTTTTCAATGACACTAAGAGAGTAAAGAGATAATGAAGATATGTACCTGTTTCAATACTCAGCAATCATAAACCTTAAAGTAGATATTAATATAAGCTAAATAAAATTTAAACATATTTTATTTATAACTAAACTTTTATATAATAGTTTGTTTATCTGATTTTCTTTCCATAAAAGCGATATTTTCCTTTTTTATCATTTCTTATGATGCTTCTACTAAAATAATCGGAGTGCAGACTTTTTATTCAAAATTATTTAATGATAATTTAATAATGTATACATTTAATATGTATACAATTTAATAATATACAATTTAATAATGTATAATAATTTAATAATGAAAAAGCGTTTATAATGGAGACTCAGAAATGTGAATCAGCAGGCATAATTAAATGAAAGGTAAAATAAATTAAATAAACGTGGAATGTGAAAATGATTCCCAACTTGCCCCATCCGGCATTCCAAGATCTTCGAGGTCCAAGGTAGTCGAACGAAAAATACGGATTTTCCTTCTACATTTCACTCGCTCTAACTTTATTAAAGTGTATAGGCATACCAGAGGTAAAGTATCAGCTATTACGCGACATAGTTCAGAAAACAAGAAGCAGAACGGTCGGAGGCAACCGAGAAAAATAAAACTATCAAAATGAAACGGTGGGAGAGAAACTAAGACATCCCAAAAAAAGAAACACGAAAATAAAGAAAAAAGAAGTCCGGAATCTGTAACCAAGGTAAATAAGTTTCGGTAGAAAATTCCCATTGAGAACCCAATAAAGCCACGACCTCAGTACGAGGACTTTTTGGCCATATTATATATATATACTTCCCAATAAAGGACCAATGCAGTGAAGCGAAAAAACAGAGGGGAAGTCTGGAACTAAAAATTCTATTCTTCGCCGGGATCAGTTGCTCAGAGTAAACGGTATTTTTTTTTACCTTCTTTCGAATGTCCGGCTAGAAATTTTCGAAAGGCAATATGGGAAGAAGAAAATTTCTCTTCGAAACCAAAGAATTTCTCCTTGATTTTCTCTTTTCTTCCTTATGGACATTTGATTTCGAGTTTGGAATTAGAATTTTTTATATGCCTTTTTATGGTTTTATTATGAGACCAATCTTTCAATACTTATTTCCGGTGGGGGCTACTTCATATTAAAACAGTACTTGGACACTTTCAGATTTAGCTGCCTCAAAACGTTGATTTCGATTAATCAGTGTGATCAAACTAGCCAAATTAATAAACTTGGCCTAGTAAAATGCAGCCAGATACTTGATTATGGTATAAACAGCCAATCAGCTATAAAGCCAAGATTCAACTAAACACAGAAATATAGAATAAATCGCTTGAATGTAAGTTCATTACGAAATTGAGGACTCAAAGGGAAATATTAAGACTGTGGGATCATTTTCTTTAGGCAGTGGCATACAACAGTTTTCACAAGATATTATATTCTGGTAAACAAGCCCGTTTATTGTCTATTTCAATTTCTGGAAACAGAAAGAAATTGAATACGGCAACTGCAATGAAACACTTCTACAGAAGTATTTATCTCTTTATCGAGAGGGAGAGGGGCCGTTGTTAAAACTCTTAACTGGGCATGAGAATTTATTAACTTTGTTCCTAAACTGAGTCACGATTTATATATGGTCCTGAGCACAGATTTTTAAGAGTTATGAAAACTTTGAACTGAATTCAATTATATCGAAGGACATTCATTCATCATTGAAAATAAAAATTTCTCGCTAAACCGTAGAATTCGAACGTATTCAGAAATTTGAATATTCAATAGAGCTAATGTTTCAAAAAGCGCACACATAACTTGAATGAAATATCTTTTCTAAAAATACGTTTCTCACACATACTCCTTTAGTTTTGTATAACCTCCAGTAAAACTGAAATGTTTCGCTGCAAAACCATAGATCATCCGATAATAAAGTTTCGTGGCAAAACATTCTGAAAGTAATAAAGGTTGCGCATATGCAAAAGGAATATACTGAAATAACATATTGAGATCCTTGAAACCTTTTCTGCAACTGAATTCTTAATTTTGAATCGCAGTCTAAAGAACAAAGGTTCTTCCATAAACCAATGATTATTAACAGATGTTCTTCGAAATAGAATTGCTGCGTGAAATAATGAAAATTTAAATCAAAAGCCTAAAACAACTATATGTAATAAAATTTACAATTATTCTATAATAAGATGATAAAACTGTACCTCATCTGGCATTTTTTAGAGAAGATACATCAAATTATTATGTTATCGGCTCATTAACAAAACTTTAACTTCACTGTCAATTGATTGTTACACTTATTAGTGAGTAATGAAACCCTTAAAATGTTTTCTTATTTTTTTTGTTTTTTGGCCTTTTTTTGTAAGTTATAATGGTTTCCTGGGCTCTACGGTAAAAACCGTATAATCCCTGGCGTAGAATATGCGTGTAGAAAAGTCAGTTAACATGAAGTTTTAGAAACAATTCAATAACAATTATAAGAATTTAGAAAACGTAGTAACAGTCCTGAATATAAAATACAATTTGATAAAAATGACAGTCGATCAGTTCCCTGAGAAAGTTGCAAAAAAAAAAAAAAAAAAAGATAGTAGATAAGGTGTTACGGTCTAAGTGCCAGAAATTTGCTTGTAGGGAGCACGTTTGAAAACATGGTAGGATTTATATGGTTATTAACTCTGGCAAACGTGTTTTTTTTTATTCTTCAAATGGTATAATTTTGCTATCATTGTAAATAGCATTGTTCGATACGAACCATTGCGCTAGAATAAATCTGAGTAATTTGCTTTCAAATCGTGCCAATTTTTTTTATATTGGTATTGGAGGTGGTACCCCAGGCGCCGCCTGCATAGGTTAGGATTGACCTAATGACCGTTTTGTAGATCGTTAGTTCGTTTTGAATGTTTTCTTATTTACCACTGGTTAATTTTGAATAAAAAACATTCATGCCAATTTTTATTATTAGTGACTCAAGGCATTCGCGAGAAGCGACTCAGAGTCGTTGTATACTTTAGTGTAAAGATAAATATAATTCATGCATTAGATCTTGCAAAATGTATAAATATATATATGGACTATATTGCAGTAAGAGAGTTATATTATAAATGAAATGGATACTTAATTTTTATTTCGAAAATATTTATCTTGTTGTCAGTTCCCTATATCGATAAGAGCTTTGAGGGAAAAGGAACTATATTATGTTGTCAATTTCAGAGTTCCGTAAAATACATTGACTGTAAGTGATCCGCTTTCTTCGACCTTGTGGATATCTGGGAACAATTGGAGCAACAGCACTTTCTGTATTGTATCCCTATGCAGTCTAAACTAGAAATAAGAATCCCAGTAAAGCCTGGTGATAGACTAAAGTTTATGGGTAAAGATTCGAAAACTTATACGATGAGGCGTGGAATATATTCTGTATGAATTTTGGTAAAATGAACAATGGGGTGAGTTTAAATGATTAACGTTTCTGAGAAGGTTAAGAATCTCTGTTTTATACAGAAGAATTGATGAAGAGTATACAGAATATGTGAGGTGATTAGTAAAAAATTTGAGCAAAATCAAACAGTTAAAGAATTTTCTGTTTAAAATATCGACCATTCATACCATTGAGATTAAATATATTCAAAATATAAGAATTTGTACAATGCGGAATATATATAATTTATTTGATCAATTATCGCATACATTAAAATTCAAAACAGAGAATATTGCCTTCAATACCTCATGGAGAATGACACAACGCTATGTGGACTAACGTTTGATATTTATATCTAGATACAGTCAGCCCCGCCTAAGCGAATATTCATGGTTCCAGCAAATATTATTATACGAGGGCGAATCAGAAAGTTTTTGCCCCTATTTTTTATTAGCCAAAATAAGGTACATACAGGTAAATGTAATAACCTACTATTCTACGTATCTTACACTATTTTTCCACATAGTCCCCACACCGGTTCAGACATTTGTCCCATCGCAGCACTAAATTTGAGATGCCCCTGTGGTAGAATTCGTCCGGCTGACTGTGGAACCACCGTCGGACTGCTGTCTTGGCTTCATCGTTGCACGTGAATCGCTGTCCTGCCAGGAACTTCTTCAGCGGACCGAAAACGTGGAAATCACTAGGGGCGAGGTCCGGACTGTATGGTGGGTGGTCCAGACTCTCCCAGTGAAATGACCGGAGCTTGTCGGCGGTACTGATTGTCACATGTGGCCTCGCATTGTTGTGGAGGATAACCATGTTGTCCACATTGAGGATCCCTCAGCGCTTTCGCATGATGTCAGACGTGACAGTGTGGAACAATAACTGTCGGCATTGATGGTTGCACCTTGTGGCATGAAATCCAGCAGGATCGGTTCAGGGCGATCCCAGAAGACCGTTAACATCACTTTCCCAACAGATGGCACTGAACGGAATTTTTTGTCAGAGGCGAACCCGGATGTTTCCACACCATGCTCTGCTGCTTCGATTCCGGAGGCCACAGTCAGCCGGACGAATTCTACCACAGGGGCATCTCAAATTTAGTGCTGCGATGGGACAAATGTCTGAATCGGTGTGGGGACTATGTGGAAAAATAGTGTAAGGTACGTAGAATAGTACGTATATTTGTAATTACCTGTATGTACCTTATTTTGGTTAATAAAAAATAGGGGCAAAGACTTTCTGATTCGCCCTCGTAATAAGCGTGGTATTCGGTTATCCATGAAACAAATAAACAACTACATCACTTAAGTTTCTTAGTGCATATGTAATAAACATGTAATAGTATTGAAAGAATGATATTATGAAAAAAAATATATACCTGCCTATGTGCACATTTTAATGAAAGGAAATTGTACCCTGGCATAAGCTAGTGGTTTTACTTGTGTGGAAACTAGAAACGCTTTTGCAATTTTGACTAGCGTGCGTTTCTTCTTGATTGCCTCTAAAACTTTTATCTTATCTCATGTACTCAATGCAGGGCCGGCGCAAGCAAATATACCGCCTTAGGCAAACGACGTATGCGCCTATCCATCCCCGTAAAAACATGGACACCACAATACAAAAGATGACAAAATACGCCACATTCCGCCCTTTCAATACAGTTCCGGTTAAAACGTAGTATAATAATCACAGCTTATCTTATAACACACAAGTAAATGATCAAAAAAAAATAGTCTGGGATTTTACTGTTGAAGGAGAAAATTGTGATTCGCGTGTATGTAATAGTGCACAAAGATATCAAAAAGAAAAACCGTCCTCCAAGCCTGCATATTGCTGGTGCCACTGAAAGTTGTAGTAGTAATGAGTAATATTATGTAGAGTTACGTAAACTGGTTAGAGGAAAATGTGTTAATATAAGAAAGCAAATAGTTAAGGGTATGGAAAAGAAATGGATAAAAGAGACTGCATATAAGGAAATGTAAATTTTGGTGAAGGCATTTAATCGAAGATAATCCATTCAGTTGCATTTATTTATTGCCAAGTTTATCTCTATCATCCTACAGTATTATCTTTAAAAAAAAATCTGCCATGGTGTCGCCCTAGGCGAAAACCTGGTTCGCCTATATGGTCGCGCCGGGCCTAACTCAGCGTCCAACTGAAAAGAAAGTCTTCCACCCGTCCATCGAGACTTTGGGGCCTGTAGAGCATATCGGGTGTTTTTCCGCCCCATCCTCTGATGGCTAATGCTTTTCGGGCAGATTGCGCCGCTGGATTCGGTAGATGTTTGCGCAACGATATCAGCGTATGAGCGGTGCATTCCCGTATTCGCCATGGTCAGATTTTCACGCCCCACTCCAATCCTTCGGGCTGTTGGTATTATTACCTAAATATCTTAACTCTGGATTACAGCGGAACAGGCGGCTACCCTTCCCATTAACCCCTTGTACGGCCACAAGCAATTCTAAGAAAAAGAGTGCTATGCTTAACGTACACATAGAAGCAGGTAGTATACGTCTTTATGCCAGAATATGAGGGACTTCAAAGTCTCATACTCTAACTAGGGGCAGGGTGGAAGACGTTACAAAATCAAATTTTCCTCACACATTTTGTTTCCTTTATTTGAGTAATATTTGCCTGACGTTGCCGCATTTACCGTTTCATTTTGCGATATCCTGCAAAAGATTATTCGTTCAATTGGGGAAATTTAACATCGACCGCATGGGCAACTTTTTAATTCTAATTTTATTCTTATAAGTGGGGTATTGGATTATTCGTGATTCTATTAAATGCACTGTACTTTGTTTTATGAATTCAATCGCGTTTTTTGCGATTAAAAAAATATTTAGAGATATACGTTATAATATAATGAGAGAAAGTCAACATTTTCAAAAGTTCCGTGGATGACCAAACATTACTTATTTTAACCTACGAACAAGCGCGCCTGGTGCTTTACACCCCATCTGATTATATAGCATTATTTCATTAAAAACGTCCAATTTTACAGGGAACAATAAGTGGAATTTTCTCTTTGTCATCCTACCCCAAAGATTGTGACTTTGAAGGCAACAGGAAAGAGTTTGGCCAGTTTCAGAAGCAAGGGAGTTCTTTGCACAAATTGTAAGTTGTGGGGTGTATTGAAACACCCACGCGCCCTTCGCGGGTTAAAGAAAATAATATGATGTTGAAGTTAAAATTTAAAATAAAGAATTACTAAAGGCTGATAAAGGAATTATGTAAAATGAATGGAAATTTTTCTTTCTTGATGTTGGTGTGCATGCACTGGGGGTGCAGGTGGGGGATAAAAGATAGTAGAAACCGCTAAAACTCACTTATGTTATATAAAAAAATTTGTAATCTCAGCGATTTGCTTAAAATTTACAAAATAGGTTTATATCAATGTGTCAGAAGCATAACCCGACTGGCTTTTCATTCGCAAATTTGCCGATGCGAAGCTATTAATATTTAAAGTGGATGCAAAGCTTGCATTGTTCAATTGTTAGCGATTAAAGCAACGCACTGCAGGAACTTCATAGTCAAAGGCGCGCATGCGCAGACGTTATCTGCTCTAACGCTGCTTTAGTAGCCAACAATAGAATGATAAAGGTTTTGCATCAACTTAAAATCTTCTATAATACTTCTATAATACTTCGCATCGGTTACAAATGCAAAATCGGGAGAGTTACCCTTTAGACATTGGTCTGAACCTATCTTGAAAATTTCAGGATAATCAGTAAGATCGTTATCAAGTACCTTGCTTTTAAGTGCAGATGCAAAGTACTTTCGTTTTGCAATTGATGTTAAATTTCAGGATTTAAGCCGGCCTATTCGTTTAAGTTCCCGAAGATTAGATACTCATATTTATTTAAAGCCAATGCTTTTCGATGCAACTCAGGCTAAAAAGGAGAAGTTCAAGCAAAATTAGCATACGTGAAGTTTTTTCCCATCGAATTATCATTTTAAAGGAATCTTTTTTGATTTAAAGCCATATTTTCCAAGTGAGTTATTTTCTGAGATATAAACTTTTTCACATATTTTCACAAAGCTTAAGTAAAATAGAAGACCAAATATAAGGTTAGACAGCTGCATTTAAAGTTGCTATGTAGTTAGTACAACAAAATACTGCAATTGGTAAAATAAAATGGTTGCATTGAACGTTTTACTAAAATAATTTTCATTGAGCATGTATGAGGAATAACTTCTATTGTTAAAGCTATATGCTGAAACATCAAGAAAATTTCAATGAAAAATATGTACGCCAATGTTCCTTCAGAATGGTCATTTGCGTTGTGTTGCAATGTAATAGTTATATTTCCTGATGAATTTGAATTAAATATAACTAATAACATGTTAAACGATAATTTTTGACATCGTTTTTGAAATTTTTTTTATATAATTATAATTTCACATTTTAACGATTTTTTATTTATAATGCAATGGTGATTCAAAGCAAGTGATTTAAAGAACTCACATGAAATAATACAATGACTCGAACACTATATATACGGGGCAGTCCAAAATATGGAAATCCTATCACTGAAAAAGACTCCAAATTAGCAAAATTATAATAGCTTAATATATAAAATTAACTGATTTATAAAATAAAATCAGTTGATTTTATATATTAAGCTATTATAATTTTGCTAATTTAACATTATAAAAATTAATCTATATTTTCAAAGCCTGATCCAATTGGTTGACTGAGTTATTCTGACTTTAAAAGGCATTAAGTAACAGAAAAAGAGAAGAGAAAAAAGAGGAGAAAGAAACAGATAAAAAGAGAAATTCTCTTGGATAAAATTATAATATAAAAAGCTTTTTATTTGTATTTGTGTTTTCTGGCTTATTTACCTCTACGTTAGATATAGTGTTTACTCGGTATGCCCATAGCCTATATTTTCATTTCATTCCTCCACTCGCGTAATAATTTTCCAAATTAATTTTTGCTTAGCCTAGTTGGTTTTGCATTCGGCTGTCATTTATTTTTTAAGTTTCATTATTTAGCAGTGGGAGTTTGGTAGCAGTATGATGATTAGGTACAGTATAAAAGATTTTTGTGTTTTCATTAAAAAGATCAAATAATTTTAAATAATTTTCGGTACTATTAGACCTTAGGACATTTAACTCTAAGACAACTTTATACGCAAACACTGATTCACAAGTCTGCTCGCGAAAACTGGTTTGAACGTTTCAAGTAATTCTTATGCTTTTTTGGCTTGCTGAACCTGAAAATGTGACTCGTTTTGCTCCATCACGTATAGATTTCTTGCAAATGAGGACCATATATTTGCGTATACGGAGAGTTGCTCTTATGAAGCAACTCTCCGTATACGCAATATATGGTAGTATGGGGAGGGGGGTTGCAGGTTCTGAGGAAGGGGATTCAGAGCTAAAATTTCATATATATATATTTGTATATACAAATCGTATCGTAATAGGGATTATGACCGCATAAACATCCTCCTAAACAGTGGTGTATTTTAGGGGTAGTGCAGCCTAGCGGCACTAGGGCAAAATTTTAGGAAATCATACATTTTACAAATAAAATTCTGTTCAAGTTGTAAATAAAAAATATATGTGAATTCTACGAAGTTCTGTTAAGAAAAAAATAAACAAAACGACCCAACCCTAGTGTGTGTCGTGAGGTATTTGACTCCTAATTCTCCCAGCTTGAGAGCACCTGCATGGCTATGTTCCGAAAACAGAAAAAGCCACAATGTGTTGTTTGACACAACGAGTGCAACAAGGATGAAAAAGCGGGCATCGGAGGAGTTGAGTGGTCAAAAACTTATTTCCCACTATATTTCCACTCCGACGCCTTCGGCAACCCTACCCAATCCCTTCCCCACGTCCCAATTCGTCTTCATCCTCTCCGACGCATTTAGGAATGGGAAAGTATAATAGTAAAAATTATATAGCTCCCCTTCCTCCCAAAAGTGATTTTAACCCTCCGCTTTCTGCAAGCGTGATACCTACACCCGGGACCAGCCAACGTTTGAAATGGAATCATCCGAAGTTTTATTGCCACTATCCCCATTCTTATCTGAGTTTTTCCATCTCCTCTCCTCTCCACTCCAGAATTGGAGGGGGGGGGGACTAAAAAGGCGGGAAACTTTCAAAACACGGGAAAACACTAACATTTTCCAGTGGTCCCCACGTGGCGACATCAGGGAACTAATAATTTGTATTTGAAACAAACGTTATTTTAAATTTACAATGAGGAGATATTAAGTATTATTTTGAAAATAATATTATTAATTGTATAATGTAAATTTATTAGAAATAGGTTTAGTGATCGGAATAATAAAATGTTTGAAATACAATTCAGCAAAATATGAAGATAGAGTGTAGTTTATTGCTAATGCATCTATTATGAAAGTACTTCATGCAATGTAAGTATAGATTTAAAAATTTTGAAAAACGTTTATTCGTATGATACATTCAGGGCCGGATCTATCGCCCGCAAAACCCCACAATGCGGAGGAGTCCAAGAAAATAAAAAAACAAACAAAAACGCGAAGAATTACTTTGAACTCATAATGTCCAGCCGTTATTCAGAGGTTTCTGTTTTTCGAAGGTTTCGTTATTCGAACATTGTTAAAGTAACAGTTGCAGTTTCTACTTCTTTTTTCAGTTGCATGCAGTATTTTAATTAGCGAATAGTTTAAAATGAGCAAATAAGCGAATAAGCAAATTAGCGTCAATTTCTTTCGGCAATTTTTTTTTAATCTGTTAGGGCATCCGGTGACGTAGCTGTTTAAGGAGTTAGCCTAGCAACTTACTGGACGGTTGTACGAATCCCAGTGTGCTGGCCATTTCTTTGGAAACGTATTGTGTTTCGGAGGTCACGTAAAGACAGTGGTCCCATCTGAGGCAGCCCAAAGTGTAGCTTTGGGACGTAAAACCAACAAACTAAACCAAATTTAAAACTGTTATGTGCATCAGGTGTCCACTAATAAGTAGCAATATTTCGTTATCGGTTAAAAGGATAATTTTCCAGAAAAATCAATTTGCTTTAGTCAGTAGCATATTAGGGTACATTTTAAGCATAGGGGGCATATTTTAAGATATGTTAGAACTGTTTCCAAGAACTTGTCCATATCATCCATGTAATCATAGGGGGATACACCTTTGCGCAAAAATAGCGCCACGTTAACGTTTTTAAAATTTTCCCTAAGAATTTTAAAATTAGGCACCCCTGAGCCGGCAAATTTTCAACAAGCTTCTCCAATGAGATGGTCAAGAATTTAAACGATCAATAAAATGCAAATTACCTATACTAAAAGATATATATTGTTCATTATTGCCGGGTATACGATTAATTACACGATTTTATATTTTTTATTAATCCTTCATAATAAGGTGAGAGTCATAGTGATGTAAATTATAAAAAAACACAGGAATTTTAGATTTCACATGAAACGAAAGTTTTAGGATATACGAAAAAACGAAGATTCCTTTTTTCAGTTTGGTATCAGATAAATTTGGGAACTTGGAGCACAGATAGTTAAAACATTCGCAATCTTCACGGAGGAATTAAACGAATTATTTTACGAACCCTAATTTTATATGTAGGGGTGGTAACCGGATCTGCAATGAGGAACCAAACGTTGTTGAATAATGTTTATTTCCCCAGGCTTGAGTGCTTCTTGTAGTGTCCAATCTGTTTTATTCCAATGAGATTATTTATCACAGCTCTCCTATAATCAAAAGAAGCAAGTGTATTTTATGTAACCTAATAGCATTGTAAATACTTTGAAATCCGCCCAAATTAACCACTTGCGATAGCTGTACCGGGTTTTCTCAAAAACTAAAGCAAAATTTTTATGCGTTTCCTCTAGGATAACAGAATGTCCAACAGGCATTACAACACTTACCACAGATGAAACGAAACGTATCCGGAGGACTTTTGTAACATCTATGGACCACTTTCTAATTGCAATAATCCAAGGCACAAAATTGACTTTTCTGAAGAAACCTAATGTGTTAAAAAAAATTTAATGGTTTTTCTGAATTCAGGGTGCAGAAATTTATGAAAAACAAAAAACATTATATCAGTGCGACCAAAATTGCAGATCTGTGTTATTTATTGCAATAGGTTAATAAATAAATTGTAAAAACAATGAACTAAAAAGCTACATTGCACCATATTTATATAATCTATATACTATATTTATATTTTCAACTTTTTGCATAAAAGTGACAAATTAAAACTCGTTTAGGCAAGAGACCGTCCCCAGAAAAACTTATGCCACAGAGATAAAATTTTGAAGTGGCTGAACACTACTGAAATTAATACGTATTAATTGGATTGCAATACTTGTTAAGGGCGTGAATTTCTTAAAGTGATATTTATTGCATTCCTATTGATTTTCTCCCAAAATTTATATTACCTTGGAAGAAATGCACAAGACGTTTACAATGAATTTAACTTTTACGATTCAGCCTTCTGATTTTCCTTCTTCTAATTTATTTTACATATACGCCGGTTCGGTGTTTTTAAATATAAAATAGAAAAATTTAGACGCTTACTTAAAATAATGCGCATTTTGAAAAGGTTTTTTTTTAACGCGTAAACCAACCTATGAATTCCAGGATGTGATAGCTATTCTGAAGTTATGAGAATTCGGTAGCGTAAGGCGTAAAATTCACTGTCTTTTCATTTAGCGACCGGGGCCCAGTGTTCATTTAAACTCTTACGAAGACATCGGATTTTTCATCAAACGAATAGCCATGAGGGTGCCTCTCTATGAAGTAGAAACCACACATACACACACAAAACGCATATACAGAACTACCCCACACTTTTCCTAATGTTCAAATCTTAGTTGGAATATTAACTCTTCAACTGGGTATTACCTTCAATGTTTTATAATCCGAAGGTTTCATGAACTGAGATATTTGGCCCTGCGGTGGCGCAGTGTGGTAACGCGTTCTCCTAGTGCGCCGCTAATCCGGGTTCGACTCCCAGCAGTGCAAAAAGAACGCTTACTCAGAGATCTCATAAAGATCGCACTGCTCACTGTAGTCCGGGGTTTGGTTCCCTAGGCCTTAAGAGGTTCGGATTCCTCGGAAAACAGTAGGTCCCGGCGCAGCATGACCACTGTAGTCTTTGAGCCGTAAAACCAAAAAGAAAGAACTGAGATATTATTGGGAAGAACTTGCAAATCGAATTCTCCAGCAGAGAGTCGCCTGTCCTTCCTCAAATGCACCACATTGGAAACTATGCTAACGAATATGTTTGGTGCGGCAAACATGTAGCTTTCACGTTATTAATTCACCCTCTCTCTTGAAACTTCCGAGATCAGCTAATGGCTTTCTCGTGTAATTTGTTGGAGTCAAAGGTTTTTGAAGTTCAGTTGGCATTGCTTGTTACGTGGCAATATAAGGGTTCCGTTAACTTCCACAAAAATTTAGTTAATTGTGTCCGTGTTGTAAGGCCTTTGCTATCATGTACAATAAATTTGCCCTCTTAACTATTTAAGTTCTAACTTTAGTAAGAATTTAGTAACCATCTCTACTTTACAGACTCTACTGCAGTCTGCCACGAATTCCTTAAAACCGTACCACCTCCTTACGTTACAGACTGGGTGCTATTTGTTTCCATGGTGCAACCACCCAATAGGTCAACCAAAAATTATGACGGGTATATCTAGGTTACTTTTAAATGCGTACGAGACAAGCATTTTCAAAAATATTATTTTGAACCTGGAGAAATTCCTTTTCTTTAGTATGAGTGAACTAAAATTGATTTGTTAGTTCTTTTTAGTTAGGTTGCTGTTATTTTTTTTTAGAATTTTAGAATGAAATTGTCTACTGAGACAATGTCAAGCGAGAATGATATATTGTAAACCGAAATGTTTGCTCAACCGAGAACTTTTTATATGGAAGATTTATTTGTTCTTGAAAGTTGGTGGCACCCATGGGGGTTGCTATTTTTCAAGGGCTTAAAAAAAAGAAGTCGCTTTTGTTATTCGCAAAACAATATTAAAGCGTTGATCAGATTTGCTGTCTAAAGTTCTCGAATTTGTGGAAAATGGGATTTGTAAGGTTTGACTAAACTTCGCGCATTGTATTTAAATTTGTATGTGCCATTGTTAATGTTTTCAAGTTAATTTTAATAAAAAGAAGAGCCTTGCGGTGGCGCAGTGTGGTAACGCGTTCTCCTATTGCGCGGCTAATCCGGGTTCGACTCCCAGCAGTGCAAAAAGAACGCTTACTCAGAGATCTCGTAAAAGATCGCACTGCTCACTGTAGTCCGGGGTTTGGTTCCCCAGGCCTTAAGAGGTTCGGAAAACAGTAGGTCCCGGCGCAGCATGACCACTGTAGTCTTTGAGCCGTAAAAACAAACAAATAATAAAAAGAAGCTCAAAATCTCGGGGCATTTTCCCTAATATTTTCTTAAATATGCACTACTTTTCCTCTTTTGGTAATAAAGGTTCATTGCATACCTGCAATGGAAGTGATACTAATTGTAAAAAAATGCTGGTTCTTATACAAGAAAAGCAAAATTAAGATTTATCATACCATAGCAACTTATGGTAGGCACAATTATACATAACACTATACAGTAAGTAGTTTTAAATTACAGTTCTCAATTTTTTCTGTTGAAAATATAAGAGATTTCGTACGAAGGGTATACATACTCCAACAACACAACAATTACAGTTCCGCCATTTTGTTAAGGTGTTGCAATATACGTGGGGGATGTATAAAATCTTACCTTTAGCTTTTTAGCATGTGAAAATATAGGGTCGCTTATTTTAAAAGTTCCCTTAAAAAGAAGGTTAAATGTTATTTACTACATTCAGGTAAGAAAACTCGAATATCGCTAAAAGTCTATACACGCATATAAATATTAAATTATTAATTTTAATATATGTATATTGTTATTTGTAATTATATATTATTGCTTTTTGCACAAACCGTGGAATCTTTTGAAGTGATAGAAATGCATTTTTTTTAAACATAGAAAATCGGTTTCGTATAATTCCCAGCATTTTATTTCTCACCGAAAGTGAACGGAAATGCTGAGGGTAGAGGGAATTAAATGCTTTAGCCCAGTTCGTAGATGTAGTTGGGAGGGCGAAATATTGCGTTTCAACTTGTAATGGGATTTTGCTTTGTGTTGTTGTTTTCAAAAATCCAGCTTTCTTTAACTGTGCGTTTTCGGGGATTAACTGTGAGTTCGTTCTTGCGTTCAGACTCCAAGATTAAATGAAAGGAAAAGTATATTTACGGAGTTTTAAATACCTGCACGTGATGTGGCCATTAGTGGGCGTATCGCATTTGTTCGATGTTAATGGTACTTAATTGTAGTGAGACGCCTTCAAAATTGAGATTAAAGCAACCCAGAAAGAGCCACAAATGCACAGTAGTCAAAACATTAAACGTGTCGCGTTTTGGGCAACCAGCATAATGTTTTTATTCCTATAACGTCCACGTCTCGTTGATTATTAGGAAAATAATGTGTATCCATAATAACACTTAACGGAGATTTTTTTTCAATGTAACAATTTTTTGGTTCCTTTTAGTACAAAGGCGTTTAAGTTTGGCTCCAATACCACATAACAGCGAACTAATAACAAAGGTTTACAAATTGCGCCCCAATGGTTTCAATCATTTATAACGGCATGTCTCGAAGTGTAAGTCACGGACAATTTAGAACCTCTTATTGATATACTTTTAGAGGCGCCAAAGATATAATTAAAAACGCATATTGAACAACTTTGACTTACTTAATAATCATTTGTTTTGTAGCATAGTTTTGAAGGAATTGGTGTCATTATTAAAATTTTAATTTACTATAAGTGCCCAATTTGGGTTAAAGGCGTATCCAGGGGGCGCCCCTCCATTTCCGAGACAATTTCCGAGGAATTCTCAAAAAGCTTTCGCGAACCAACAGAACGAGTTTTAGTTACCTTCTTTCCAGTAAGTCCACCTCACTTTAATTGGTTTACTACAGCAGCTTGCGTGTGACTATTGGTTAACGTATCACCTGAAATATCTTATCAAATATTGATTTCTGACTATGGTAACCACTTGCAAATTTGCTCGGTATGGCGTAAGGATTACGAAAATATACATTTAGTGCTGTGTTTTTTGAACACACTGTATACGACTCCGGAGGTTAGGTGGTTAAAGCGTTTCTAGTTGTAGAGTAGTTTTTCCAAATGAGAAAAATTTTTTTCTATGTGGAAGAAATAACGTTGGAAAGTAAAGCTGATCATTAACTGCAACATCAACATTAGTACGTATTTAGTACGTGTATGGCTTCAAAAAATTTAAGTCAAATTGGAAGAAATTTATTAAAAAAGTTGCGCCTTACGTATGTATGGAATAAAAATTTATGGATCGTTGAAATTAAAATTTTGCCGTTCTTTCTCGATACCGAATCTTCACCTTTCATAGCATAACTTTTTCCTCGGTGCAGCGGTCAACCTCGTTCTTTAAAAAGAGTATACCATAACGGGTATTTCCCGTCCACACACTGGCATAAGCAGAGGGGTGTTGATGGGGGTCAAACCCCCCCATTACGATGAAATGTTGTATAGTAAGGAAATGTAGAGCAAAGCGGATCATTTAATGTCATCTTAATAATAAAGTGCACGATAAATAAATATATGAACACTGAAACTTTACTGTTTACTGCTGTGAACATCAAAGAAATATATTACCGATTTTAAAACAAAAACGTTTTAAGGAGAAAGGCTAAATTTTAACTTTCCTCAACCCTGGGAAAAAGAGGATAGATTGTTTTGTTTTATTTGAAATAGAAAACTCGGTATTATAACGTATACATAACATGCTTTCGGCAGAAAAAAATTAACAAAAATGTTTTCATGTCGTGAATTTACGACACGTATGGTCTCCTATGCCTTCATAAGGCGTACTGTTCTCGTGAGTCTATCCGTTAGAAAAGGAATGCTTTATCCAGTCCTCTGTTGACGGATCAGCATATGGCTCATTACATAAGCGAAAGTAAGACGGCGGCGTAGATTTCGTTCCTGTTCTGAGATGCTTTGCGATCTTCTTAGGCTTGCTGGTACTTTGTGCACACGACGTTTTTTTTTAGCGTTGTGTCGAGCAATGTTCCTAACACGGCTGCTTGTTAAAATTTCTGCACGTTTTGACTTACGTTTTCGTGCATTTACTAATCAAGCAGCAAGCTTTGGCAATGACTGAATGTGTGCTGGTGGCACATTTGCATTTATTTGTCCTCCCGTACTGAAACTCGACGTTTCCTGATCATTTTAGATGGATGACGATACAGAGAGCAGTTGTGAGTTTGAGGTTGATGGTGCAAGATGAGAGGAATGTTAAGGGCACATTTCGTAAAGACTAATAAGGATAGCTGTGGAACTTAATCTTGGCAAATCAGCTCTTTGTTGATCCGCAATTGATAGTTGATCATCAATAACGGATGCTGGTAGAAAGGCTCTGTCAATCGGGATTGCCAGATCACCAACTTTAAAAGAAACCTTTTCTCTTGTGGAAACTGTGTGGCCCATGCGACTAGAAGTGCATGTCATCAATTCGCAAATGTTCTATTGAAGCTATATTTCATGCCGGTTTGTCAAAATCGAATCAGAGTGAATTTAAATTATATTCAAAATAGCGCTGAATCATTACAGAAGAAAATCGATAAAAATATTTAAAATCAAATTTCATGATTTTATCATTAATGAAAAAATTTTGGGGCCCCAAATTGTGGGATTCGGGGCCAGGGCCCTGGCCCATGCTATAATAAGGCTTCACTTTTGTGGGCCCCGGGGCAGTATCACGGTTGACGCAGCCTAAATACGCTGCTGAATTCTAACTGTTAGGGCATCAACTGTTAGGGCATCAAAAATTATCCAGTTTGCCTCCAACGTCATTTTGACAAAGTGCTGCTTGCGCCGAAGCCTTAAAAATAATGACACAAAACCATTATCTAAAGTAACAGACTTAATACCTGTTTCAGGCATATAGTTCACAAAATTTAATGCGAAATAGTTTTCATTATATTGACACCTAACTAACTTACGAAAATTTTAGTGAATAATCGAAAAAATGTTTTCTTACTTTATTCGCTGCGTATGTAATTTCACTGGAATTACAGTAAGTGCAGTTTATTCCCACGCATACTTTCAACACTCTTACAGTACAAGCCACTGCCGCCTCCTATCTTGATAAATTAATTATTAAGCTGAAACGCTTTGCCTCCTTTATCCATTTTGCCCTTCTTTCCATATTTACATATGAATATATATGGAAGCTCCGTAACCCTCTTATAAGCCAGTACCCCCCTCCCAATGAACTTTCTGCTTCCATAGCTTCTGACAGTACAGGAATTTCCAATATATCGCTCTCTTTCTCGGCACAGTATGGGTTCTTACTTAACACTTTACCTACCGGAAGCCTATTAATAGGATATATATAGTCGCAAGCGGTAGGTAAAGTGTTAACAACAGCTATTCAATACAGGTTCGCTGGCTATGCTTTGTTGTCATTTGCGTAAAGCATGTGCACCGAATAATTATTTGATAGAAGGCAGCTCATCAAACAACATAACGTCTATTGAATCGACCTAATATGCTGTTCGTTCACGAAAAGAAGTCCGATGGAATAGTTAGAAATAACGGGAGGTGACGTTACAAACGGCCTATCCCATTACAGTAGAGGAGGGCTCCAATTCCAGAACTTGATTTTTCCGCCGACAAACGTTCACCAAAAGCCAGTTCTGAAATTGTAGTCCTCCTCTGCTGTAATGAACTAACCCGTTTGTGACGTCACCTCCTGTTATTTCTAACTATTCCATCGGACTTCTTTTCGTGAACGAATAGTATATATCTAGCCAAACGCATATGATTAGTAATAATAATAATATAATCTCTATTTGCTGCCACATTAACTTTTCAGTATTATAGCTTCGTTGTACTGTCTTAGATTTTGTACTGCTCATTTTAGTGAGTAGGGGTACTTTTCCTGAATCAAGGGGTTCCTGGTGATTACAGCTGTGGCATATTAGTTTTAAAATTTTCACATGGTGGGATGCACCCAACTCTAATTCAAAATTCCGTTGGAGTCGAACTCTTGCCATGTTTTTACCGCTCTGTATTTCGGGGATTGATTTATTAGTCAATAGAGAAGGCCTGGATATTTTAGGAAACATTAGATCTTTTGCAGCATGGTCACAGCTGATCCCGAACCATTGAGTAACAGTTATAGAAATAGCTGGCATAATATTATATAAACGGTGGGCCGGCGCAAGCAAACTTGGCGCCCTAGGTGAACACCCGCGCCCGCCCCCCACTTCACAGCAAATCGGCCCACCAACACACATGAAATAAAATAGTAATATACCTTCTACAAAAGCGTCAATCCAGTTATTGATAATGAATAATATTACATTATTCTCTATATATATATTTATTTTACATATGACAATTATGATATATATATATTATTATTTACATATATATATTATTATTTACATATATATATATATTATTATTTCATATTACATATTATTATTTACATATATACATATATTATTATTTACATATATTTATATTATTTCATATTATATATACTATATAACAATATAAATTGTTGCACACAGATTTTGTTTTAAAGTAATTATCTTCACCTTTACACTATATGGAACGATACAATGTCACATTATTATCATGTTCTGTTATTATATTTTAATAGTTAATTCGTTGAAAGATAGTGATGGATTAAGATTTTGTGGAACCTTAGAAATTTTCTCTG
>QLNU02015360.1:239319366-239331106 GCA_006491805.2 Dysdera silvatica
GGTTCCTTTGTAGCAAAAATTAAGCCTGTGTAAATATATATTTTAGGTAATACGATGAAAGAGTTAGGTAGAGTTCAAGTATTACGTAAGCAATATCTTGGCCATTTTAAACCCCCTCCTCCTGGTAAGCAAAAATTAACATTGGCTAACATAGGAAAATAAACACAACAGCAACCACCCAAAGGTACCTACGTAATATTTGAACTCTCCCTTACTGAAAATAAAATACACATACATACTTCCAAGCACGAAAAATGACGATATGAAATTTCCAATCATATTAAACACATTATAAATTTAGATACGTTTTCTCTCGTGACAAAGGCGGAATATGCATTTCGTCTCTTGAAATACAGTGAATTCTGTCTATAACGATAATTTGTTTTGAATGAGCCTGCATATAACGATAATTTTGCAATTTTTCAGTCTTTGTCTATATGTTCTGTCCAAAACTTGGTAAATCAATACAGCTTTGAAAATCCATCAATGATGAAGCATATATATATACACAAATGCAGCCGGTTTTAGAATAATGAGCCATAGTCAGCCAGATATTTCTGAAGAGGAAATACGTTGATGTACTTAATTAATTCTCTTAGCACATACAAAGCTTTGAAGAATATACACTCTTCTATGAATATAGAGAATGATTTGACTTCGGATGAGGAATTATTAGTAGAGCTAGGAGATTTTGATGACCTAAAAACAGTCAAAAAATGACCTCTTAAAATACATTTATAATCTAAAAACCAGAAACAAATGCCCAATAAATAAAAAAAAAAGACCTTAAAAAACCAAAAACTTACAAAAAAATAAGTTATTCAGTATTTCAAATTAGCCATAGCAAAACTGAAAAATTTATTTGAGTATTGCAGAATTGTAATATATATCGATTATCGATGAGGAATTTTGAATTCTTTAAAAAGAAGAACATTGACAAATTTACATTCTTGGAAAAAATGAAATTTCTGAGAAATTCATGGAAAAATGACTTTTTTATTGAAAATATTACAAAATGCAAATTTTTGACCCAAAATTATCCAAAAACTGCCCTTTAAATGACCCAAAACATAAAAAATGCTCCATCCCTTAAAAATGACGAAAATGCAAAAAAACTGCCCTAACGAAGGTGTTTCAATCTGCTTAGTTTTTCACTAAACACATTTATATATACTTAGGCAACGTTTTGGCAATGCCAAAAAAAAATGCAAATCACAAAAATCCCAGCCCTAGTTATTAATTTTTCATTTATACTACTAATGAAGATACGATAGCGGAACTGAAAGAAAACGATGGGAGAGAGAAAAAAAAAAGAGAAACTTTTCGAGTTCTCTTCAGAGTGTTCGATAGAATCGTTGAAATATTACAGCATTTCATTCTGACTCTACCGAATGTCTGAGATATATATCTAAATTTGCTAGGTGGTGAAAAAATTGGTGTCCGGCAGCGACTCTCCAGAGAGTACTCTCATTAAAGACCAAATAACTGATTACTTCTTTTTTTAATTAAATACAATTTTCTTAAGTTATTATTTTTTCTAACGTAACTTTTGTAAATACGTATTGAATGATAAAACATTCTGGTTTACGTCCACATAAATTAATTATACGCCACATATTCAGTTTCTATGTATTATGCATTTTTTAGTTTTCAATTAAAAATATAATTCCCAATTTTATTTTTATGATCATACATATGCATTTTTTATTAATAGAATGGGAGAGACTACGTAAGCAATATTTTGACCATCTTATATCCCTTGCCACCCCTGGTAAGCAAAAATTAACGTTGGCTAACATAGGAAAATAATAACAGCAACCCCCTCCCCACAAAGGTGCTTACGTAATACTTGAACTCTCCCAATTGCAGTTAGAATACATATACTCTATCATATTTCGAACCAATTACATTTTGAGATTTATATTCATATATACACCTGATCTCTCTGTAATGTTATTTAATAAATCGTTTAACGTGGTATTATTCAGTGCAATTAAGTTTTAAGTACTACCATACGCATGGGAGGAATGATGCAGTCATAACCGCATTGAGATGTATGCTACAATTTTGTATATACATGCATGTATATATATATGTATATATATATAGTTTTAGTCTTGTAACCCACCCCTTTACGAACATCCTGCATATGCCAGGTGATTTTAACGTCCCATTTTTTTTATGGTTCATACCAAAATGTGTGTTTATAGGTAAAGAAAATAAAATAAAATTATGGTTCTTACAGCCATACAAAAAGAGGAGTGTCAAAACTTTACCTATATTGAATTATTTCTCCTTTATTAAGAAGTTCCCCTTTGGTCAACATGGTCAGTGGCCGACTGTGAATATTGGGGGCCCAGGCTCAACTTGCATTTGGGGGCCCACTGACGCACGTATTGGATATATATCTGAAAAACGTACGCACCCTTATTACCATTTAAAAATGGAGGTAAAAATGTGCTTTTTAATCCCACGTTCACGTCAATGTCGGATGTCCAAGAATGAACTTGCAGAGCTGAAGTTGTAAAAGTGTTGGCAAAAGTTGCGAATAATATGTGGTATCGGTGTAACAATTTTGTGTTTTTGAAAACTCTGCTCTTTTATTATCCAATTCTCAAAGCTGTGGTTATAGTAGTTATAATAGTTGTAATTAGATACCAGCTATGATTTCTCTGAATTGTTTCGGATTGTAAATCTGAAGCAAAAAACGTTTTTTTGTATTAATTTACTATTTTATCACATTAAATACAATTGTCAAATGACATTTTTTGGGGTCCCTCTTTTTGCGGGGCCAGCCAGCCCTTGCCATAATCTGGCCCTGAACATGGTCTTAATAAAAATTAAATAATGTCCATTACAAAGCGTATTTTATTAAATTTTGTCTATAACGATATCTTTAACAGTTTATAGAACATCGTTATACACAGATTTTACTGTATACCAAACACAAAAAGAAATTATTAAAATCATCAATAGGCTAGTTATATAATAAAGATAGTTCTCGATCAGTGGCGGTTCTACGATAGAGATGGGGTCATAACCCCCACAAATATAACCAGATTTTATTATTCTGCCCGTGCACATAGATAGGAATTTGTGCCTCCCAAATTTTTTTGCCTAGATTCGCCGCTGTTCTTGATATACGAACATCAAAAATTTAAAACCAATAAGATATAATATAGATTCATAATATATAGCTTAGAATATTCGCATGGATAATGATATTTATTTAATTACACTAAAATACGTGTGTCATAAATTATAAAAGTGAAATAAAACTTCCTAGCACTTTTTCCAGAGGAAGGCAAGCTCAGTGATCAATTTCATAAATTATTTTTATTTAAATTTTAAGAGTATACGCTTATAAATGAATTTTAAATATTATGTAGTCTTAGAGTTTAAATAAATATTACTTACTTGTGAAATATAAATGGTAACTGGCATGTTTTTACATCTTTCTTGTTTCGATAATGATGCGGAAGTTTAAAAAAAGAAGTGGGACTTCCAAGTCTCCAGGACTAACTGATTGCATGTAAAAACTATAATGCCTAACTCCCATAATTGTACACACTGTGACATCGCCGGTTTTCCTTTATAAGTGTGCTTACTGACCCCCACCCCACCCCAATCCTCTGGAATCTCAAGGAAGCAGGGTTATGACTTAGCATAGCGTCATGTGCTCTGGGAAATCTGTCTTGCTTGCTTTTGGTTTTACTACGGCTCTAAAGACTACAGTGGTCATGCTGCATTGGGACCTACTGTTTTCCAGGAATCCGAACCTCTTAAGGCCTAGGGAACCAAACCCGGACTACAGTGAGCAGTCGTCTTTGTAATCTCTGAGTAAGCGTTCTTTGCACTGCTGGGAGTCGAACCCGGATTAGCGGCGCACTAGGAGAACGCGTTACAACACTGCGCCACCGCAGGGCCCTGGGGAAATCTGTGATTCCAAGAAAGAACGTTTAGGAGGGAAAACGTATATGCAGCTGAGATGTAGAATGCAGGACTGTTTGTAACTTGACACCTCGTCGATGCTTAGTTAGTTAAGAGACTTCAACACCATGAGGTTAAGGGGGGGGTGCTAAACCACAGAATGGGTGTTTAGAGGAAGAGCCCCTCCAAACTTTCTCGTTGAAATTATTTTTTTTTTTTCTCGTCTGTAAAATCAAAAGTAACCATCGGCTTTACCAGGGCAAGCGATAAATCTATTTAGTTCCATTTATTTGTTATTGAGCTTATTTCGATTATCGTATAGTGGTGCATTAAGCAACAAAAAGTCTATCGTGATGCTGCCTACTTCGCCTTATGGTCGCATCAGGCCTGGCCTGCAGTATTGTTGGGCTTGGAAAAATGCTTCTGTAACGCTTTTCGTCTATTCATGAAAAATTAAGAAATTATTTGAATTAGGAAATCGCACCAAAACTGATATTTTATTATAGACTGCTATGAAAAATTATAGAATAAATATATAGAATTTGCTATGATTATAGGCATAGAGTTGTATGCCCCCCGCAATAATCTGAAATAAATTGCGATTTTACATATACTGTAATGTATAAATGTACATAAAATGTGCTTGGGCCTCTCTCCCCCCAATAATTTTGAGAACTCTGTGCTGATGGCTATGGTGTAAGCTTTGAATAAATACTAAAAACATCGTAACAAAACTTATTTTACTTTAAATAAAATTCATTCCCTTTTGCAAGTTGGGGTATTCTGATAAGTTTTTAACGCATGAAATAACTATTTTCTGGGTCCCTGCCGGTTATTGCCACTTTTGTGGCAGAAACTAGTTTCTGCCATGCTGGTTTTAACCGCCTTGGCAGAGACTTGCCAACCCTGTTTAAAATACAACACATAATTGAAAAAGTTCATGTTAAATATTGGTGATAGTGAGAGACTTGAGATGATCAGTAAATGCTCCCAAACAAATCCATGTAACGAATTATTTCAAAGAAATTTCTGTAAGTACCAAACTTTATTGTCTGTTTTATACACTTTGCTAAAATTTTAATTTTTTCATTAAGAATTTTCATTTTTTCATTACTTTTAAATTCAAACACACTATATTAACGTTACTGTATTTGGTTAACACTGTTATTATTTATATAGCATTTACACTATTTAAAATTAATGTTAATTACATTTCTCATTAAATTAAATTTCTTATACTGTATATGTATGTATCAACACATGCCTCCGAAGAAGGGACACCTCTATTTAAGGAACAAAATGTCCGATCCTGTGGGCGTTCCTTATTGGAAGGTAACACGGTATATTGCAAAATGGAAGTTTCACATTTTATGCCACAAGTACAATGACAAAGTTTATTCATATATATTGGAGATCGGCCTACTATTAGTGCTTGAGGCTGTTTAATCTTCTACCTTTTTTCTTTCTCAGTAATAGTAGGGTTTTTTTTTTTTGTTCGTTCGTTTTTTTATGGTGCAAGGACAGCAAGGGTCATTCTGCACCAATCAATGTCAGTAATAGTAAGTATGAGACAAGCAGCAGCTAACCTTGAAGTACCAGGACAGCTTAATCACACCTTGAAGTACCAGGACAGCTTAATCACACCTATTAGCTAAATGACACTTCAAATCCACAGAGACAAATCCAGAAATCTTTCAAGAGAGGGGAGGTGATTTGTTTCCGATTCCTATTTTTAGCCAAGTGTCCGGTACTTTTCATTTCATTTTCCATGATATAATCCCGGCTCAAGGTGGGGCCCTCCCATCCCCCTCCTACTGGATCCATCCTTGCAAATTAGGTACCACTTGGAGTGTTTTATGGTGTAGGCATAGTAAAGACCATATTACCAGATCATATATAGTTTTCCAAACTCCTGTGTCTAGAAAATCAAACCCAAGAATACAGATAAATAGAGAAAAACCAGCAAGCACATAATACCAGTGAGATTCAAACCCTGGTTTTCAGTATGGTAAACGAACATGTTATCTTTATGTCATAAGCCTATGTATTTGTGGTTTTACGGCTCAAGGTCTACAGTGGTCATGCTGTGCAGCGACCAACTGTTTTCCGAGGAATTTGAACATCTGGACCTACAATTTTCCGAGGAATCCGAACCTCTTAAGGCCTAGGGAACCAAACCCCGGACTACAGTGAGCAGTGCGATCTTTATGAGATCTCTGAGTAAGCGTTCTTTGCATTGTTGGGAGTCGAACCCGAGTTAACGGCGCACTAGGCGAACGCGTTACCACACTGCGCCACTGCAGGGCCTAAGCTTATGCATAAAAGGAAGGGGAATTACAAAGTTATAACTATATATTCATGTGTATATATACATACACAAAATTGCATCATAATGGGAGATTATGACCTCCCATGAACCCCCTGCCCCCCCACATATGCCAGTGTTTTATACAACTGTAAAGCCTTGTGACATAATTTTCGTTGTCCTACATGAAACTACAATGAAGTAGCAATTTTATCATAAGCAATACGTTAATAGTTGATTACAAACCAATTTAAGTGTTTCTTTTCATAAATGAAATAATCAATATTTCTGGTTCAATGTTTTATTCTACAGCTAATAAAGCAACAATTTGTCTTCGTTTTACTATTTAGAATTTCATCAACTAATCTGATACACATATCAGCAAAATCTTTCTGATATTTATTAAAATAATCATTAATTATGAACAATATTATCCAGCAAAAAAATTAAAGTAAATTTAATTGTATTTGATATTGTGATTAAGTCCTTAAACGTTTCTTATACTTTTTCTGTATTTTACACATTTTTATAACAAAACAATGCCTTGTTTTAAAACACAGATGCAGCCTATAAAAGAAAATAAATGTGTAATATAATTTTTTTTTAAAAAAAACCATACTATGCATGTTCACTTGCATGTAAATTAACACGTTTTTCACAAAAAGATTGTGATATCACATATATATAATAACTCATGTGTTTATGTTAATGAAATTCAACTGTGTAATATTAAATGGTTTGATATCACACTATTTAAAATATTATACGTCTGGATTTATTTGCAATCAAGTTGTTTTAAGTTTTCGATTACTTTCAACGAAGCCAAAGATCCAACAGAACAGTAGCAATTTGAGGTCATGTATTCCAAAATTTAAAAACTAAAGATCTGATCTAACACCAAATCCTGGACCAGGCGGAGGCGAAGTAAGTGATGTTAGACCGCCAACTGGCTCAGATGCAAACCGTCCATTCCTAGGGCCTGCTTTAGGTTCTCTACCAGCTTTTAAGTCATTTAAAATTTCGTCTACATCATCCAAAGATAGATCTTCATAATAATTGTCATTAACTTGAATCATGGGTGCATTGACACAAGCTCCTAGGCACTCGACAATGCTCAAAGTAAACATGCCATCTTCGGTCATTTCGCCTGCGTTAATGCCTAGATTTTTCTTGCATCTCTCTAGGCAATCTTCCGCTCCTCGTAGCATACAGGGTGTTGTGGTACACACCTGGACATGGTATTTCCCAGTCGGTTCACGATTAAACATAGTGTAGAAGGTAGCTACTTCATACACACGCATATAAGGCATATTTAACATATCCCCAACATAATGCATAGCTGAAAGAGGCAGCCATCCAAACTGGCGCTGTGCTAGATCTAGAAGCGGTATCACGGCTGCAGCTTGGTGTCCTTCCGGATAGATGCCGATGATGGACTTAGCCCGTTTTAGATTCTCTGGCGTGAATTCAAAAGAAACATCGGGGTTATTCTTATCTGTATCTCGATGCACAAACAGTTTGTCACTAGCTGACCATGGTGACGAGTTTATCAAACGAGTTTTAGATAAATTAAAGGCATTCGGTTTAAAAAGTCCACTTTTGCTTAGTAGAGAGGCAGTTCGTATCAGGTTCTGCATGTCTCTCTGTGTTAGAGGTCAACTACAGTTGCAATGAAATCGGGTTACCGGTGAGAGTGAGAGGTTGATGAAAAAAATCTATAAAAAAATATATCTTTGTAAACTCTGAAAAAGCATGTTCCAAAATGAAAATGTTTTCTAAGTATTATTTTTCTCAGCTAGATATTTGCACCTCCAATGTTTTGCAAACACATCTGAGTAAAGGTAAAGGTTCTCCCTTTTCTCGGAGTGTGTGTGGGTTCATTTGTAGATTTTTTTTGGAAAAATTGGCCGAGCTAGCGGCACTGTATTTCCAGGAGACGTAGGTACAATATTTTTATTACAAATGCCGGGCATTTGACTATTTAGTCATTAACCTTCGCGTTTTCCAATTTTTGTTAACAACATCTTAGTGAGTGAGTTTTTAGTGCACTGCACACGTTAAAATGATCCAATGTCATTGGTTGGTTGCTGTTGCACAGCTTGCAATCCGGGTGTTCAGCCAGGCCACAGCTAAACAAGTATGACAACAGAGAGTCATGTCCAGTTAACATGCGAAATTTTACCGCGGCAGCAGTTTTGGGAGTATCCGGAATAATTGATTTAGGATGGAGAAGCACGCCCCATGGTTGATTTAAAGCTTTGTTTGAAATCTCCAGATCGTTGCATTTACTAAAATAATTACGTATAAATAGTTTTGACGTGTCGAAATGTCATGGTCCCTTGTGGTCTCTGCAAGATAGATGTGCCTTTCTTGGCCATCTGATTAGCAATTTCGTTTCCTTCCAACCCAATATGTGCAGGGACTCATTGTAGGCTGATCTTGTCCTTCAAATATTTCAATACGTCGGTGAAGTCGTGACGTCACAACATGGCTGCTGGGCACAAACAATAGATTGGGCCCATTGACTTAACATTGACGATCGTAGTAATTAGCATTTCTTAAGCTTGCAAATAAAAATGGGTTTATATTTTGTAGCTTGTTGCAACCACCGGACTGTCGGGAATAAATGTTCTTTTTATAGATTCCCAAAAGACAAACGCAAACATGCTCTTTGGGCAAAAATGTCCAGGTATCTATAATTTCTATCAAAGGTCATTCAAATCACATCAACCGGGGCATTGACCTTTAATTTTCAGATTCCAATGATTTTTGATTTATATTTACCTATGGAGCAAATTGCAAATTTTCATAGTTTTCGGAGGTTCCGTTTTCCTGGAATTAATTTTTGGAAATTAAAAAATAAAATAACTTTTTCAGTGATCTTGAGTCACATTCATGTAAATATCTAAGCACCTGTTTTAGCTAGAAAGTTCATCTTGAGCTCATTTTAAAGCCCTCTATATGCGCTTTCTCTGTGATATACATATGTACTGAGAAGATTTTTTTATCGTTTTTAAAATATATATATATATAAAAACTCAAAACAGAATTTTTGAAATAAAAAAAAAAAATTATATATATATATATATATATATTAAAGGAAAACTTCATTTGAGTACTTTTGCACGAATTCAGGGGATGGGACAATAATGAGATCAATGTTTTAAAAAAAATCTTCCCAACTGCATTAGAATTTTTAAAAAAAATAAATAAATTCTGCCTGTATTTTCAAATAGTTCACAAAATAGTCATTAGCCATTAACTCTTCCAATTATATTTTAGAGTAAGTCACAAAATGTAGGAATGTGAAGTTAGTTATATAGTACCGTGCCTCTCTCTTCGCCCCAAGAATTTTTTTCTGTATTCGCCTGTACGTTGGACCAAATTTCTGATATTAACATAAGAGAATTAGAAAGATGAATTTTAAATTTAGTGGTTTGTTTAATAAATTTTTATATTTGGTTTTTATTCAAACTTTTGTGTTCATGTATGTTACAAAAGCATTTAATTTGTTGTATTTCATTTGGGTTTTTTTTTTTTGGTGGAGGGTTAATATATGTATATATATTCAAAACATGTCCATATACTTTGGGTAGTTTTGTTCAGAATTCTTGTTCTATTAATAAGTCTTGATGCCGCAATCATTTTCTTTAAAAAATGTTTTGATCTTTTATGAAAATCAATTCTTTTCTCCTTAAATTTACAGTTTTGATTTTATAGATATTTAATTTTCCATTTATTTTTTGTCTGTAGGGGATATGGCAGAATATCTAATAACTTGAACTATAATTATAACCCCATCAACGACGTAGTCAGGTTTTTGTTAAGGCTGGCCCCTTAAAATAAATTTTTATAATTTATTTATTTTTTATTTCCTTGAAGTGGGGTACGACCAAGCCCCCCTGAAAAAAAACGGATCTTGTATATATACACACTGAAAGAACAATTTATCTTCTTCGTTCATGAAATTATTGAAAAAAATTTAATTTGTTACGAATCTGTCAAGTGTTTTTATGGCCCTTTAATTTCCTGCAAAAATTTTTTTATAAGCGCACTGAGAGTTACACAGCAAAATATGTATCGCTTCCAGAAAAATAATATACGTGCATATAATAAATTGCTCTTTCAGTACATGTGTATATATATGCATACATAAACGCAGACTGGGTACAGTATCTGAATACTATATACTTTACTCTTCATGGAAGCATGAATTTGTTCTCGCATTTCTTCATTATCAGGGTCATAAAAAAAAGATCGAACATGTGAAGAACGTATAGCGTTTTCTGCACGTTCGATCAGTTTCGGCTGATCCGAAAAAAACACGGAAATTTCATAAAATGAGAACATTTTAAATCTATCTCATAAGCATAACATAGCAAATGGCAGTTTGTTTGTGCCCAGCGCCATATTGAAACGTCACACTTTACCCGACGCATGGCAAGACAAACCCCATATTGTCGGTGCACACGCCCATCCTGCACTTGAGCGTACAAAATTTATAAATACCCATGCCCCTGAAAACTAAATGGGGATCCCAATACGTCCCTGAGAGTCAAGCAGGACTTTGGCTCCCCCCACCTCCATGTCTATATCCTATAAGTCTATTATAGGGTTGGTGAGAGGCTGTTCGACGTCCACCTGCCAGATAGATTTTAACACTTCCCCACCTGAAAATTAAAAATCCTTGAAAAGTATATTTACCATATTTTAATGCAATACGGAAATAATCAGAATGAATGAAGAGAAAAAAAAAGATTAAATAAGTAAGAAAACTTATTGGATTATAGATTTATTTGCAAAATTACTTTTCTTGCTTTCATATTTACAACATTATCTTTCTTACTTTCATATTTGCAAAATTATCTTTCTTTTTTTATATTTGCAAAATAATCTTTCTCTTACACTGTATTTTCACAAATACCTTTCTTGCTTCAATATTTAAAAAGTTACCTTGCTCGCCGTCATATTTTCAAAATTAACAATAATACTCTTAACATTTATTTCAGCATATACACCATCTTCTATTGATAGGAATGCAGGATTTGCAAGTCTCTCCTGTGAAATGTTCGCTCTTAAATGTCTTAATTTCAATTTTGAGAACGAAGGTTCACGATTTACTAGTTACAGAAATGATCAATAAAATTATAAATATTGTTAAATTAGACAATGATAAACCATTAAATGCAATAAACAGAAGAAAATTAAGAGGGTTTTCAAGTTTTATTTTATCTCCATTGAAAATGTCCTTAAAAACACATTCGCACCATAGAGCTCTATGCCAGCAGTTCTTCAACCGTAGTCCGCAGATCCCTGGGGTCTACGAGATCCTCCCAGTGCCCCACAAAAGTTCGGAAAAGTACTAAGACACGAGCATTTACTCTTTAATGCTAAAAATAAATTATGAGGGGACGAAAAATTCCTTCCCCAAATGGTGAAAATTAGTGATGAAACACTAGAAATAAATATGTATGATGCAAATTCCGGGCTTTAAACTTTGAGTTA
>QLNU02015360.1:239331206-239364047 GCA_006491805.2 Dysdera silvatica
AAAATATGCTTTTCAATTCCACTTTCACGTCAATGTCGTATATCCAAAAATGCACTTGCAGTGCTAAAGTTATAAAATTTTTGGCAAAATCTGCGAGTAATATGTGGTATCGGCCCACCAATTTTGTGTTTTTGAAAACTCTGCTCTTTTATTATCCAATTCTCAAAGCTGTGGTTGTAATAGTTACAATAGTGGTAATTAGATATCAGCTATGATTTCTCTGAATTCGTTTCAGATTGTAAATCTGAAGAAAAAAACTTTTTTTTTTGCATTAATTTACTATTTTATCACGTTAAATAAAATTTTCAAATAAAATTTTTGGGGCCCCCTCCTTTGGCGGGGCCCCTCGAGCCCTTGCCATAATCTGGCCCTGAACATGGTATTAATAAAAATTAAATAACGTCCACTATAGAGCGTATTTTATTGAACTTTGTCTATAACGATATCTTTCCCAGTTTCTAGAACATCGTTATACACAGATTTTACTGTATACCAAACACAAAGAAATTCACAAATTTATCAATAGGCTAGTTATAATAACGATAGCTCTTGATCAGTGGCAGTTCTAGGATAGAGACAGAGTCATAACCCCCCACAAATATAACCGGATTTTATTATTATTCTGCCCGTGCATATAGATAGGAATTTGTGCCCCCCCCAATTTTTTTGCCTAGATTCGCCGCTGATCTTGATATACGATCATTAAAAATTTAAAACCAATAAGATATAATATAGATTTATAATATATAGATTAGAATATTCGCATGAACAATGATATTTATTTAATTACACTAAAATATGTGTGTCATAAATTATATAAGTGAAACAAAACTTCCTAGCACTTTTTCCAGAAGAGGGCGAGCTCAGTAATTAATTTCATTAATTATTTTTATTTAAATTTTAAGAGTATACACTTATAAATGCATTTTAAACACTATGTAATCTTTGAGTTCAAATAAATATTACTTACTTGAAATATAAATGGGAACTGGTATGTCATTACATCTTTCTTGTTCCGATAATGATGCGGAAGTATGAAAATAGAAGTGGGACTTCCACCTCTCCAAGACTGATTGCATGTGAAAAATATAAAGCCCAACTCCCATACTTTATACTTACTGTGACATCGCCGGTTTTCTTCTAAGTATTTCTACTCACTCCCCGCACCCCACCCCACCACAGTCCTCTGGAATCTCCAAAAGCGGCTTAGGGTTACGACTTAATCCGCACCATGTGTTCTGGGGAGGAAATCTGTTTCCAAGAAAGAATATTTAGGAAGGAAAATATATAAGCAGCTGAGATGTACGATGCAGAACTATATATATCTTGACACCTCGTCGATACTTAGTTAGCTAAGAGATTTCAACACCATGAGGTCACGGGGGCTAAGTGTTTAGAGGAAGAGCCCCTCCAAACTTTCTCGTTGAAATTTTTTTTTTTCTGTTCTCGTCTATAAAATCAAAAGTAACCGTTGGTCAGAAAAGATACTAGGGCAAGCGATAACCCATTTAGTTCCATTTATTTGTTGTTGAGTTAATTTCGATTATCGTGTAGTTATGCATTAAGCAACAAAAAGTCTATCGTGATGCCGCCTTAGGCGGCCGCCCAGTTCGCTTCATAGTTGCGCCGGGCCTGATCATATTATGCTAGACATCTAAGTGCAGCATTTAACCTGAGAGCAAGTTCTTCAGGCATTGGCCATACGTCAGTTAGACGTAGGTCTAATTGGGGACAAACCTTCATAAATAAACTGTAGTTTTTGAGTTCTCGTTGAGCCAATTTCTGGTCACAGGAGATGTCATAACCTATCTTAGGATTTAAAACTAAAAAAAAAAAAAAAAAGATAAAGAAAAAAACGCAGCAAAAATACCTCAATAAAATAGGAAAAAGAAGTTATCCGTTTGACCGATTTTCGAAAATAAATTCAAGTTGATTTTCAAAGCCTCGTTTCTTGTAAATGTCACTTAAATCAGCAAACCAAGGGCCATGTGATATTGGAGATTTTTTCCCCTTCAATATTTTAACGCTGGAAAGGTTTGTATATTAATAGTTTTTATCTTGCGTGAAATAATTAATATAATTCTGCAGTATCAAAACTTTTAATTTCACTCATTAAATTCTCTTCGAGCTATATAATTTTTTATAAATATTAAATTTGCGCGAAGTTGTTTCTCAAGTATCTTCAATGTAATTAACATGTTTTAAAAATCTCAGGGCTCTTAAAACTGAATGTATATTTTCTATCTAACTATACTTTTACAACATATTTTTGCAATAAACTTCATTTACAAATTTTTTACCGTTGCGAACGATACAAATTTAAGTTCAGAAAACGTAGTTTTAACAGCATTTTATCATAAATTGAAGTTACGTATTTCAACGTTTAATATAGTTTACGTATGCTCCCTGAGAAAATATTTAAAACAAATATATTCACTGCTGTGCGCTAATACGAAAACCATCACACTATTTATAAATGCTTAGATAATAACACCACTACATTTATATCAATCTGTTTACTCCTTTTTTACGTTTTAATTGCGTTTCCGCTATAACCTTTTTATATATGATATGAAAACAACCAATTGTTATTCACTGTTGATTTTACAACTTCAATACATATTCAATTTGCTTCTATCCTTCGCCTTCCACAATTCTTTGAAGAAATCGTGCAGAGGCAAGTTGAAACGTCGGAAAATTAAAAACATCTCCGCAACAGATGTTCCGAAAACCGCCTGTTTATATTAAATTTTGCAGTGTAAGCTCTCGTGAAACTATTGGTTACTTAGGGCGCAGGGACAACGAAGGTTATGCCGCGACGGGTCCTACAATGTTCAAAGGAATCCGAATCTCTTTAAACCTTCGGAACCAACCCCGTAACTATAGTGAACAGTTAGCTGGTAAGTGATCTTTTTTGGCTGCCGTTAAGAGTCGAACCCGGGTCAATGGCATGTTTGTCGAACGCATTACTATTACACTACCGCAGGCCTTACCGTGATGAATCTCAGCAATTGACACCCAAAGGGAGTCCAGACACATGCTACAATTTTCATGAATATGTATTTTTATTAACATATACCACGTGTGATATTCTCAACAGAGTTTACTGTTGTATAATTATGTATCTAATATAAACATGCACGTACTACTTGTGTTACAGAAGATCCAGAATTTTGGAGGGGGCACTATAAGAAATAAAATATCGAACTCGCCAATAAATGATGCTTGTACCTCCTCCTCCATTTCAGATGAAGAATTCTCACCATCTACGGGAGAGTTATCTTCTTAATCATTTTTTATTTTTTTAGTGATTTTTTTGGATCTGTTTTTAGAAAATCCTCCCTTTTGAGTTGTATATTTTGGAGTATTTTTCTTTAATTTGCCCCTTTTTTTCCCTTGTATTGGTATTAACTGTTGCTGGTTTGGTTATTTTATTTTCTGTGGTTGTTGGCCGGTCTGAGTTTGGGATTGTTGTTTGGGTTGAAATGTCTATCGTTCTTTTGGTGGTGGATTGGATGACAGCTGAGGCATATGACTTTACGAGCGTGGTTTGATTTAGTTGGTATTATTTTCTGGCTTCAGGGTACGAATTGTGGTCAATAACTTTAATTTTAATTATTCCTTTTTCTTCACTCCAGTTTGGACAAGATTTTGAATAAGCCGCGTGATCTCAATTGCAGTTTATGCAGTTAAGAATGTTTTATGAACATTCCTCGTCGCTGTGGCCAACAATGCCATATTTTGGACATGTGGCCTTCCCGCGGTATAGGATTTTGGGATGTCCATAACGGTGGCACTGAAAATACCTTGTCGGATTAGGGATGTATGGACATATTTGACAAGAAAGGTAACCGGCTTTAATGGATTTAGGCAGATGAAGTTTATTAAAAGTTAAAATAACATGCTTAGTTTTAATGATTTAACCTTCTCTTCGGATTGTGATTCTTTTTGCTACTATTACACCTTGTTCGTCAAGTTCTGAAACTATTTCTTCCTCTTCAACGTCGTTTAAACCTACTTCAGATTTTACACCTCTGCAGCTATTTAATGTAGAGTGTGGTGAAACCTTAATTTTAATATTGAGCGTTTGTTGAGATTTCAATTGAGAAGCAGATTATTGGGGGCTATTTACTTCGATTAAAAGGTTACTCGATTTTTTTTTTATTTTTAACGCCTCCACAAACTCTTTTACGGCTTTTGCAATAGTAAATAGAGACTGCTTTTTGAATTCTGGATTATCGGAGGAAATAACTCTAAATATAGGGAGAATTTTGTTCCTTTGTTCATTATCAGCATCGTTTTTTATTTTTTAGTCATCGGTCCTTCGTTTTTTTTTTTTTTTTTGTTATTAATTGAATTCATTCGGTTTTTAAGAACTGGAGGAAAATACAAGGTCACCGGTTGCGTTACCTGCATCGTAACCGGAAGGCTAATCACAACGGGGTTTCGCCTGTACCCCACGAGGTGGTCGTTCGCGATACAATATAACCCTAGTGCCATTCAACCCTCAGTACGACCTCACCTTGGCTTGGGTTGTAGGCGTTCAGGACCCAAAACTACTGGTCTGTAGTGAACAGCAGTATCTCTGGGTGGCTTCTTCACCACGAGCAGGAACCTACATCGAGGGGTATGTGAGGAAGAAAATAAGGATTTAAAACATCATTATTAAAATAAAAGTGTCAAATAGCAATGGGCTAGGAAATATCTCAAGGAAGACTAAACAACGATGGGCAACCGAAATTCTCAAATGGATCCCAATAGATCATCGAAGACCGAGAAACTCTCTGACAAAAGATGGATGGATGAATGAAATAGAAAAGAAGATTAGGGTAATATGCAGGCGAATTGCGCTAAATAAGCACGTATTGAGGGCGCTTGAAGTTCCCGTCATCAAACAGGGAATAGATACTATTCAAATACGTTAATATACACTCATGTCCAAAATTAAGGTTACACTCAATGTTGTTTCAATGGGAGAGGTACATATTTTGCTCTTTAACTCTCGATGTGCTTTATTTATAAAAAAATCATTTTGCAGAAAGTTAAAGAGCTATAAACACTTAACAGAATTACAATAAATCAAAAATTTTCAGGAATAATATGAA
Source organism: Dysdera silvatica (assembly GCA_006491805.2). Taxonomy (NCBI): domain Eukaryota; kingdom Metazoa; phylum Arthropoda; class Arachnida; order Araneae; family Dysderidae; genus Dysdera; species Dysdera silvatica. The sequence continues at coordinate 239,336,312 of QLNU02015360.1, forward strand.
AGAGAATGCACGATCAATAATGGTACAAAAATTGAAGGTGGAAAACAAAAAATCGTAAAAAGCAAGTTTAGGATAACACATTTGCTTACATAAACATCAGCAATCATTTTCTAATAATTTTACATTTTAATGTGAGAATTTTTTTTATCCTAAATCAGTTTTTAACGAATTTTTGTTTTCCACCTTCAATTTTTGTATTGCTTTTGATCGGGAATTCTCTTCCATAGGATGCCTGAAAAAATTTCATTTGTTGTAATTCTGTTACAAAACCCTCGCCTTGGTGGATTTATATATTGACCAATATTTGGTAATTATGCTAGGCCTGAGAAGGGTAATATCTTGCAGCATACATACGGAGAAGAGGAGCTTCGTTCCTATCTTCGATGGCCTAGCAGTTAAGGCGCTCCGGGCTCAACGGAGAGAACCTAGTTTGAATCTAGGTAGGGGAAGATATCTCTTTTACACCTGTACTAAAAGAAAGCTCTTGCCTTAACTACAAGCGTGGGGGTCAAAATAATTAATTATGATTCTGTTAAGCGTTTATGGCTCTAATTTCCTGTAAAATCATTTTCATAAATGAAGCACATCGAGAGTGTTATAGAGCAAAATATGTACTTCTCCCATTGAAATAACATTGAATATAATCTTAAATTTAGACATTAGTGTATTTATGAAGTTTGGAAAACAGACTATTTTACTTTCTACGCATTCTGAATTTTCCACTATTCAAATATTTACTGCATAATTGAAATAATGCTTTAGTATTATCCAACTTTGTTCTCTATAATCATAGTTCCGCGGCAACAGCTTGCGAATTGGGAACTGTGATTCCTCAAGATGATTGTGCAGGATGGTTTGACGTAAAAATTATGAAAGATGATTTGACGTAAAAATTATGCAAGATGGTTTGACGTAAAAATTATGCAAGATGATTTGAAGTAGCAATTACGCAGATCAGGTTTATAAGTCAAAATCAATGTTATAAGTGCAAAGTACAATTAAAAATTTAGTTTCGACGTGTGTTTCTAACGGACTTCGCCGGCTCTGGTCAGGAATATACAACGAAAATGCTATTGGGTGACTGTTGTGTTGCCAGTTGTAGATAACTAATTAAACTGACAAATGTAATTTAATAGACACATCAAACTTTGACTGATACCGTAAGTAGTGTTTCGTTCATTGACAGTGGAAGAACTTAACTTTACGCCTGTTACGTTGACTTTGATTTATAAATCTGTGATATTATAGCTGAATTTTCAGAAAATTTTGGCAATGTGGTTTTTGGTCGTGAGATTTTCCCTTATAAGACCAATATCGGTAAACACATGAAATTTTAAGTTTGTGGATAATTGTATCAAACCTTTGAAGAATTATTCGTGAAAACACTGCACAAAATATAAGTAAAACAATTTGAGCGACAACGTTTTTTAAAAATTCAGTTAAAATTTATTTAAAAATCAAACGTTTTCGGAGGACAATGGATCCACCTTCTTCAGGATGATTGCAAACAACTTATGAGAAGTTGCCAGATGTTAAATGGAAAAATTACCGTGCGTCAGGTTACGGTTATCCACACACAGAGGTATCCATATCGAAAGAAGTGTAGGTGGCGCTTCGGTGTATGTCATTTACAACAGACTGCCTATTAATGTAAATATACAACGATTCAAAAAAGTTAAGATCGAAAGGGTTTTCCCCATTCTGTTATTAACCACTTATTCATCAAACTAAGTCGCAACAATATTGTTTCATCTTTGCAGGGCTGGGCTTACAGTGTTAGCGGCCCTGAAAAACCCTTCGACGAAACAAAACTTATTTCCCGGTACTTGCAATATACTTTTTGGCGGCCCTGGGCCGCCGCCCAGCTCGCACACCCTAAGCACGGCTCTGATCTTTGATCCCCCATAATACCAATGATTACGAAAAAGTAATCTGCCTTCCTTATATTCCCGGTGCATCCCCAATTATTGCTAAGATTTTGCGGAATTTAATTTTTCTGTTGTTTTCAAACCATTTCAGAAAATTCGCTTTTCTCAATTAAAAGACAGAACCCCCCCCCCCTCCAGTTAAACAGTGGGGTGTCTATTGCATTCTTTGTGAATGTAATAAAACTTATATTGGCCAGACTCGTAAATCCCTTGACACACGTGTTAAGGAACACCACGCGTTAGTGAGTAAAGTCCTGGTTCCATTGATTCAAATTCTTCTGTTGTTAATCACAGTTATTTACATGATCATAGTTTTTTATTCAATGAAGCCGAAATCATCTTTCAACTCCAATCAATTCCCTTTTGATCTTAACTTTTTTGAATCGCTGTTTTTCAATTCAATTCAAATTTCTTTTCGGGCAGTTATAATTAGAGATTATAGTACCAAAAAGCATACAAATAATCGATCTGCTCGGGCAGCTATGGGTAGAGACTATAAGGTCTGACAGAGTCCCAGCTGCCCGAGGCAAAATAACTAAATAAATTAAAATAATTATAACAACAGGAAGAAATCAATGAAGTTATACAAAAAATTTGTTTTCCAAAAGATATTTATGTAGGTATTTTTTAAAAGTGGGAGTGAACTCAAAATTTTAATTCTGTCAGGAAGAGGGTTCCACACCCTAGGGCCCATACAACCCATGCGTACCAATCCAAGATTTGTTTTGGAGAATTCTGGTATTAGATTATTTAGATTTCTTGTGAAGGCGTCATAAAGCAGTTATTGAAGGCTGTAAGCATTTGATTTTGGTTAGCAATGGGTTGATTCCCAATAACAAGGCTGCTAATTGGGTTTTTAGATGCTTTAGTTCTACCAAGGAGTTCATTTAATCCCAATTGTTTTTGTTTTTTTTTTGATCGGAGCCATTAGAGACTTTTCAAGATAGTTTCGTTTTGCCAGTTTTAGTTTTTTGTTTAAGTTATTTCGAAATTTACGAAATGCAGTTAGGTGATCAGATGATTTGTGTTGTACGAAGCTTGAGAAAAGTCTATTCTGTTTTTGTATTTCTTTTAGAAGAAAATTATTGATCCATGGTTCTCTGATCCGCTTACTTCTTGCAATATTTTTAAAAATGAAACATTTGTTGTACATATTGATAAAAGTTTGAATAAATAGCTTATAATCTCGCCGAGCATCATTCGAATTAGGTAAGTTTATTTACATTAACAGGAAATTTATTGTAAATGACCTTGAAGCGCCTCCTGTACTTCGTTCAATATGGAGACCTCTGTTTTTGGATAACCGTAACATGAGCCATAGTAAATTTCCCATTTAACGTCTGGCAACTTCTCATAAGTCGTTTGCAATTATCCTGAAGAAGGAGGATCCATTATCTTCCGAAAACGTTTCATTTTTAAATAAATTTTAACTACATTTTTAAAAAACGTTGTCAGTCAAATTGTTTTACTTGTATCAAACCTTGTATAAATGTCTATGAGGAGAATATTTGCACGCATTTAGTATATTATATTGAGTATTAGCTTCGCATGCATTTTCCTATTGAGCCCAAGATTAAAAATCATGTGTAAGGTTATATTTGTTTTGTTAAGAATAGTGACAGTAACCTTAGAATTTTTCGAAAACGTTTATATACACTACAAATTCGAATACTGTTTGTAGGCATTACAACGAAGTGAGATATTGTACATCTAAGCTAGACAGGGTAAAAATAAGCAAAACATTTACAGAAATATTTACGATTTGCGCAAAATTTTAAAGCTCGCTTTGGAAGCTTCGGATACAATTTCAGGACATTTTACAGCTTTGTAAAATCTGGTAGTTTTACTGCTTGCACGAAATTTTATACACTCTCCGACATAGTATATACATGAACAGAGCTACGCTTGCATTTTTTCAACGATCCATGGTGAAAACGTGCCACAAGGTTTAGAAATATATTTGGCAATAAATGCTACCCTCGTTATAGTGGTAATTTGAAGTTCGTGTTGACTCACGATTATATGACTCATATGGGGAAAGACGTAACTTGAAGTTGTTTACAGGCGACCGAAGAATTCGTGTCTTTCCGCGTAAAAGTTTTGCAACATACACTGCCTTCCAAAAGTATAAAGCGCGACAGTAAATTCGACATAACACGGATTTCAACACTGGCGTGAGTTTTAAAATACGATATTTGGAGAGCCAAATGTTCTCTTTGTCAAGTGAGTGCAGCAAAAAATGGGACTCCGCTTGACAAAGGGGGCAGTTGGCTCTCGAAATATCGTCCTTTAAACCTGACGCCAGTGTTGAAATAACTGCTCTTATGGAAGCTCCTGGTGAAACTTAGTATTGTAAATCTGACATAAAAAATTTTTATGCTTTGACACCAGATTGCACAAAAGATGACAATTAATACAGTTATGTATTCAGGAAGCATAATACAATTAAAGAACATATATATATATTCAGGAATGTTTTTTAACCTTTAAGTGCTTGCTTTATACTTAGCACATTTGGTAAAAGTTTTACATGTTATATAAACAAGCCTCATGTAGGTGTTTCGATCTCCTCTGATTTTGACACAAGTTTCTAATCGAGGTTTCATTCCTTTAGTTTTATTTTTCCAGTACAAAGAACATCAAAGATCGTGCTGCGGCGGGACCTACAGTTTTTCGAGGCATCCACAGACGTTTGATACTATGGAAACTAACTCTGGACTATGATGGGATGACATGCATTCTGTGATACCGCTCGGAGTCGATTACCCTCCGCAGGGATAACACAATTGCCAAATATGGTCAACACAAGAAAGCCTCCGGGGCGAGATTTTTGTGAGTTTTCGTGGGGGAATTTATTATACAATAATTTTTGCCACCCACGTATTAATTAGCTCAAACTAGAGCTTATGTAATTTTGGAGAAAAAGAGACGCCGTCCTCATCCTGGATTCGAACCAGGGTCCCCGCAATTAGCCCGCGGTGTCTTGACCTACTAGACGAATGAGAACAAGAACAAACGCATTTTTCTCCGTATATTAAGTTGTAAGATATTATTACCCTTCACAGGGATAACACAATTACCAAATAATGGTCAACACACAAAGCCACCGGGGCGATAACCCTGGTTCGGACCGGGGATGAGGACGGCGTCTCTTTTTCTCCAAAAACAAAAAAAGCTCTAGTTTGAGCTAAATATACGTGGGTGGCAAAAATTATTGTATAATAAATTCCCCCACGAAAAACTCACAAAAATCTCGCCCCGGAGGCTTTTCTGTGTTGACCATTATTTGGCAATTGTGTTATCCCTGTGAAGGGTAATAATATCTTACATCCTCATATACGGAGAAAAATGCGTTTGTTCTTGTCCTCATTCGTCTAGTAGGTCAAGACAAGGAGGGGACCCTGGTTCGAATCCAGGATGAGGACGGCGCCTCTTTTCTTCCAAAATCAAAAAAAGCTCTAGCTTGAGCTAAATATACGTGGGTGGCAAAAATTATTGTATAATAAATTCCCCCACGAAAAACTCACAAAAACTCGCCACGGAGGCTTTTCTGTGTTGAACACTATTTGGAATTGTGTTATCCCTGTGAAGGGTAATAATATCTTATAAACCACATGTTCGAAATAAAGGAAGAAATTCTTTTCTGAAAAATGCCTATTTTACATAACAATTTCTAAGGAAACTTCTGAAAACTGTCTGCCAGTATAGAGGAAATATATTAATATCCTATTTCAAAGGATGGGGATTGAGAAAAATTGTCTGTTAACGGGGAGTGTCCGCTAATGGGGAGGGTCCGTCAAAGGAGGTTTGATTGTATTATATTTTAATCACAGAAGGGGGATATGATCAGGCGCGGACAGGGCCGTCGGTCTACCGGACCCTGGGCTGGTGTGCCTTTATGGGCGATAGTCGCACTGACGTACACAGGGTGTGTTGATGGGGAGTTGTAACCCCCATTGCAATGAAATTTTGTATATTTAATATAGAAATATGTGAGTTGTAGCTCTGTAACCCCCCATTAAGCCTATAACCGCCCTTTACGAAAGTTTTGCTTACGCCTATGAATAGTCGGGAAATTTTTTTATCAGCCTGGGGACCAATGGACTCGCGCCCTCCGAAAATTCAAGATATGCGCCCTTTGAAAGGGCCTAGTCCGCCCCTGGATATGATGCTAATGTGCTTAACATAAAAGTTAGCGGTAAGTGCCCCTTGCTAAATAAATATACGTTATTAGTCGTTTACCACATTTTTATTATCGTTCCATAAATGGGACAACATAAGAAAATTGATTTAGCACCATCACGCTAGTATCACAGTAATTCTGCGATTGCATTTTCCGATATTTAGTAAGCGTTTCAGGTATAAAGACGTGCATTAACCACATCGAATATTCCTTTACTAGAACGTTATTAATCCATTAGTAGTTCAGTTACATTTTTCACTAAAGGTGAAATGTTTGACAGAAGATGGAGGAATTTAGCAACGTAGGTGAATTACAATTCATCTAACCTAATAGCAAGATAATACGAGGTATGTAAACACTTCTTCACGTAAAGAAATAAAATTAATTTTACAAACGTACTTTAGAAAAATGGCGCGCTTTTTAAAATCACACGTTTGGCATTTTTCTGAATGTATGTCACAGCTTTGCGCGTCGAATACTTTTTTATCCTACGGTATCTCTAGCTTTTCGGCTATAGTAGAACAAGGTTCACTATGTAACTTGCAAAAATAATGGTCCACGGTAAAAGTCATATTCTTGTTAGATAAAAATCGCAGGATTCAAGATGTACTGCAGTCATTTCTTCTCTCCGACACAGTGTGCAGGTGGTGAACCCCAGCAGTATAATTGTCAGCAAATGTTTTTGTAAATAATCATGCTCAGCAAAGATTCTGAAGTCTACCACTCCACTGCTGCATCTTTATAGTTGGAAAACCCTTTGATTTCTTATTGCTGTATTAATTATAGTTGGTATTTCGAGGTGGGATTTCAGAGTGAAAGCTTCCTGTTCCCATCTTCCTCAAGTCATTTACCATTTTATTTCCATATGAACCGTAGTTGCTAGAAATTTATTGGAGAATATGTAATCCCCATTGATTATCAATGATTTTTTTCTCAGAAATATTTGTATTTTCATTTTTATCTCATATAAATGAGATAAGAGCCACAAGGGTCACCCGAGGATCCACAAAAAACGTTACTTTTCAATTGATATACTGCATGTCAAACTTATATTCTGTTATAAACAGAACTCACATGCAACAAGATACCCGAGCTTCCAAAATGCTAGAAAATAAAATAAAACCAGTAATTCTTTTTCACCTATACGTATAATTTTATAGTTGAATAATCAAATTAAAACATAAAAGACAAAGAAAATTAAACATAATTTAAATTTAGAACAAACACATGTTTATCGCGCTGCATTTATTATTATCGTTCATTATATCGCTTATTATTTATACTGACAAAATACTGTATTAAAAAATGAAAGGTATTATAAATGCTTCACATTATGAGAGAGTAAAATCCTTAAAATTTGAGTATACGAGTACATATGTAAAAATAAGCAACGTTTTTTATTTATTGGTCTGGAGGTGGTGCAGTGGTAAAGCGTTCGCTTAGTGTGCTGTTGTCCTGGGTTCGATTTCCAATGGACCCAGGAAATTTTCTTCAAAGCGATCAATGCTTACTGTTTAACTACTCAATGTAGTCCGTGGGTTAGATTCCTAGGCATGAAGAGGATCGATTTCCTAGGGAAAAATATAGATCCCGGGCCATAAAACTCACGCAATTATCTTTTCTTTTTGTTTCTATGTTCATATAGTGGTTATATTAATTTATTAACTGAACACCATACATGAAATTACGATACAAATAAAACCTCTACAATGATGCAAGGACGGTAATGCGAATAAAGGCCCCTGAGTGCCGAACAAGGTCCCCGTTACCAAAAATGGCAACACTGAATCATTTATCACCTATGTAAATGTACATCAGTAACGACGTAAATTTCAATTAACAATGATAACAGAGAACATTAAAATAATAATAACACATCAAACAAGCTTAAGGTATAGCCTATGCAAAATCTCTAAATTTATATATTTATATATATAAATACCACCAAAATAAAATCAGTTACCAAAAGCTATTGAAGTTTTAATTTAAGAGGGCTAAATTGTTAATTGATATTAACTGTGATTGGTAAGAATTCTAAACTCTAAGGCCAAAAACAGTAATATTGTAATGCAAAAAATTAGTTCGAGCCGAAGTTATCATTAAATTATTAGACTTGCGAGTTATACAGGTCGAAGTAAATTTCGATGGTAGGTAGATTTCCCTATTCAAATTGAATTTAATACAATTAGACACAATAATGTAAATTCTAAAAAAATTCCAGCACTAAGAATACTTAAGTTAAAAATATAGGAGATCCATTCAATCTAGTAGACCAAAGCTTAGTAGATCTTTTCTTAAGTGAAGAAAATCGGCTTGAGTTAGTGATAGAAATATTACCCCAAATAAAAATAAACAATAATATGCATGCAGAGTAATAAAAGCATTATACAAAACCAAAAACAACTTAACCAGAAAGAAATTGTTTAAAACCCAAGCCCAGGAATTTATTAATTTTCAAGCAAACGGAATTGATATAGTCATTCCGGTTTAAACCTTTAACGATTGTAACTCCCAAAAATTTAACCTTACCCTGAAACGCATAAGGTCTACCAATCATGGTTTAGCAAGGGTAAGAACAATATTTTTTTATGACTACGAAAAAATTTGAAAATGTTTCGAAGAAATTATTAATTTGTTTCTATTAAACCAATCCAGATATTTAGACACATGTACGTTGACTTTCTGAACAAGATTGAGAAGGTCCGACCCATTAAAAATAATTAGATGTCTGCGTAAGCAATAACAAAAGTTGGTCTATTTACAAAAAATATGCTGCATAAAAATATAGTAAATAATAAAGAGCCCAAGGCATTTTTATGTACAACCCCCATGATACTGCCAGTTGAACAGAACTCCCATCTCTAACTTGAGTAAATGCTTTACGCGAACTAAAAATGATCCAACATGGCAATAAAGCTCAGAATATTGCCGTGAACGCCAAGTAAATTTAATTAGGTCAACAAAATACGGTAGACAATTATATCAAACGTTTTAGAAAGGTCAATAGTTCAAAGATACAAAATTTGCCAGTAGAAAGACTATGACGTATAAATGACAATGCTGCTAGGTGAGCTGCTTCCGTGGATTAATTTCCCCTAAAACATAATTCATTAGAGGAAATTAATTGATAGCGATGAAAAAAATCAATTATTTTATTATTTATTAGTTTTTTCAATATTAAGCTAAGAGCAGGCAGGATAGCAATTAGGAGATAGTTTAAGATTCATTACTTACCACCAGCTTTATAAATAGGAGAAGTCCTGTAAATTTTTAATGAAGAGCGAAAAGTATTTCATGAGAGTGCTCTTTTAAGCAACATATTTAAGGACCCTGAAATTTCGTGTATAATGTACTTTAAAAGCCTGAAACTTAATTCGCCTATGCCAACATCCTTGCTAATCTTAAAAAATAAAAGCGATCAAAGAGTATCAGAAGGTATTGAAGAATAAATGAAAAGATGGATTGTTGGCATAGTGAGATGGTATGATGAAACTCACTAGAAGAATGAGGTAGTTGCGTGAGAGTGTATGGTAAACTGATGAGAAACATGGAGTGGTTGAAAGCTTGAACAATATCCCAGTCGTTAACCAAGATAGCACCAATGATATTTATTGGGGAAATATTTCGGATGGATTGCGTCCACCAGTAAAGATATTTATACCTTTCCATATCATGTTTGATTCAGAGAATTAAAAATCTCAAAAAATCACATTTTTCCCTATGATTAACTGAAATAATTTGACTTTGCATACTTTTAAAGATCAGGAGATCAACTCTATTTTGTTTTGACAAAAAGAGTTTGAAGTTTATTTTCTTCATCAACTTAGTATTTCACAAGTCACCCATGGTTTTCTATATGTTTTTGATTTAAAGCTTGGCCTTTATGAAAACAAACCATCGCAAAACGATGTTAAATGCGAGATGGAAATGGAAATGCAGAATTTAAATTAGAATTATTAATAATTGAAATCCAATCATTATCTGCCATTGCCAAATGAAACTCTTCCAAATGATCATTATTCAATTTCCCAGACAAAAATGTGAACTTGTAGTTGAAGACTATTGGATTTCAAATACGGGGATCATTTATGTGGAAAACTGGTAAATGGTCGCTTATATCAAATAACAAACTTCGAGATTTAAATGGAATATTTTTTTGTTTTCATTTAGTTAGTTATTAAGTGATACCGTGGTCGAGAAGTTCTGATTGGTGATATTAGTTGGTAATTAAATTTCCAGGAAGCACCCTCAGGTAAGTAATAATATCAGAGTTAAGAAAAATCATTTAAAATAGAAAAATCAACGTTAAAACCACTAAGTAGGTTTAGGATATTCTGCGAATCGTAGTAATATTCCAGTAATGATGTCAGCCATTCAGAAAATGCAACAAGGCTTTCTTTGCAGTGGGGGGGGAGACGATATATCATCACGGCGATTACACAATATCTATTTTCGAAAGACAAAGTGTCAATCTAAGTTAGTATACAAAAAAAAAGTTTCACAATTAAATTAAAATAAACAAAATTATTTTTAATAGAAAACAGCTACCCCACCTCCGCCCAAGTGAATTTGATTCTGATATAGTTGATAATACAAAAAATAATAAAAACATAATGAAACTGACAGAAAATGTTCTAATAATTCTACCTCATTAACGATACTCCAGCCCTTTACACGGCGGAGGCAAATTGGCAGATCACCTGTACATTTAATATATTTAGAAATTTCAGAATATCATAAACGTCTGTTATTAAATTAAAAGAAAAACACAAACCCAGAAAAAACGAGTAATTAATTCTATCGAAGTCATTATAATTAGTAATATTACAAATAGAATTTAAAGACACGCATTTTTTAAAGCAAACGCTTTGTCCATAAACACTGCCAACCTCACTCTCTCTTTCTCTCTCTAATTGAAGAGCCAAATTAAATAGTCCCTTTTTTAAAGCTTAAGTGATCATTAAAATAAATTTTACAGTTATTTTCATTTTTATTTAATTCAAAGATGTCAGAAGTAGGTGGCAGTTTTTTAAAGCGATTTGAGAACTTAAGAAGTTCGTTTACAAAATGCTCAATAAAATGCTTGAGAAATGCAGAATTTCAAGTGGAGACATGGTAATCCACATCCAAATAAGCCAAATTCAAATCAAGGTCCATTTTTTTAGCCATATCCAGAACAATGAACGAACAATCGTTACTGGGAGATTCAGGGACATTTTTAATATCTCTAGGTTATTTCTGTAATTGCATTGTCTAATTGCAGTTATTCCGAAATACATATTTTTTTTTATGTTTAGGATTCTTACTTTCATCACTCAACGATTCACTCTGCGTTAGCATGAACTCATATTTGGCCTTTATTTCACCGAATATTGTCTTCATAAAATCCGACGAAGAGTAACCTCAACATTGGTCGGAGCAATACGGCAGTAAAAAGTCAACGCGACTTCTTAATTACGTAATTCCAATTTACTTGACTTCCAAATTACGCGACTTCTAATTTAAAACGACTTCTAAATCATGATAGTAATAGATAGGATTGTGTACAATTATGTTTTCTGTGAATCGAATGCATATTATTGATCTCAAAGGAACGGTTTCTAATCAGTAGGAAGTTGTTCATTTTTGAGGAAGGGCCAAAGAAGTATTGCCTTAGAAAAATGACGGATTTAGCGATTTCATTATTTCTCGTAATATATAACCAATTACTCACTCCATAGCTGCATATACACTGAAGTGCCAGAAAAACTGGCACAGGCGTGCGTATGCAAATAACGGAGCTTTGCAACCAATCAGCGTAACGCGATGCGGTCGGCAGCGCCTATATAAGACAAGAGATGTCTGGCAAAGCTGTTAGATCGGTTCTTGCCGCTACAATGGCAGGTTATCAAGATTTAAGTGATTTTGAACGTGGCGTTATAGTCGGCACAAGAGAGATGGGACATAGCATCTCCGAGATAGCGACAAAATTTGGATTTTCGCGTACGACCATTTCACGGGTATACCGTGAATATCAGGAATCCGGTAAAACATCAAATCTCCGACAGCGGTGTGGCCGGAAAAAGACCTTGAAAGAACGGGACATTCGACGACTGACGAGAATCGTTAAACGAGATAGACGTGCAACACTTCCTCAAATTGCCGCGGATTTCAATGCTGGGGCATCAACAAGTGTCAGCGTGCGAACTGTTCAACGAACCATCATTGATATGGGCTTTCGGAGCCGAAGGCCCACTCGTGTACCATTGTTGACTGCACGGCACAAAGCTTTACGCCTCGTCTGGGTCCGCCATTGGACTGTTGATGACTGGAAACACGTTGCCTGGTCTGACGAGTCTCGTTTCCAATTGCATCAGGCGGATGGACGTGTACGGGTATGGAGACAACCTCATGAATCCATGGACCCTACATGTCAACAGGGGACTGTTCAAGCTGGTGGAGCTTCTGTGATGGTATGGGGCGTGTGCAGTTGGCGTGATATGGGACCCCTGATACGTCTAGAGACAACTCTGACAGGTACGTAAGCATCATGTCCGATCACCTACACCCATTCATGTCCATTGTGCATTCCGACGGACTTGGACAATTTCAGCATGATAATGCGACACCCCACACATCGAGAGTTGCTACCGAGTGGCTCCAGGAACACTCTTCTGACTTTAGACACTTCCATTGGCCACCTAAATCGCCAGACATGAACATTATCGAGCATATCTGGGATGCCTTGCAACGTGCTGTTCAGAAGAGATCTCTACCTCCTTGCACTCCTATGGATTTGTGGACTGCCCTGCAGGATTCCTGGTGTGAATTGTCTCCAGGATACCTTCAGACATTAGTCGAGTCCATGCCACGTCGTGTTGCGACACTTCTGCGCACGGAGGGGGGCTACACGATATTAGGTAGGTGTGCCAATTTTTCTGGCACTTCAGTGTATATGCTACATGAACTGAATTATCAGTGACGTACTTAGGTTCGCGGTATAAAGTTGTAGCCCCACTTCAATGCCCCGTATATATCATTAATTTGTAATTTTCGTTTTTCTAGGAGGGGTTCAATTTTTTCTAGGGCGGGCTAAGTCACCATGGCCCCTTCTAAATGCGCCATTGTGTGTTATATACTACTAATTTCTCAGTGCGTAAATAGTATGATACTTGTGTTAAAATTGTGACAAATAGGCTTTTGATTAAACTTTAAGTATGAGAAAAATCTTATTAATTGCAAAAGCAGGAATCAGAAACTATTACAAATTAACGAAGTAAGATGACTTACTTACGTATGCGGATAAAACTGGGTAAATGGCAATTAATTTTATTTATTTGATACTCTTATACATTTTGTGACTTTATATTACTTACTTATGTTCTTTCATGCATTGGGTTTATATTTCTTTTGTTTCTTTGTTTATATTGTTTGCTTTCACCCTGCTAGGTTCGAACCTCACTAATACCGGCATTTTTTTCATAGTTTAAAGATCACGCTAAGTAAGTGGTCCCATGTTACGTGACTTATTAGGTAATCTTTATAAAAATAGTAATCAGATCGATCGTTTTATTTAGTTTGATGCAATAAAATACAACTGTATACTAAGGTTAAAAATAATTACATTTTTTATGAAATATAAATTATGAATATATAATATAAATAAAATATCACACGAAATACAAATTATAGCAGGAAATACTTTATATAGCTCAATGATCCTTTATAAATGAATTTGGAAGAAAGTTCCAAAAGTTTCTATTAAACATTAAAATCGTAATCAATTTTCTTTAAAAGTTGCAAATGATATTGTGCATGCAAATCGAAAATCCCATTTTCAAAAAAAAAAAAAAAAAAAAGAAAAGAAATGCGCTGAAATTTAAATCTTTTTCTTCATTCTTCGAAACAAAATCTGCAAACGAGAAATTTTTTTAATTGGAAATTTCAAATTTCCACTGGCTGAGCTTTTTAATGCAGCTCCAATTTTTCATAATTAGTTCAGAAACTGTCGCATTTTCCAAAATATAGCTGCTATAACTTTGTCGAAAAATAAATGAAGATATATTTATATTCTTAATTTAATTTTTGATTTTGAATGCAGAATTTTATCTTTAAAGCTGAGGTAAAGGAAGTTCTCTAGTCTTAAAAATGTTAGTAATATATTTGCAACTTCCATATTAAAACCATAAAACCTAATAATAATCAAGTATTTGATAGGAGATTTTATATTAAAATGGTTATAATGTGGTATAGACATACGATATATGTGATTATATTTAATATTTCTATTATTATATTATAATTGATTTTATTTAATCCTATATATGTCATTATATATATTCAAATAATACGCATATACCATTTGGCAAATGCTTCTATATAATAGGTAGGTAGGTAGTAGTTTTATTTATTTATTTTATTTAAGAATTTTTGTTTCTTGTTGCTTTTATTGTATCCAGGAGAGAAATTTGTTCGTTATTAACGAGTTCTCATGCTCTCTCTTACGAACACCATGTGTTACCCACTTTCGTTTAAAATGTTTCTCTTCTTCATATTGATGTTTTGATCCATAGCCAGCCAGTGGCCAGTAGGAAAGAGGAGGTCTCAGGGGGATCAAATCCCCATTGAATACAGGAGGCTAAGCCACCGGGCAGGTGCATCCTCATGCGCGGTAGTGGGAAATTCTTTTAATAGCCTATGGGCCAATGAACTCGCTCCCTCCGAAAATCAAAGGTATGCGCCCTTTGAGAGAACCCAGCCAACCCCTGATTACACATAAAACGCATTATTTTCTCTAAAGCTGCATCACATTACCTTCCTTAAAGTCACTTGATACCCACAATAACTACTTTAGCCCCTACCCCGAAGAAACTGTTCGATTCGCCACACGCCTTCTATCTCCTGAATTTTTTGCAATATTGCCAAAACCGCTTAGCAATGGGCGATGTCATCTTCCGCCATGTTAGAAATGTTGTTGACGGTATTTTGGGTATTTGTCTTTTGTGTTAGTATTTACTTTTTACAAAATACACACCTGAAAACAAATTACTCTTACCTGAATCAGAGAACGGTTATTAGTGGGGGGGGGAGGGGGGATAATCCACATCCCCCGCTTCGAGCTTTCGCCCTCGCGGCTCATTCGGATAGTCTTCGAGTACTCTTGGATCAGTATAATGTTGAATCACTAAAAACCTGCAAATTCTTAATTGAAAATACGACCAGAAACGAATTGTAAAAGTATTTCCGTCATAATTTCGCTGAAACGAAAAAACATGGCTTTGAGAAACGCGAAGCGCGTGAAAATGCCGTTAAAAATTCAAAACAGACGCGTAAGTATGAGGTCACAAGCCGGTCTACTGCAATATCCAACAAATTTCAGGAGAAGAGAGCGGGCGTGTGACGGACTGTGCAGCTAAACCACTCCTTCCCTTATGAGTTTTGGATTGCTTCGATAGTATAGCTGTTTAAAGTTGGAAGCATCTGTTCTCGTCAACTCTTCAAAATAAAGCAATATGGAGCACCGTCGGTTTTTCGGAGGATAACCACTGGTGATGTGAGCTGCGGTGATGTCAGTTGCCTAATGTAGTCCCTTCCCCCCTTTACTGTTGAACGCAGGCCTTACGGTGGTGTAGTGGTAACGCATTCACGTGTTGTGCGGCTACTCCGGATTCGACTCCCAACTGCGTCGAAAAAGAACGCTTACCGCCTAACTGCTTACTATATATAGTCCGGGCATAAGCGTAGGCAGAAAGTTCACAAGGGCGGGATTATAGGCTTAATGAAAGGGGTAACAGAGCTGCAACTATGTAGTATGTGTCCTATGTAATACCTATGTAGGTAATGCCTTTATTTACCAGGCTGAAATAGATTCATCATTTAAGGGGCTTATACCTGAAAAAGTAGTGAATTTAGGGTAAAATGTCAATTTTTTTATTTACATGCTAAAAAATAAAGCAATTTCAAAATTAAAGCATCTTTTTAAGAATGGTTTTGTTATTCCGATACTTGAGGGCATCATATTTAAAAATCATTTTGAGTGTAGTCATATTACAGATTTAGGCGTATAAATTAATAACTTTAATTTTATTTTTCTCAAACGAGATTTTTGAGAAATTTTGCATTACGCAAAACATTCCTTGCGATGCAATTTTCAGTGAATAATTTTATTTTTTCTGCACGTATTCACTCAATAATTATGAATGA
Organism: Dysdera silvatica; assembly: GCA_006491805.2. Taxonomy (NCBI): domain Eukaryota; kingdom Metazoa; phylum Arthropoda; class Arachnida; order Araneae; family Dysderidae; genus Dysdera; species Dysdera silvatica. The sequence goes on from QLNU02015360.1 coordinate 239,352,605, forward strand.
AAGTTAGTTACAATTTTACTGGGGAATGGTATCTTCCACGTTTTTGGGGGCATTTATTATAATCGAATGGACAAAATTGCGAATTTTTGAAGAGTAGGTAAGTTTTTATTTTTTAAACCAAAACTATTAAAAACAGAGTATAATTATTCAGTAACTTGCATAAGCATGGTTTCAATGATTATTTAGAAAAAACATAAAATTTTTTACTTTAAAAATACACTACGTGGAACTTTTCAAATATGACGCTTAAAAAAGAATTAAAAAAGATATACTAAAAAAATCTATTGAGTTATAAAGGTTGAAACTGTTCGAAAAGTTTTCTTTTATAGTTCTTAATATTGTAAGCAATTTTCAGAGAAATTGGTTAAGAATATAAGAAAATTCATTTTTTAGGTATAATCCCTCCACCTTATTAAAAGTTGAGCTCTGGTGAAACTTTCAATTAAATCAGACCGATTTTTTTGTGAGAATAATAAGAAGACCATGCGATATACATATAGCAATGGTAGGTTGTATACAAGCAGAATGGAGAAAGGTTCCCGTTCTATCAGTCAAGGATTTAGGAGTCCCAGGGCCCTAGGCAGTTAACCAAGTCAGGGGCCTCCTTTTTTTTGTGATATTAAAAGAAATCTTTTACTTTTTGTTTATTTAACGTGATTTGACCTTCAACGTCTATATACACTACGCTGCCGTTTAATTATAAGTTTTACAAATTACACTGCAACATGACGAACTTTTTTTTCCGCGAAGGAATGAATCATCTCATTGTAGTCTATAGACTGCATTATTTATTATCTGCTACGAACTTAAAAAATTGTTGAGGGAGGAAATCAGGTCATCTGTAAATTTTTAAGATGGCTAAAAAAATATAATTTTTTGTTAAGATGGTTAATATAAAAAGGAAGTCCTTCTGCGCAAGGGTCTTCTGCGAGGCTGAAGCCCTAGGCAACTGCCTTTTCCGCCTCATCAGAAGTGCGGTGCTGCGTACTACTACTTGCATCCCATTTTGTTCAATAAACTGTTCCAAGTCAAATTGGTGGGGCTACTTCTGGAGCTCAACTCCTGTGCGCCAAATACATCTGCAAATGATTTATAATCCTTCATGCAATTGTATATTTCACGATACCACCTGTTCACGAAAAGAAGTCCAATGGTACAGTTAGAAATATCTGCAAGGCTCATGGGGGGAATCCAGGTTCCGGTGCGATCCGATGACGTAGCCAACCCAGGCTGAAGTTCTTCCCATGAGCTTGGGTTCAGCCGTTGAATCGTGTGCTGTATGTTCGATGTAACGTTGATTATTTGGGAGGTGTTTTCAGTTTTTTCTGTGTAACTGTTGAATAACAACGACAGCCATTGGATTATTAGGGACTGTTGAAGGTAAGTACTTAATATTTTTGTTGTAAAGTTTCTTCCTTTCTATTAGACTTATAAATGTTGTGTGGTTGCACGTGGCATTTGTTTATGTAGGGCAGGGAAGGAACGTAAATAGTTTATATACCGTCAAATTACTCTGTAACATCGTTCAAAAAGTTGGAAAAACTCTATTATAAAATTGATTATATCATGAGAAGAAATATCATGATAATTTAATTAAAGATATTAAGTTTAAGTTAGATGCGTAATACGTAATATGGATTTTTTTTTGGTAACATTAATGGTGGTTGCTTATTCAAAATTTTATTTCAATATCTCTCAAAGTATCTATAAAAAATTAAATTTATGAAAGTAACTGATACTGAACAGGGGCGGAGACAGACTTTCATTTTGGGGGTCAAGGACAGAATTTGCTATGGTCTTGGAATAATAGCCTTCATTTATCATGCAATTTGGAATTTTTTTCAGTAAAAAAATACGTTTTGGGGGAGATCGTGACCCCTGTGACTACCCCCTTGCATCCGCCCTTGATACTGAAAGATGCTCTAGTGCCTATAATAAAAATGCATACTTGCAAAGGTTGCACAAAGTAACTTATTGCATTCATGTAAAAAATGAAAAAAGTACAATCTAAATTGTTTGATTCTTCCTTGTCTGGTTTTACACTAAAAGCTGTAAACCTGGTGCTTATTGGAAGTTTATTTAATGATATTCACAGGTGTTAACTTATCTAAATTATTTGGGAGGTGAGACAGTTTATTTTAGGAATGACCAAAACTTCATTTCTGAACTATGTAATCACATTTAACGAGACAAACATTTACAATTTAAGGGGTACAGTTCAGGTATTTGGCTCTGAAATCTTACCGTAACAGAGTTTAACTGCATTTTTAGTTCCTATTTTATAAACAATAATGCCGCTAGGCTTTGAGCACACTGAGCAAACGGTCCATTTGACATCCTCTTATTCGTATTCCATATATGTAGAGTTATATGGGCTCGTGGGGCCCAAGCCCCTCCCCCCAATAATTTGAAATAAATTGCGATTTTACATATACTGTAGTGTATAAACGTACATAAAATGTGCTTGCCCCCACCCCCTCCACAATAATTTTGAGTCCTCTAAGTTACCCCATGCATGTATAGTAGTTGTTTCGAGATTTCTCTTGCTCCGCACATTGAGAAAACTGACCCAGTTCATCCTCTCTGCCATCGTCTCTGTGTATGACAGACTGAAAATCTGTTTATAGAGGGCAAAATTAGTACTAGACAAGCACCAGAAAGGTATTTTCTGAAGATAAAACAAAATTTTAGAATTAAAACTTTTTATAAAGAAACTAAGAAAATGGGATGGAGTACCTATTTAAAATAATAATCACATTGCATTTGTAAATACAGAAATGTATAATAGTCTGTTTTAAATAAATGATTTTTATATTTATTAAATTATAATGGAAAAAAAAATGTTTTCAAAATCTTGTAACATTATTTTGTCTACAAGTAATGAAACTACGTTTAAAAGTAGATATGAATTGCAAATAATTCATAAACAAAAGCAAATATTTCATAACAAGTATGTCCAGCATACTAAAATTCGAAAAAGTATAGTTTTACACATGCTACTCCCAGTATGTAAAATGTAAGCACAGAGTATGGGCATTCACATTTATTTGGTCTTCCTTTTTGATGAAAATATTGTCCCATTATAAGCTGTCATCTGGTCACCTTGTATAAACTCAGAAATTCGAGCATAATGATTGACTGAATTTTTATCGTGAAAATGCATCTAAGCTAGCCATATGCTCTTAGGGAAAAATGAATTTCTCTAAAACCACTGAGCATACTCTGTACTTTACTGTATGCTTCTACTTTCATTCCGTGTGTTTGCTCAGCAGTGGGAATCCCAGATTTTTTTTCGTGGGGGGGGAGGGTATATAAATTGTAAACTTTGTTTAATAATTATTGCCCATTTTTTTTTTAAATTTTAGGAAGGTTGAACACCTATATTTTTATAGGTGGCAATATATTGCAGATGTTGGTAAGTCTTTTTTAGCAACACTAACCTGGCATTTGAAACTGGAATTTTTGTTTTGTCTGCTTTTTTGTCATTTAGTTTCAAAGATATTTAGAAACTCCGGCGCTACTGAATGAGACGTTACACATATCAATTCTAGCCAGTGTTTCCAAAACTGGCAATCTTCTATCCAGTGTTTCCAAAACTGGCAATCGGCACAAGGTGACTAGCCGCCATGTTGTTTACAGCGTTTTTTGAGATTTTCGTGATTCCTTCTCTTCCCCCTCCCAACCCTAAATAAAAAAACGATGATCCTCCTCTTCCTTTCCCTTTTCCCTTCCTCTTCTTCTTCTCTTCTTCCTTTCCTCTTTTCCCCCCACCCCTAAAAAAAGAGTATTCACACCTTTTCATCGCCTTCTTGCACTTTCGACATTTATACTCAGATGCAATTAATCCCTCTTTCATGACCCACTCAATTACACTTTTATTATCTTGCATACATAATCTATAAAAAAATAAAATGTTCAAACGCTCGGACATTTCCGCTGCAACGAACGAACGTGAAGTAAGCAGAAAATGGCATCTCAAACCGGTTCTCACTGCATCATACACACATATGTGACGTCACACTATGTTGTGTCACAAACCCGTCTAATCAACTTCTTAGCGATTTCTAGAGGATAGTGAGAGAAGTGGGTAACGTCTTGTGCAGTTATCTCAAAACTCTTTTTTACTTTAGAAAAAGAGTAGGAACCTTGTTAAAGTATGCCGCAGTACATACTTGATAAATATTAGAAAACGCCTGCCGTGTTCATACATATTGAACATTGCAAATTATTTTCATTGTCTACTATCACAGGCATTTCACAATTTTTGAAATTTCCACTGGGACAGACTTTGCGTTAATGTTGAAAAACAAAGTCCACAAGTGCAGTGTTATCATTAGATGAAATGATTTAAAGTAACATAGCTTAAACTCTGTATATAGGCAGAGGCAAACTATGACTATGAATATTGGGGGCCCCGGCCCAACTTGCATTTGATACCCTATGACGTTCGTATTGAATATACATCTGTAAAATATACGCACTCGTATTTCCATTTAAAAATGCAGGCAAGAATATGCTTTTTGATCCCACTTTCACGTTAAAGTCGGTTATCAAAAGGATGCACTTGCAGAGCTGAAGTTGTAAAAGTTTTGGTAAAAGTTATGAATTATATGTGGCATTGCCGCACCAATTTCGTGTTTTTGAAAATTGTGCTCTTTTGTTATCCAATTCTCAGAACTGTGATTGCAATAGTTATAATATCGTAGTTATAATTAGATACTAGTTATGATTTTTCCAAATTTGTTTCGGATTTTAAATCTGAAGGAAATAAGATTTTTTGCATTAATTTACTAATTTATCATGTTGTGGGTTCCCGGTAGGTGGCAACTGACAGCGCTTATCTGACTCCAAGATTGGTCTCTTGCTTTCGTTGAATCCAGGTTTATCAATTTTATCCGAAATGACGCGAATCGGTAAATAAAACGAATAATCAAAACACAAAAATAAAATGACTAATCAATTTTAATAACACCGGACATAAATTAATTCAGACTAAGAATCAAATCCAAATTGCTCAGTTAAAACATAATTGTCGAATCCAGAATTCATTCTTCTATTCTCTAGTTATTTTTCTTTCTTCATAAAATCATCATATCAAAGTTCGAGATTTCATTCTCTTACGATCGCGTACAGAAGGTTAATAATCTGCTTAACAACTAATATTAAAAAATGGAATATTTAACGAGGGAAAGAAAAATAAAATAATTGACAACAAACAATAGAAATAACTAATAATCAGTCAAGTCAAGTTGGAAGTGGGGTTGAGCCAAAGAAAGCAAGCTAGTGAGAGACGGGAGAGACCCCACAATGTTAAATAAAATTATAAATTTTTTTGGGGCCCCCTCCTAATGCGGGGCTTGGGCGTGGGCCCCGTGAGCTTTTGCCCGGGCCATATAAGCCTATATAAACAGGGGTGCAGCAGTTTTAGGTACTTTGTCCACCACTTGCGGCAGCTTAATTTATATATTCATATGTAGAAAATCGTCAGTGTACTTTGTTGCCCACCACTGCTGTTTTCATAATTAAAATTGTGTATGCACTGCGAGAATTTATTATAGTATGTTTTTGTTTCCTTTCTTGTAGATTGGTTGCATTTGAAAAAAGTTTCCAACATGCCAAATAAATGTAGTGTTTCTGGTTGCAAATCGAACTATGACACAGAAAAAGAACGTGTGACTCTTTTTACCTTGCCAAAAGATGAACAAAGGAGAAAAGAATGGCTCATAAAAATTCCCACCGATTTGTCGAAATTAAAAACTCTTTTATTTGTCTCAAGCATTTTGATGATTCCGACATTTTCCGTATAGACTCTGTCCCTGTGGATGTTGTGATTAAGGACTTTCCAAGAAAGATTCCTAAATTAAAAGAAAATTCTATACTAAAGATATTTCCAAATCTACCAAAATATCTAAGTTCCAGCACTAAACGTCAACGCCGTTTGGTAGATGCTGAAGATGAAAATTCAAAAATTGCACTTAAAGAAAGCCTATTGGATCATGCTCAATATGTTGAGTAAAGAGTAATACATAATATAGCCCACATATCAACATATTTTAAAGAATTTAATTAGCGTGATTTTACTAGGACGTGGCATATTACAGAAAATTATGCAAAATTGTATATTTCGTTGGTTGCTGTTACATCAGCAACATTAAAACCTGGGTATAATCCAGTAATTTTAGGCTATATTGTTGTGAATACCGATTTAAATTTCAGTGTTTATTCGAATAAGTATGAGGTAATCACTCGACAACCTAAAAATGTTGATTGTATTAGCTCTATTAATACATTGGAATACGTTCTGTTGTTTTTAGAAAAGAAGCGGTTAAACCAACTGAACTAGCAGCATTAGAAAATGCATCAGTTAATTTAAAACATGTCCATCATGACGAACAAAAGAAATTGGAATTTATCGTTGATCAATTAAAGCTTTTAAGTGTACCTAAAAATAACAGAAGGTATTCCAATGAAACTATTATTTTAGCAGCATCACTCTGTGTACAATCAACTTGTGCTTATCGTACAATTTATAAGTGTGGTTCATTTTGTTTGCCACATCCACGCAATATGCAAAGCATGGTTTCAAAGTTTTCCATTTCTGGTAGTTTGCTTGAAGGTAGCCTTGCATATGTAAAATCAAAACTGTGATTTTTAAAGGGGCATGAAGTTCTTATTAATGTTCTTCTTGACGAAATATATATTGAGCACCAGTTTAATTTTAAAGGTGGGTGTATATATGGAAGCACTGATTTTAATCCTTCACAAGCTGCAAAAACTTCACAAGTTTTTATGATATCTTCCATATTATCCTCGTATAAAGATGTAGTTTTAATTGGCCCTGTTTCAAATTTGACGGCAATAGATTTAAAAGCTATGATCATGTCAGTCATCCAAGAATTAGAAAAAATTGGTTGTAGGGTTATTTCATTAATATCCGATAATAATGTTATCAATCGCAAAGCTTTTGAACTTATGACTCCAAACAGATTGTTACAACCAAGCATTCTACACCCTGCTGATAACAAACGATTACTTTTCTTTTGTTTGACACTGTGCACATTATTAAATATGTTCGTAATAATTGACTAAATAGTAGAAATAAAAATTCTTTCATTTTTCCAAATATAAATGATGATTCGATTTTTTTAAAAGTTCATGTAAAACAATTAGAAATGATGTTTGAAATGGAACAACAATCTATTTTAAGGTTTGGCCATTTGTTATCTTGCAAAGTTCTTTACCCTTCAAACATTCAACGTCAGAACGTTGGTTTAGCTTTAAAATATATTCATGAAGAAAATATTGCAGCATTGAAATGTATTGCAAAAATTCATCCTAATGTGTTTACTGATACTGAAGGCACTTGCAGATTTTTAGAAATATTCAAAAATTGGTGGAAAATTATGAATGTACGGTATGCTTTTGAAGGCAAACGTTCCAATGATAATTATAGAGAGCCTGTACGAGCTAACAGTGATGTACAGTTAAGATTTCTGAAAGATATGCCGTTGTGTCTAAAAAGATGGAGACAGTCCATTCACTTAAATGACGGTTTATCACCCCAAACATGTCAGGCATTAATTTTAACAAATGATTCACTACTTCAATTTATTCCATACTTCTTTCAAAATTATAAAATTGATTATGTGTTACTTGAAAAATTTCAGACCGATGATTTGGAAGCCAGATTTGGTGCTTACCTACAGCTGTCGGGTTCCAATTATTACATAAGTATTATGCAAGTGTTAGAAAGTGAACAAAATTACGTTTTTAAAGTTGTGTTCTTTTGTCAGCTAAAAATTCCAATATACCATTAAGAAAGAACCTTGATTCCAGTTGCAGAAAAACAGACTGGAGTAATTGAAATTGATTTATATGCTGATGTTTTAGATGATTCTTTTTGTTTGGATAGTATTCATAATGATATTTTGCCCATTGTGATATACATAACCGGCTTTGTTGTCAGAAAAGAATTAATAAAAGCTAAGTGTATAATATGCAGTTCTGTACTACAACTATATATGGATATTGACTTTGTGGAAGGCCCTTATGACTTCATACAAGAATTAGATAGTGGGAAACTAACTTTTCCATCTAAAACTCCTGTAACTGCAGTTGGTTGTACGTGGCAAATTCTCACAGAATTAATTGCAAAGCATAAAGGTGATTTTCTGAAACATAAGAATGCACTTATGCTCTTGCATAAACTGTCATGCATACAATTGAATTGGCAGGTACTCTCTTTTACCCAGAATTGTGATTGTAAAGTCCGTCTTCTAAATCGATTAGAGAATATTTTTTTGTTAGCCTCAAAAATTTTTATAAATAATTTGATTAAATTCTAAAATGACAAAAAATTCTAAGAAAATATACTTAGAGAAAAAGTAAGGAAATTAAATTCCAAATTTAATATACAGCTACATTGACATGTTTTTTCGATAAAACTAGAAGTTTTCCCCATATAAATTGTTGAAGTATTTGGTTTTCAAAATTTTATTACAAAATATTGCCTTTTCTATAAATTGTATGATTGATATATCCAGAAAGATATAACTTTCTGGAGGTAGTTTAAAAATATTTGATAATTTAAGAGCACAAAATACGAATTCAAAAAAATATTTTTTAAAATTTTGTATCTTTACTAATTAGGACTAATTTTTTTAATTGTTCCAAGGATGTCAATATTTAGGAAGTATTTATTTGGGCCTACTTACATTACTGTAATGAAAATGTTTAAAACTGCATGTGCATTTGAATTTATTATAATTGTTCTTTGAATTTGTATGTAATGATTTAAGAACAGTGATAATGCAGTGATGTCAGTTTTTTAAGACAGGCCCTCCTTTATGTACGTTTTGGCACCTCTCGGGAGGTTTTTGGTTGTTAAAACATGGTTTAAACGAGCTTCACATCAAGAACTAGTTTTTGACACATAATTAATTGCCGACCATAATAGAAATAACTATCATAATTTTAAATATTTCTGTTGATATGCCATTGTACATGGTACATTTTTCTTTTAGCATGCATTTAAAGTGCCGAAGATTGATTAAATTTTATATTTTATGCAGAGGCTTATTTGATTTTTTTCGGAGAATAAAATATATGGACAGTATACAACAGTCTCTTATATTTTCAAATGATAGTACGTTTTTGCATTTTCTTATATGTTTATAAATAAAAATTACTATTCTTTTTATACAGATATTGTTAAATTGCAGTTTTGTTTATATTTTAATTATTATGTGCAACGTTCAGCATCTATAAGGTCAAAACTTCATGTTTCATAATCAAATTTATTTGTCATGTTTTATGGAAAATTAACCTTATTAATGAGTTTTTTAATATTTAAAAAGTTTGTAATTATAATTCTGAGCAAAAATACAGGTATACAAGTCATATTTGTATTTGCTATCTGTTTTATTGAAAGGAAGGTAGCATAAAATATGACATTTACATATTTTTTTCTTATTATAAAAGCTCATATGTATATCGGTTTAGATTTTAATTAACCTTTTTAAAATCCGATTAATACATTAAAACTATATAATGCTTTAATTAGTTTTGTAATGTTTGATTTCTGCAGCTTCAACAAGCAGCACTGATATTTAAATTTTCTAGGACGTGATCTATCTGCTTAATTTATATTCTGTGTTATTGGGGTTATTAGTAAAAGATTACATTCTGGGTTTAAGCTGGGTTATATATATATGCTGGGTATTATATACAATTTATTACATGTGTTTCCTACATTATATACTTTAGTAGTATTTTCTACAATTTTTTCAATTTAAAAAACTAAGAAAGTACTATGTATTTAGTGTAGCTAGCTATAACATAATATAAACGGAAATTAAATTCATTATAATTATGTTTTTATTTAATTTTGAAACCAAAAAGTTTAATAATTTTTTACTGTCAAAATAATATATAAAACTCTAGGGTGCATTACTATAGGCTACTATGATTTTAAAAAGATATCGTTTATAACGACCATTGAACTGTCCCTTGGAGGTCAGTATAACCGATTTTTACTGTGTATATCATAGGCGTATAGTTATGTGGGGCCGTGCATAAAGTACATAAAATGTGCTTACCCCGCAATGATTTTGAAATTTTACTTTGAAGTTGTGTGTGTGTTTATATATATATATATATACTGGAATGGTCCAGGCTGCTGTTTGTTATTGACCTTGGCTACGTATAATGGACGATCTCTTGCTTCTGAAGCAAAATGGGACATTGTAGGACTCAGTGAAGTTAGAAGAAAAGGTGAAGAGTTGGTGGAACTGAAAAGCGGACATTTGTTTTATTATAGAGGAACGGAAACTGGAAGAACAAGTGGTGTTGGCTTCTTAATCAACAAAAGAATTAAAGACTGTCTTCTGGAAGTTGAAAGTACATCAGATCGAGCAGCGAGGCTTGTTGTTCAACTAACCCAGCGATACCAACTTCAAATAGTACAGGTATATGCACCAACATCAAGCCATACCGACGAAGAGGTTGAAGAATTTTATGAAGAAATCAAAGAGTTACACACCAAAGGGAAACAACATATCAAGCTCATCATGGGGGATTTCAATGCAAGAATTGGACAACAGGAACAAGGAGAGACATCGGTTGGTAAATACGGATATGGGGAAAGGAATGAACGTGGCGATCAACTCATCGAATTTGCAGAAGCTGAAAATCTTAGCATCATGAATTCATTTTTTAAGAAGAAACCGCAAAGAAAATGGACATGGAAACACCCCAATGGAGGAACCAGCGAAATTGACTATATCCTGGCAAACAAGAAATCAATTATTGAAGATTGCAGTGTACTGAACAGATTTAATACTGGAAGTGATCATCGAATGGTGAGATGTAAAATGCACTTAAATACTAAATTAGAAAGACAGAAGCTCATTAGGAAACAAGTAAGTAAGAGGGTGGATTTAATGAAACTGAAAGTAAATACCGAGGCATTCAAGTTGGAATTAAAAAATCGCTTTTCTGCACTGGAAGGACTTATTGATGAAAGTGATATCTCAGAAGCAAATGAAAACATTGTTAAGACAATAGTTGAAACTGCTGGGGAAATTGGTGGTGTAACCTGTAAAAAGCACAATAGCAAATTATCATTTGCGGTTCGCTGATGACATTGTTATTTTTTCAACGGACCCATTAGAACTCCAAGACATGGTACAGGAGCTTTCAACTAGAAGTAAAGAAGTTGGACTGAAGATGAACCTACAAAAAACTAAGATCATGTTCAATAATTTTGTAGAGGAAACAAAAATACAAGTTGACAACACTGAGCTAGAAATTGCTGATTCATATATTTACCTTGGCCAGCTGATTTCAATGGATGGCAACATTATGAAAGAACTCAACAGACGTATTAAACTTGGCTGGAGTGCATTTGGAAGAAACAGTTTTATCCTGAAGGGGAAATTGCCTT
>QLNU02015360.1:239379224-239393060 GCA_006491805.2 Dysdera silvatica
GCCTTAAAATTCATTTTTAAATTAGATAGATATTAATGTTTTCCGCATATGAAATTTGTCCACTTTGCGCGCATTCATTCTTTCGTTTACATTTATATTTTCTCCATAATTACATCACTTGTTTATTCTGGTGCTATAAAAAGGTCTTACTCATTTGCCATATGTCCTAACTACATCTCAACAAAGGTATCAGAGCATGGCAAAAGGCATAGCCATATTGCCCCAAAATTAAAAAAATCCAAGCCTTCTAAAATAGTTGAAAATACAAATTTACGTTACGCTATTCCAGGCAGTTGGAATTATGCAAATGTCACTTAAGACCAGTTTGATAATCTACTTCATGAGCATTGTCTTTCCGTTTCGTCAAATCGGTTAATAATATTTCTTTAATCCATCTTCGACACAAATTTGGAGTTCTTCAATAATTTCCCTACATGGGGACCGAATCAAGGATGTGGGTAAGACACAAAAAACAACGTTTTAGAAGCGTATTTATGTCAAGATTGAGTTCAAGCTACGCGTTTCGGGCGATAAAAGTTCGCCCTTCTTCGGGAGTGAACACGTGGAATATCGTCAACAAACGAGGTTGATTCGCGGATGTAACTAGAGTTGAGTTATTAAGTGAAATGTTGACTTCCAAAAATAGGAAGTCAAGTAATACATACATCAAGTAATATTACATCCGCCAGCCAGTGCCACCAAAAGCCGACATCAAGTGAAAAGACGCCAAAAATTAGGTGCAGCTGAAGCTGTGAAGCATGCCGAAGGACCCTCATACTTGTCTGGTGCTTTTTGAAGAAGCTTCATCAAAACAGGTTTGTAATACAAAACTTTGCTTTTAGTTTTTTAGCAACAACAATCAATTTTATCATGCGCGCAAGGAATTAATATAGCATTTTGAATTGATGAATGGGTGATGACGTTGTCATTGATTTAAAACAAATGGCAACAGATATATTTTGCTAGCATTTTATGAAGGGAAACTGTATAATGATGTTGCATGCAATTTTTCATACCTGAGTTTGTGTTATTTTAATATAAATTGTTGAAATCTGGGCTGTTTTGGGACATTTTTGAGGCCAGGGATATGTGCTCCCTACGTGTTTCTCTCAAGACTGTATATTTCACCCTTGTGCCCAAGATATTTACAACTTCATTTGTGCTGCTGTAATGAAATTTGTCATGCTCTTGTAATAAATAATACATGGTAAAAATTGCAAGAAATTAAACATTTTTATATATATTAAAAAAATAATGGACAAAAAACAAATATCGTATTTGGATCGCCGCTCCAAGACCGCTGCGAAAACTTATAATTAGGTGGAAAGCTAACAGAAGTTGCAAAAAACTTAAAACTATAACATCCAAGGAAGGTTCTACATACTCGTCTGTTGTATTCTAAACAAGTTTATGAAGGTAGGTTGATGCAAATAGATAATAACTCCAATGTTGACAAATATTTTTCTTTAAACGCGTTTTTCTCAAAACAGTAAATTTTATCCTTGCGCGCAAGATATTTAAAAAACTTTTTACACTAGTATAATAAAAATTAGCACACTCTTGTAGCCATGCATAATTAATAAAATGACGAAAAAGATAAGAGATTAAGTAATAATATTTTTATCTAGATGCATTTTAATATTGAAAAAATGGCAAATTTTAAAAGTTTTATTTTTTATTGTTTTAAAAAATATTAAGTATCATTATTTTCTTAAGATTTTTCGTTAGTTGAATGCTATACTCATTATTTATCATTTAGCACATTACTTTTGGTAATTAGATAATAACAACCAATTATATTATGCGCGCAAAATGGTATTAAAAATTTTAACGAGCAAAATCTAGTATAATATTTTGATTTATTATAAAAAATAACAATACATAAATACATTTTGTTAATGATTTTAGTAAGCTCATAATACAATAATCCTATGTGCAAATTTTTATTTTTGGATATGTGTTATTTTAAAAGTTATAGAATGTTGAACTTCTATTAGAGACGTTTCGTAGCTTGCTTAAATTGGTATGTGCTTTATCTTAAGGATAAAATAAAAAAGCTCTGTGGTTGTTTTACATAAGAAATATTTTTCAACAAAACCCCAAGTGTTTTTCATGGATCAATAGGTAAGCGAATTTTCAGTTCCTTTGAAACCAATAAAATTCCAAATTATTTTAAGATATACATATATATGACGGTACTTTTATGCCTGCGCATATAAGTTTCCAGAATTATGTGTAAAAATAATACCATATAAACAAATTAGCAAACAAAAAAGCTAATAAATGAGTGGATAAATGAATAAGCAACTAGGATTCACCATTAAAAATACAAAGAAAAAAATACAATATCAATATTGGAGAACAAATGACCAGAAATCATACAAAATCTGACAGATAATATATATGCAAAATTTGGCTCTAAAATAACTTATATTTAAAATGCAAAAGAAAGATTTTTATGTACGTAATTTTATGTATGCTAGCATTTAGTTGCTATAAATATGTCATCCTAAAAGTGCGATGATGAAGACGTATTTCGATAATTCTCAGTTCATATTTATACGGGACAAATAATAAGAGCAGAATGCTTCAGAATTCCACGCTAAAATTTGAGAACTAAGTAAGAGCAGGTTCTGAGAGCGTGCATACAATAATGGAAACTCCCAAGAGTGTGGAAATTGGCTTAGTGGCAACAGCATCTTGTAAAATATTTAGAGAGCTTGGAGCTAGTCTTATTTCTGAGGAACTTGTTTTCGCTATAGTCCCCGTTTCGAAGTGGGTATAAACCCAACTCCCGAATCTATTTCAAAATATCTCATCTTGAAAAGTGTTGTTTGTTGTAAGCCATCTAAAAGAGACTGAAAGAAGTCATACATGTTTTCGATCCTTTCATCTCTGTTTTTTTCTCAACATTCGACATGTGTTTGGACGATAAACCGGAACAATTCTAATAATTGATTCTGGGAGGAATAATAAAAATTGGCAGAAACTGCAGATAGTTTCAAATTCTGAAATATAATGCATTTATCTAGGGAAATAATTTTTTTTTCTTACCGATGATTTGACACTGAACATCAGTACATTTCCTTTAGTTTGATTTAATATATATATATGGCCTGCAAAACGGTTGCTGGTATCTAACTGGAAGGAGAGACATGCATGCTGAACTGTTTGTTATGGTTATCCAAATATATGTTGAAAACATATCATTGCTCGTTTTGACCTTAAACAGATGTAGTATTCTAATTAAAGAATAAGTTTTACACTTCACACACACAAACACACACATATATATATATATCATCATCATCATATTCAACCATTATCTATCCACTGCTGGATGAAGGTCTCTCCAAATGCTTTCCACACAAGTCTATCCTGAGCAATTCGCTTCCACGTCACCCCAACCTGTTTTCTTATTTCATCCACCCATCTAGTTTGAGGACGTTTTCTAGGTCTTCGGTGGTCTCTTGGAATCCAGTTCAGAATTTCTGTTGTCCATCGTTGATCAGTTCTTCTTGCAATATGCCCAGCCCATCGCCATTTCAGCCCTTTTACTTTAACAATGATGTCCTCTACTCTAGTTTGCTCTCTCACCCAAGTGTTCCTTTTCCGATCTCTCCTAGTTATTCCAAGCACAAAAATCATCCATGCTCCTTGCGTTGTTCACACCCTTTCTGTACGCTCCAACTGTTAGACTCCACTGACCGTAACAACAGAGGACTGGCAATACACACTGGTTGAAGACCTTTCTTTTTAGACACAAAGGCAATTTCCCCTTCAGGATAAAACTGTTTCTTCCAAATGCACTCCAGCCAAGTTTAATACGTCTGTTGAGTTCTTTCATAATGTTGCCATCCATTGAAATCAGCTGGCCAAGGTAAATATATGAATCAGCAATTTCTAGCTCAATGTTGTCAACTTGTATTTTTGTTTCCTCTACGAAATTATTGAACATGATCTTAGTTTTTTGTAGGTTCATCTTGAGTCCAACTTCTTTACTTCTAGTTGAGAGCTCCTGTACCATGTCTTGGAGTTCTGATGGGTTCGTTGAAAAAATAACAATGTCATCAGCAAACCGCAAATGATTTAAATATTCACCATTTATTTTTATTCCCTTGTTATTCCAATTTATCTGCTGAAAAATCATCTGTAAAGCTGAAGTAAAAAGTTTTGGAGAAATGGTATCTCCCTGCCTCACACCTTTACCAATTTTGATAGTTTTGGTATCTTTATGTAACCGAAATTTTGCACTTGCATTTTTATACACACGTTTCACCATGTCAATGTACACATCCTCAATGTCTGTTGATCTTAAAGAGTTGATGACTGCTGATGTTTTAATAGAGTCAAAGGCCTTCTCATAGTCAATAAATGCAACACACAATGGAAGTTCATATTCATGTGTTCTTTCAATTAATTCTCTTAATATTTGAATATGGTCTACTGTACTGAATCCACTTCGAAATCCAGCTTGTTCTCTTGGTTGAGCTGCATCTAATTTTTTCTGCAGGCGATGTGTTAGCACTTTTGTGAAGATTTTATAAATAGCAGGTAACAAGCTAATTGGTCGGTAATTTTTTAAATCCTCTTTATCACCTTTTTTATGCAAAAGAATTACTGTTGCAGAATCCCATTGGTTTGGTATGTTACCACTGTTGAGGCATTTGGTAAAGAATTTTGCGAGTATGTCTTCTACATGTTCTCCAGCTTCTTTTAAGATATCTAATGTAATGCCATCATCGCCAGGGGATCTTCCTTTCTTCATACTTTTTATTGCAAATGCTACTTCTTCTTTTAAGATTTTAGGAGCTGTTCCTTCGACTATCTCAGAGTCTTCGTTTAATCCACTGTTACTTTCGTATAGATTTTTGTAGAATTCTTCAACTCTTCTAAGTATTTCTTCCCTATTTCTTGTTACGGTGCCATCCTCTCCTTTTAATGCAATGATGTGTTTCTTCCCAACAGATAAACTTCCTTTAACAACCCTAAGGCTCTTGTTATTTTCAATGGCTTTCCTTACTAACTCACAGTTGAATTTTCTTATGTCTTCTTTCATGCTTTTGCGCAGAGTTTTACAAAGTTCTATGTACTCAATCCTGGAACTGGTATTTTGATTGTCCACCTTCATATCTCTTCGCCTTTTCATGAGCTGTTTCGTCTTCTCAGATAATTTGCTATTGTGCTTTTTACAGGTTACACCACCAATTTCCCCAGCAGTTTCAACTATTGTCTTAACAATGTTTTCATTTGCTTCTGAGATATCACTTTCATCAATAAGTCCTTCCAGTGCAGAAAAGCGATTTTTTAATTCCAACTTGAATGCCTCGGTATTTACTTTCAGTTTCATTAGATCCACCCTCTTACTTACTTGTTTCCTAATGAGCTTCTGTCGTTCTAATTTAGTATTTAAGTGCACTTTACATCTCACCATTCGATGATCACTTCCAGTATTAAATCTGTTCAGTACACTGCAATCTTCAATAATTGATTTCTTGTTTGCCAGGATATAGTCAATTTCACTAGTTCCCCCATTTGGGTGTTTCCATGTCCATTTTCTTTGCGGTTTCTTCTTAAAAAATGAATTCATGATGCTAAGGTTTTCAGCTTCTGCAAATTCGATGAGTTGATCGCCACGTTCATTCCTTTCCCCATATCCGTATTTACCAACCGATGTCTCTCCTTGTTCCTGTTGTCCAATTCTTGCATTGAAATCCCCCATGATGAGCTTGATATGTTGTTTCCCTTTGGTGTGTAACTCTTTGATTTCTTCATAAAATTCTTCTTCAAAAGTATCGTCGGTATGGCTTGTTGTTGGTGCATATGCCTGTACTATTTGAAGCTACATCGCTGGATTAGTTGAACAACGAGCCTCGCTGCTCGATCTGACGTGCTTTCAACTTCAAGAAGGTAGTCTTTAATTCTTTTGTTGATTAAGAAGCCAACACCACTTGTTCTTCCAGTTTCCGTTCCTCTATAATAAAACAAATGTCCACTTTTAAGTTCCACCAACTCTTCACCTTTTCTTCTAACTTCACTGAGTCCTACAATGTCCCATTTGATCTTGTCTAGTTCCTCTTCCAATTCCTGAAGTTTTGCTTCAGAAGCAAGGGATCGTCCATTAAACGTAGCCAAGGTCAATAACAAACGGCAGCCTGGGCCATTCCAGTGATTCTTAGCACCCCCTGCTTTCATGCCACACTGACCGCTGCCTTGATCAGGAGCACTCCAGCACCTGGAGACTAGGGGCCATGGTTTCTGGTGTGTCAACATAATGGAGGAATTAGCCATAATTTCACCACGCTGGCTAGACGGGTTGGTGAATTAGCCCTCCCCTTCCGCCTTTCTATCCGTGTAGCAAATATTAATTTGCCACATAAATAGAAAGCTCAGCCTGCACCACTTGAAGGCGGGGTAGGACACTAGGTTACTGGCCTGGCCGGTTCCACACATCGTCACATACGTTCAGCGTGTGGGTCTCCTTCCAGTTAGATACCAGCAACCCTTTTGCAGGCCATATATATATATATATGTATGTATAAATCGATTATAAGGACCTGCAAGGGACCGTGCAAATTCGGTCGGTCTTTTAAAATCATGCTACCGTAATACACTTTAGAGTTTTATAGATCGTTTTGATAGCAAAAAGTATAAAAACCTGATGGTTTTAAAATAAAGTTATACGTAATTATAATAAATTTAATTACTGTATATATTAAAACTTATTGATAACCACACTAAATATAGAATTAATTTTGTTTAAACGAAAAATTTCCTGCAAATATAATGGTATATATTATAAAAAGCAAATGACCAATAAAATCTTAAGTAAAATTTCTTTCTTTCAAAGCAATAAGTATAATATTATCTTCATAATGTTAATGACTTCCGAAAAAATCGATAACTTTCGTTTGCTTTCCAGTGTGCTTTCTTAAATATCGGATTTATAAATTATTTTGATTAAAATTTGAAAAACCTCAACATATTTTGGCATCTCCTCATGCAAATATGATGAGTGTACGACTGTCAATGCGAATAATGTTGCTGAAGTTATTGGCTGTGTGAAGAAAATTTGCAGTTTCTTCTTCTTTTTAAATATAGAAATGTTGTTAATATATTCTTGGGTCGCTGAAATGATCCTCTGTAGAACAGAGATCATTGCATGTTAAAGTAATACAAAAACAGATATAAAGCAATAAGATAAGATGACAACGGATTTACAATTAAAACACATTTATTCTAGATCTAGCACATAGTTACTAGTATTTCCTAATTTAACCTTGACTCTCGCTGCTAAACCTTCTCCCCAGCTTACTTCCTTCCGAGATGTTATCCTACCTTAACATGGCATTACGTGCTGATTATATATTAGTATCTAGTTTTGCATGACAAATGACGGAAGACAATCAAAGGGACTTACGGCTTGCGGAAATGTGTGTCGTCCAGGCTAGTCCGAAACATACCACCAGACTGTCGGCGTAGGGAGGATGATTGTAGAAGAATGTTGACGTTCGTAGTCAGATGCAGACACTCTTACAACAAATAATAGTTATAATTAGAATAATAATTACAGTATCGAAACTTATGTCGACGGATTATGAGAAGGCAGCGGAGGCTTCGGTTCCACATCTGCGATCGGATCATCCTCATCCGTGAAAAAAACCTGCTAGCTTCTTTCTCACAAGACACTCAGAGGTCGACCGCTCGCGCTCAAAGTCCCAACTCCAACTCTAGCTCAACCAGAGTCAGCACCTTTCAGGGCTCTTGCAAGGTACCGACTCTCTCTCTCTATTTGTCCTCAAGAACGTCTTGGAGAGAGTTTTGTCTTCTCGACCATTTCCAGAACCATCTAATGGCCCTTTCTTTGTGGTCGCTCGTTATGTATTCAGCTGCGAAATCCTCTCTCCTTTCTTATGGCCGGACGCCGTTTTTCAACATCGGCAAAATCTTGGATGTGTATTCCTCACGGGTTACGTATGGCCGATACCGCAGTCAGCGTGTCACCGACATCAAATCTCTTCGTGGGAAGCCAAAATGGTACTTCGTCTTTGTCTACATATTTCCATCGAAAAATCTAGAAATGATAATGTTATGGAACCGTAGTTCGCGGTGATCATAACATACTACCCACCACCATGGTTTGGAAAACGAGCGGGGTTGTACCCTTCGACTGTTACCTGCCATGCACCTGGAGAACAATTCGACAATCTCACTGGAAATTTGCTAGTACATAAGTAATTCACAAACAATGATTAGTGCATAATTAAGTCATAGGAAAAAGTATCACAAATAAACAGTTAATAGACAGTCAATTCGCACATACGTAAGTCATGAGCAAACAATTCATAAGCAGTCTTTCATGATCGGAAAAGGCATACACAAATATTTCATAAGCATAAATAATTGATAATAAATCATGAGCATAAATAATTAATAGTAATTCATGGGCATAAATAATAAATAGCATTTCATAAGTATAAATAGTTAATAGTATTTCGTAAGGCACAAATAAATAATTCACAACCAATGCGGGTTTCCTTGTGGTCGTACTCTTCACTTAGTACGTAAGTAAAAGTCAGTATTATAAGTCAGTATGAATCAAGCGGAGTTCGTGAAATCAGTAATTAAGTAAAGTCTAATTTCTCAGTCGAGCAGGATTCATGAATCGAAATATCTAACAACTTGTTCCTTTCTCCTTCAGGCGAAAGTTCGTGTAAAACAATGAGGGGAAAAAAACAAAAACGAAGTTTCATTTTCTCAAGTCAAAAGTCATTAATTCCGTTATCAACCAAAGTTGTGAACGCAGATTAACTGGAATTTATTAATTCCCTCATCAAATAAATTCGTGAATGCATGTTAAATGACATTCATTAATTCCCTCAACAAATAAATTCGTGTAGACAAATTAAACGAAGAGTCATTAATTTCTCTGTCGAAGTTCGAAAGACGAATTAAGTGGGCTAATTTCTTCATCCAATTTCGTACAACCAAATTGACAGAAGGTCATTAATTTCTCCATCAGTGTTCGTAAAGCAGCTTAAGTGGGTTAGTCTCTTTATCTAAGTTTTGTCAGTCAAAGGCTCTGCGATCAGGTGTCAGTCAGTTCGTGCTTGTCGCATCGTCACTACGACGGGCATCGCGCGAAAACCTGTTATGCGCCTAGGACTTCTGTTCTGTTTCGGTTTCTTTATTCCGTAAAGAAATTCCAATTCATCACGGAATATGCTGTCCACTGTAGAGGCGCGTCGGCATAGGGGAGGTGCGCTGGTGGTGTACGCTCGTGCTGCATACCGGACAAACTGGACTGTGTGGGTTGACTCCTTCAATTCCGCATACTCGTGTTGAAACAGTCACCTCTATATCACCAACCGACGTCTGCCATGCATTGATCATTAAAATGACATGTTAAATTAAGCCGATCTATACACCTTTAATAGTTTCTGTACCTGACATTTAATTTTCTAATTTCAACTCTCACGATCACTAAACTAAGTTTAGCCAATTACAAGCTACAAGTTAAATTAATCGTTAGTTATATAATCAAATGATCTGCAGTATATAAATCTAAATTAATCGAGCTAATTACGTAAGCTGATTTTTGCCTGAGTTGCTACTCTATTCAAATTATATTGATCACTCTTGATAGTCACCATTAAGCTAACAGTTGTTAAGCTAATTTATAGTCTTATATCAACATAATTCTGAACTGCCAAACTGCATCCATGTATTCTTGCCCTCCTTAATTAATATCAGATTGCTATCTCAGACTGATTTTTAACGAACTTTGACAATCTCTCCTTACTTTTTGGCATTCCTCTGCCTCCCCGACAGGTAAATTAATGATTTTTTTCCCCACATAGTTTGGTTTGAAAAATTCCTATTATCGCGCATGCGCTGCAATCAGGTACAGCAATTTGCTTTTGATTAAATTGATCGTCGCTTTGACCACGACTGCAAAGATTTTTCCTCTCCGATCCCGATTAAGATTAATTGACAATTTATTTATAATAAATCGGGTAATTTAATCCAATAGTTCGTTGAATTTCATCTCAATCATCTTACCAAAGTCACCTAAGCCCTTTGTGGAGTTAGCTTTAACGCCAGTGTCTGGGAAACATTGTGGTTTTGCTATTTTGGTCCTCAAATTGTGATGTCCATTGTGCCTGCCCGAGGGGGTGGGGGAAGGGTGATCGCACCTTGTTTGCTGGCTGCTCTGCTGGCTTTGTTTTACATTTCCACTTGGCGTGGGGAGAGTCCACTCTTCTTCCTCGTCTTCTTCGCTTTCAGAATCGTAAGTTGGGTGGAGAGGGGTGTCCCTAACATTTTCGTCCCGCGCCTGTCTTGTCTTAAATTTTAAATAGTCTCTACGTGTTGTTATTGGTATGAGATGAATGACCTGTGCCCGTAGGGTCCTCGACGGGTCAGCTATTCGCGTGAGGACAAAGCTTACCGGAGTGGTTTTCTTAACTATTCTAAAAGGTCCATCATTAAAATATTTCAGTTTCGAACCTACTCCATTGGTTAATGCAGGTGAGTTCATAAAAATGATATCCCCAATTTTGAGGTATTTTGCCTTTGCTTTCCTCCCTTGAATTTTCTGTTGCTTTTCTGCTGCCACTTTCGAATTTATTGTGACCTCATTGTACATTTTTTGATGAATTCTTGATAGGTTCTCATCCTGATTTTCATTGAAATAGTTTGGGGGACGGGGATTTTGATATAAATCGATTGGGAGCCTCATATCTCTCCCGAAAGCTATGTAATGGGGACTATCTAGCGTGCTGGAATTTATCGAAGAATTAAGCACCATTTGCACGGCAGGTAGACAGTTGTACCAATCTTCGCTATTTGTGCATAAAACGGCTAATCGATCATTCAGTGATGAATGTGACCTTTCTGTAACTCCCGCTGACTGCGGAGAATACGGACTTGTCAATATCTGCTTTATGTTAAAGTTTTTTATCGTATTTTGGAGAATTGGAGGCTTGAAAGCACATTGCATTGTCCGTTACCAATTTGTGTGGTATCCCGTGTCTGCTGATTATTGAGAAGATGCCATTTGTGACCTCCATAGCAGTGCAAGTTTTTAGCGGAATTAATTCCACCGATTTAATCAATTAAACTCAGTATGTATCTATATCCATTTGAGACTGGGTATGGGCCGCAAATATCTGTATACCATTTTGAAAAAGACTCAGGAATTTCTAATGCATCAATTAGTTGTGCCTTCTTCTGATGCCTGAATTGTTTAGTGTTCGGTTCATCTGATTATCCTCCCCATCATTATAAAATTCCGAGAGTGCGTCCCTAATTTTCTAATTTAACCTTGACTCTCGCTGCTAAACCTTCTCCCCAGCTTACTTCCTTCCGAGAATTTACCCTAACTTAACATGGCATTTCGATCTGATTATATATTAGTATCTAGTTTTGCATGACAAATGACGGAAGACAATCAAAGGGACTTACGGCTTGCGGAAATGTGTGTCGTCCAGGCTAGTCCGAAACATACCACCAGACTGTCGGCGTAGGGAGGATGATTGTAGAAGAAGGTTGACGTTCGTAGTCAGATGCAGGCCTATTACAACAAATAACAGTTATAGTTAGAATAATAATTATAGCATTAAAACTTATGTCGACGGATTATGAGAAGACAGCGGAGGCTTCGGTTCCACATCTGCGATCGGATCATCCTCATCCGTGAAAAAAACCTGCTAGCTTCTTTCTCACAAGACACTCAGAGGTCGACCGCTCGCGCTCAAAGTCCCAACTCCAATTCTCGCTCAACCACAGTGAGGACCTCTCCCGGTTCTTGTAAGGTACGAACCCTCTCTTTGTCCTAAAGAACGTTCTGGAGAATGCTTTGTCCAGAACCATCTAATGCCCCTTTTTGGGTGGTCGCTCGTTATGTATTCAGCTGCGAAATCCTCTCTCCTTTCTTATGGCCGGACGCAGATTTTCAGCATCTTTTGTGTCATGATCGTTCCGTTCCGCGGCAAAATCTTGGATGTGTATTTCCCACGGGTTACGTATGGCCGATACCGCCGTCAGCGTGTCACCGAGGTCAAATCTCTTCGTGGGAAGTCAAAATGGTACTTCGTCTTTGTCTACATATTTCCATCGAAAAATCTAGAAATGATAATGTTATGGAACCGTAGTTCGCGGCGTTCATGACACCGCCATTCTCCGACCTTTCGCCTATTTGGCATGTGTAGATAGTTTTGTTTATGTGTTTATTAACTGTTGCAACAAGGGCAATCTTGCACCACAACTTCTCGTTGTCTCTCTTCCTCTGAAATGTATTTTCAATTGGGAGACATAATCCATCACATTTCCGTCGTTACGCTCAGAGGACCTGTGTACCTGACAGGTGACTACCACACAAGTAGTACCTGTGTAACAGTCTACCAGTCTGCCTGTGTGGTAATCCAGTAAATAATTATATGTAATAAAATATGTTTGTTGCATTAACTTTAGTACCAGTGCAGATGGAAAGCGATCAAGGAAGAGAAGACAAGAGAAAAAACGAAACGTTTTACCTTGTGTTTTAATTTTGAGCATGAATGAATGAATGAAGGAAGGCAGGCAGGCAGAGAGAGAGAGGGATGGATGAATGAATGAATGAAAGAGAAAAAAAATCTGTTGCATTATATTTAACACCGGTGTAGATTGGAAGCTAGTAAAGAATGAATCAGATGTATAAAGGGTATTATTGTCAAGGAAAAATATTCAAATTCCATCTATATACAATATCTTTATCAGCCAAAAAAGCTTACGTACTAATAACAAAGTATAATAATTCCGAGTAAACATATGAACAATAGATTAACCATGTTGTAAAAAAACTGATCACTCATAGCTAAAAGAAATTTGTTATATAAAATAATGCACCTCAAACATCAAAATATAACATTGTTAATAAAATTCAACGTCTATCTGTTTACGATATAGCAATACTATTTGCCTAACAAATGTATTAAAATGAACATAGTAGGGCCAATCACAAAATCAATTAAACAGAAGTTTAAGAATTCAAATCAAGTAGCAAAGTCATTGAAAATGTGGAGAATATTGTCGCTAAAACAACAAACATTATTTAAAACTCAATTTATTATGTAAAACTAAAAGCCTTAAATTTTATTAAAGCAGCAATATTTTTTCCCCATGCGTATTTTTTTCAAGAAATCAGAACTTTCCTCTTAAGCAAATATAATATTGCTTCTTTTTTAAAATAACGTCGTTCTGTCTTCCCTGAAACATGGAGTTATTTCTTTTTCAAATTTCACAATAGAATTACCTAGCGTAATAAGATTATGAGGACGGCTTCCGCTCTGTTTAATTATCTTTTTTCCGTCGTGATTTTCTGTTTCGAATAGATTTTGCTCTTCTGTTATTTCCTCTAATGGAAAATTGCATCGTTTTTAGTAAAAAATTTGGCTTTCCATATATATTTCAGTAGTTACTTTAGACGTGTTGTGCTTTTTTCATTCACATTATTTTTAAATATAAAAAATGCGTTTAAAAATAACTACCTCTGGCATCACAATCCGAAAACAGAATCACTTATAAAAATGCAATGTGCTCTGGAAGATGTGCTTTCAGTTACGCGACGACAAATCGTTACAACGCCTTGCTAGTTCATTCTTGTATTAGACGACATAGTGTTCAGCTGTGTTTCTGCAACCCAGAAAGGATTTAAAACTGTAATAAAGCGTCAGTTATATAAATTTTTGAGTGCGTTTGAATGAAACCGCCACAGAAGCGTAATAAATGATTAAAATGACCTGCAAAGAAAATGTTTTGCCACGTGTAAAAGTTTTTGAGTGGCAAAAGAAATTA
>QLNU02015360.1:239396564-239412636 GCA_006491805.2 Dysdera silvatica
TAATCCTATCATCAAATTCTATGAAAGAAATATTTGAAAGAAATATTTTTTCAGCCTGAATAATGCTATTATCAGTAGCGAAGATGACACTACTTGAAACATGATTCCATAAGCATAATATTCGCAGCATCCATTTAATTATAATAGTTAACATGAAAAAAATCTGTAAAGCGCTTAGGCTTTAGGTTCTAAAATTGTTTTCCCTGCTGTTGCACCTGATGCTTTCCAAATTCACTTTCTGACAATTTTCGAACGGAATTGAGACTTGGCATTCGGAATGAACATAAAACCGTCAATAAGTTCTCAAAAGACAAAAATTCTGCAAAAGCACCTAAGGGACTCGTGAAAATGGTTCCCAGCATATGGAAACCCCGAAAGACTTAATGTTAGCCATCGTAAGAAAAGACCACAGCAAATAAAAGATTGCAATTTAGATAATCCTTGTCTATGCTCGTACACTTTCGATATTTTGAAACTTCCAGAAAGAGGTGGTACTTACAAAATATCTTATGGAGTAATGGTTTATTATGTAGCAAAGTCAACAGTTTAATAAATTCGGTATCCACTGTTCTGTTAGTTTCTGGTTCTGGTCATTATAAAAACACATTCTTTTAAATATTCTGTCTATGAAGTAACAGTTTTACTTTTTAAAATTGTATTAATAAGGATTTAAGAGTACAGTACTTGTAAATGAAAGAAATGAAAATGTTGAGCACTTATGAAAATCATTTTATCAAATACGTTCAAAATATTTGTCTTTGTCTCCCTTTTTTTATTTGATTTTAAAATATTATAATAGAAACGTAAAGATTTAATATATTTTTATATACTTAAAAGAAGTATGGATGTATTTATCCTACCGTAGATAAATAAATATACGTGAATTTAAAAAGTTTAAATAATTACCCTGTAAAGCATAATAATATTTGCATAAATAATTATCGAATACGTTATACGCATTTATAAAAAAATACTAATTTTTGGTATAGTTTGGGATGATTTAAATTTTACGTTGACGATTTTATGCCACAGGAAAGAAAGATTACAATTTTAAAAATATTAATTCCAAATACAATGTAAGATTTCCAATTAGACAAATTTTAGCAACTATAACCTATAATGAAATGGCGCAATTTTTAGCACATAAAAATATCTTTTAACTTTTAAATATATAATTAAAATTGTTTTTTAATATTTCATTTATTAGTTTAATGTAAATATCGAGAAATTTATTTTTTATATAATGAGCGCCGTTTCAAAATCTGATTACTTTAATTAATTTTCAAGTTACAGAAGTAATTAATTGAACATTGGTGTGTAAGATCGTGGACTGAATGAATTTATTCACCAAACTTTTGTAATTTGCTCTATGTCAAATCAAAATGAAATGTTCTTAATAATACTTTTGTTAATGCTAAATATATGAAAAATATTGTGCTAAGTGTTCAGTAGGACTGAACGTAGCGTGATTACAACTTTTGGTAAATTTGCATCAAGATGGAAAAAACTGGGTATATTGCGAAACAATTACGTTTAGTAATGATTGAATTAATAATATTTCGACAAAAGAAGCCACGCGTAAACAAAATACGTCAATGCAGCAGCAAGCACGAAAGGAACCACGTTCTGTAAAAATAATAATAATAATATTCCTCAAGGAAAATTAAATTTTGTTCAGGAGTAAGTTCTTATCTTTGCCCTTTTAGAAAGCGTATTAATTTTCATAAAAAGCGTTCATGCAAGCAGAGCTGAAACTTTCTTAATGTAACAAACAAATTAAGAAAGGCGACTGTCTGCACATGGCCAAGCCGATAAATAAAGCCCAGCAAAAAAAAAAACGAGAAGTGAATTGAAGTAATTCCACAGCAAAATTAGATTTCTTCGCGGTTTTTAAATTCTCATAATTTTTCCTTAACTGAACTGATATTCCTCGACGAAGTTCTTTGAATATTTGTATAAGATGGACAAAAGCTCGCTCAAAAAATACGAGGGAGAATAAAGCGAAAAATACTCATCAGCGGCTTGAAAGCGAGGTAGATTACGACAATTGCGCTTTGAATAGAATACTAGAGTTGAGATTATTTTGCCCACGTAATTGCATATGCAATTTTGCTTCAACCGGCTTTTTTTTCACAGGAACAAGAAATTGCGAAGATTTTGTGGAATTGTTTCAAGTCTTTTAAACTACCGTACTCAAGAACCGAGCTTGCGATGTCGATTTGTTCCCTTTTGTTTTAATGACGTAAGGGTAGCCGAATTTGCCGTACCACATATTATGATAAATCTTTGGCTACCCTATGATGGTTTTGAAGATATTACCTATTAGGTGGTTGGCCCAAATTAAGTCCCCTTGCCCCTTTTTTGCATCTGGAAAGAATGTTAAACGATGTACGTGTTCAAAAACTTCGTATTGTTTTCTCTAAGTATCCCTATACATGAAAGCCAAGATAAATCGTCTGTTTAATCAATCGTTAGAACCAAAAATACGTAATGTAAAAAATTTGTACTTTGGCAAAACCGAAAAAAAGTTCCTATTTTCGTCCCCTGAAAAAAAGTGCAAAACTTGGGGTTATAATAATTTTTTACATTTCATTCTCGTTAAATTGTCCACTTTGTTCATATTCTTTACAAAAGTGAACGTAATTAGTTGCATATAGTGAATTAATATAGAATGTTCTACTTACAGAAAATTAAACACACAAATCTAGCAAAAATCAAAAAGAACAATATAGAGTTCGCTTGAAAAAAATTAATAACCTTATGAATTTAGCCTTCCATGCAAGACCACAAATAAATTACACTCTATCATTGGTGCCGAAGTATGTTCCATGAAACCACGTGAAACATTTCGTGCAGCGAATCCATTTTTCACCATGGCTATCTCAGGAATATTTTTTCCCGCACGTTGGATATTCGGCTTCACCATCTTCAGTGTTGCTGTCGTCAACTGCCTCGTCATATGGAATATCATCACTGTAGATACTGTCGCTGATAATTTCTGCTCTTCTTTTTTTGGGAGGATGGTTTCCCACCCTTTCGTTTGGGATCATTCGGCGGCACAATTTTTTTCAGGTGGAGCATTTTTCTTTGCAGAGAACTTTTTAATTTTTCTTTTATTGGAAGAGCTTGTGACAAGAGTTGTTACAGCTTTTCGAGTAGATGTTGATGGCTGAATCATTGGACCTTGTCTGGTATCTTTAGGAATGGCTATGGGCTGCTTGTCAAAAAATCTTAGTTCCTAATTTCGTCCAGGGGACGAATTTAGGAACATGACAGGAAACGAAATTTGGAATAACCGTCGAACTAACACGGGCGATTGTACCTTCTGAAAAAATTAACCTGACGACACTTAACTCATATACTCTTCCATGAACAAGGTACCTAAACCAATGACATGCAGAGTATATAAATATAAAAACAAGGCTTACATAATCCATGAAAGATTTCAAATAATGACATTGTGAGAAATCACCTTACCAAGAAAACGAAAAACCTTCGTTAAACATCTACATACAGACACAAATTAAAAATGGTATAAAGTAGAATAAAATCCAACAAAATACAGCTCATTATATTTAGCTTACTGCAGAACATTGGGGTATGATTCAACTGGCAGTAACTCTTACTGTCTTCTTAATAACACATTTGTTCCAAGGCCTCGCCATATATCGCATTAACTATCGCTTGTAAAATCCGTAGCAGAATCTGCAAGGACGGGTTTGAATTCCCAGCTTAATTTTATGACACTCAACCGAACCAATTACGCTAGTTTAGATTGGAAATAACAATCCTCAACATCTGCAGTGTCAGCGACAAAGGCTTACGTATTTGTGCCGCTGACGTTGAAAACCTTTCGCCATCAATGACTTACCTAAGCCTGATTTTCTTGAAGTAGTTTCTTCCGAATCTGCAACCACATTCATCTAACCTATTTCTTCACCGATGGAAAAAACTTCACCAGCAAAATTATTTAGCGCTAAATCTGCGAGGATTTTGAAGAGCTTGAGATTATTTTTCTAAGCCGCGAAGCTTTCTCTTGGGATGGACGCAGCCTTTTTTATTTTACTTTTATTTACATCTAAAGTTTAGCCGTTTAATTTACGGTCGAAGAAGGGCCTCAAGGATTTCACCGTCGAATAAAAAAGCAGAAGCAGCGAGTCTCCACAAATTGTATAAACAAAATTGGTTCATGCAACTTCTCATGGTCTTAATGGAAAATTGAACATCTGTGGCAGCAACTTTCTTTTCTTTCAGCTAAAGACTTATACTGAATTTCTTTCGGCTTTCCACAGTAAATAGCCTTTATAAAGAAGAAATGGAGAACATTTATCCTCAGAGGTAAAAGAAATTGAAACTTTTCGAAAGTAATAAAAAATTAATAAAGAGATATAGGGTAGCCTAAGAAAACATGAAGTACAGTAGTATCGCAGATATATATTGAGAAAAATCCATGGGTTTCGTTTTCTGATTTATAGGCTGAATTATGTAATTTTTTATGAGTTTTATATGATCTATTGTGTAAATTTATTTTATATAATCTATTGTGCAAATTTCTTGACTAATGTTTTATGATGTAAAGGTTTCTCGCACAAGCAGGAACAAGCACAATACATAGCGTTTAATGCTACACCTTGAATTTAACGAACTAAATTTGCATACTTCTCCTTCGAAGATTATTAATTCGGAATACCTCTCTTCTTTTCGAATTAATAGAAACATCTCCCTATGTGACTCCTTCTCTCAAAATCTTTCACCATTTCTTAAAATTTCGAAATTTACCCTGCAACAATTCAAAGATCAAATGCGGACTACACATCGAACGCCTTGTGCGCTTTTTTTTTTTTTTTCCAGAAGCATAAATCGCCATTCAAAGGCTACTTTTGACACTACAGAAGTCGTAAAATTCCTAAGTTTGACAACGCAAACGGCCTGGATTCGAGATCTGTCCTCACACTAAGCTCTTTTATTGCCGTATTCTGAATGACGTTCAACAGCCCCAACTGCACCTGAAATTCGCTTTTATGCGCTTGCGCAAACCTTTTCATCCAATATTTGCTGTACTTCCAATTAACTCCTCCCACCAAAATTTGGACAAAACTCCAAAACGCGCGAAATTTTTTGTGTTTCGAGACCTCGCCCTGAAGCTGAATATCGGCACCCTGTTTCACGTTCAGTGAATAGTAAATAGTGGTTTAATCTTAGCTCACCATGCGACTAAGAACTTATCAGTACAGAGCGGTAAATAGTCCCTCTGTTTGGTTAACGAGCGGTTCTAACTCCCTCCTTTGAAGCGTTTTTATATTCTTGTCTTCCACTAAGACCTTCATCTTCGCAGTATTTAAGCGCATATATAGTTGTGAGTGTAAATAAATAAGAAAAAGTACCTAAGCACCTCATGCATGGATATCCATCTACCAAATCTTTCGATTAAGACGTCATAGCTATTATATATATATATATATATATATATATATATGTGTGTGTGTGTGTATATATATATATATACTTAATTGGTGTAGAGCGGCGGGATACGTTCCATTGTGAAAGAAGATTCATCAGAATTCTTCATGATCAACCTGACCTGATGTTTTAAATTTTTGCGGTCATCCAACCGATATTGGTGGCAGCACTTCGAGGTGCCAAACCTTCCTCGAAACAAATCGAATACTTCAAGATTTTTTCGAACATTTATCCGGTTATCGCCCAACATTTTCGCCATAATTTATGTTTAAAAAGAACAGCCGATTCCAATTTCAAATTAAGTTCTCGTATTACCTTCATTTGCCTGTGGCGGATAGCTCCCCGTGCAACGTGAAAAGACTTTTTATTGCAATCTTCGAAACTTCAGTTTCCTCCGTCCAGTCTCCGGTTTCCAGAACTTTGTGAAAGAAACGCGTAAAATTCTCGCCCCTCTGAAACGGCTCAGCTCACCTCTCAACTTTCCCCACCGTCCAGCTGGTTAAAGGTCATTAAACCTTCACTAAAAGAACTCTGGAAAACATTGACTTATTTACTTCCGTCAAAGTGTGTTCCTGAAAAAGATGCAAGTCTTTAGTGGGGTGAGCTTAATTAAGAAATTCTCTCTTTTCGAGGCAGTTTACGCAATGTTATATTATATATACATTATTGTAGAAATTTAAAAATTGTCGTATTCTCTTATAAATATTGAGTATATACATTTTTGTGTTTAAACAGCAAAGTTAGTTTTCGCGAAAATTAAAAAAAGTAAAAAGAGTAAAAAAATTTAAAAGAGTAAAAATTTCGGTTAGCATTATAAAGAAGAAAATTTTGCTTCTTTTATGTATAACAATTAGTAAATGTAGTTTATTTTTATGCATGTCACACCTTTATCAGTTGGTGCAAAGATTACATTTAAAATTCTTAAAGATAAAACGGTTAAATGTTAGAAGATAAAAGTTAGAGTTCTCATCCTCTAAACTTTTGTTTTGATATTTTCATACGTACATACATATATATATTGCGTCTTAGCAATTCTGAAATTTTTACAAAGTTGGACACTAAAATAGATTAATGCAACATTTTTATTTTAAAAATTATAAATTACTCAACATTATTTATGTATCTTTTCTTATATTGATTTTTATCATATACGAAGTAGAGTTATGATAGTAAAGATTTGTTCACGCAGTGAGTGAAAGTGCCGTTGGTTTGAATGTCGGTACGTCAGTGCTTTGTATTTTAACACGACAGTGTTTAATTTGATGCATTAATGCTAATTAGCATAGTACGGTAATACCAAGTTGGTTTATTTTTGCAATCACCTGTACTAGAAATAAAAAAAAGAGGAAGCAATATTTTTAAAATTGCCAAGTTTCGAAAGAGTGTTTGGTTAATGCTTTTGTTGATTGAGCCGTTAACCCTGATTTCATTCCAATGGTACCGCAGAACACGTACCGCCGTTTATTTTTCTACTCACACTAGTCCCTGATTTTATTTCGTATGTAGTAGGGTTTCGAATTCCCCAAAAAACGAAAACCCCAACGCAACATAACCTTGGCTGTTTTTTCGCTGTAAAACCTGATTAATGTGTATTGTCACGTGTTTAGATAACATTGCTTTTAGTTGAGAATGAAATTAAAATTCGCCATAGAATTTTTGTTTAAGGACGAAACGCAAGATTTAGAAATTTTTGCTTATGAAATGGGTATAAAATGGGACCCCAACCTTAGTGTCCATGAATTAAGTAGATTGCTGGAAGTAAGTGGAGAAGAGGTGGAATTAAATGAAGGAGAAGTAAGATTTATGGAAGGTGTTTTGCAAATCATAATGTCCGAGATAATTGAAAAGGAATTAGAAAGACCCCGGGCAGAGGAATGGGAAAATAGGTTAAAGAAAGAGAGGCCCGGGAAGAGGAGTGGGCAAAATAGACTAAAGAAAGAAAGGGAAGAACAAGAAAAGGGACTAAAGAAAGAAAGAGAGGAACAGGAAAAGGGACTAAAGAAAGAAAGAGAGGAACAGGAAAAGCGATTAGAGAAAGTAAGAGCAGAACTGAGGAATGAAATTTTAAGGATGGAAGTGCAAGCCTACATTGAATATAAACTTATGGGAGGAGATAAGTTTCGAATTTCAGATATAGCCAAAATTCTACATGAAAATGAGGATACACAGAAAAATAGTGCGTTTTGTCAAAACTCTGGTAAAGATGAAATCCCGAATATTAATTACCCTGTAAGATATTATTACCCTTCACAGGGATAACACAATTGCCAAATAATGGTCAACACAGAAAAGCCTCCGGGGCGAGATTTTTGTGAGTTTTTCGTGGGGGAATTTATTATACAATAATTTTTGCCACCCACGTTTATGTAGCTCAAACTAGAGCTTTTTATTTATAGTTGGAGAAAAAGAGGCGCCGTCCTCATCTTGGACTCGAACCAGGGTCCCCGCGGTATCTTGACCAACTAGACGAATGAGGATAAGAACAAACGCATTTTTCTCCGTATATTAGGATGTAAGATATTATTACCCTTCACAGGGATAACACAATTGCCAAATAATGGTCAACACAGAAAAGCCTCCGGGGCGAGATTTTTGTGAGTTTTCGTGGGGGAATTTATTATACAATAATTTTTGCCACCCACGTATATTTAGCTCAAACTAGAGGGTTTTTTTATATTTGTAGAAAAGGGCCGTCCTCATCCTGGATTATATCCCTCTGTTTATTATAGTTCCTCTGTTTTGTTAACGAGCGGTTCTAAGTCCCTCCTTTGAAGCGTTTTTATATTCTTATCTTCGACTAATACCTTCATCGTCGCAGTATTTAAGTGTACATATAGTTATGAGTGTAAATAAATACGAAAAAGCACCTTAGCGCCTCATGCTTGGATACCAATCCACTAAATCTTTCGGTTAAAACGTCACAATAAGCTTTTACAAATACTGTCCAGTGGCAGTATTTGTAGAATTGGTATACCCTTTCACAAATGAAATATACTGAATTAGATTCCGTATTTAGGTTGATTGTATTTATATATTTGTACGACACATGTATATAGGTTAAATTTTCAATGTGTTTCATCCAAACTAGGGTCAACAGTTTAAACATATTTGTAAACTCTTGCAGACTGAAATGTTAATGTACGTTAAATTATTTGTTTTCGATAAATAAGCCATAAGGGAAACACAGTTATTAAAATATACCTCGTCAGGAAACTTATGGATTAATAATGAACATCGAGAAAGGTATAGGAGATTCAGAATTTAAAATTTTGAGAATTCGAAAGGGATACCCCTAAGGGAAAAATTGTAGTGAACTTACCGCAACAAGGAAATAACATATTTATATGCAAAATTATAGAAGTAAAAAAAAAAACAAGAATTAAGTAGTCGGAAAGGTTTCGTTTAATATTTTTCATAATTGGAGTATCTTATTTTGGAAAATGCTCCTTGTTTGCAACGACATAAAATTATTCCCTTCGGGGCGTGTTGAAGTATCTTCTTAACTTATCGTTAACCTAACGAGTTATGCAGAAACAAACGCCTTTTTGTGTACAGCTGTTTTTTAATAATAAAGGTTTTATCATTTTACATTTTTGAAACTTGTATTTTAAATTGAGTACCTGTTCGTAGATGAATGTACTAGTCATCTGTTAGTAACGGCCTATGTGCAAATAACAAGCTAACGTGTCACCGGTCAACAATGCATTAATATAGAAAAAGGCAAATACAAATAAGAAAGCGCATAAAATCATGAACTCTGAACTGTTATTCCAATGTTCTTAAAAATATAGTTTTATAAAATAATTCATCAAAATCGGCTATAAAAGTAAAATCATGTAACAGCTAACTTCCTAAGTTGGAAACATCGGAAAATAAAGAGCTTATTCTATTTTGGAGAATAATTACACAAGTTTTATATTTGGTGCAGTTACATCGCGAAAATGTTTTCAACGGCTGTTTCGATGGTCATGTGCTCTCATCATCAGAAGTCGTCATCGAAGTCGCAACATCATCTCTGTTGATAATAGCAGGTAGCTTATCGAAATAGCTGTTAATAGCGTTTTTCCGATGTATCTGCACTAAATAAATTTTGCGTAATTCCATGTAACTCTATTATCACTGCATCTCACTGAATTTGTTAAATCTTCTCGAAATGTTTCCTTTTAAACTTGCATTTTCTTGTTGGTTAAGCATTAAATCCCTGGTTTGGTTGAGTTGAAATCCTAGTAAATATGGATAATATTTCCAATTATTTGGAGTATACGTAAAACAAACGACTTCTATTTTGATATGACAGAATGAATTGTCTTAATTCATGCTAAATCGTCTCTCTCTTTCCAGATCCAGTATCTGCAAACAAGTGCAAGGTTTTTCTGAAATTGTCAAAACATTTCAAAGAGGTTATAATTCTATTAGAACTTTTATGTTTTTTTAATGTTGTATAGCTTTAAAAAAGGGCCATTTTCACTGCATTCAAAACTAATCTTTATTTCATTTTTACACTGTTAAAAATTTCCGCATTAGTTTTTGCCAAAATATGGTGAAAATGCCGGAATTTCACCAAAATTTGGTTCACTTGAAAATTCAAAAGTACCACTTATTGGTGAAAGTATGGTATTTTGTAAAAGATGGTTAAACACCGAACCAGATTTTCGTTCAACCTCCTAGCCAATCACTTGCTGCGAGAGTAGTGACAAACAGCTCTATTCGTTGCGATTCTTCACTGATATTCGCAAGTTTTTTTACGTGGCAATATCACTCCAACCATCCAATAAGCTAAGATTATTCCGATTTATTCGATTATGCTATGTATATCTTTATTTTTGATGAATTACAATGATATATGTGATAATTTCTATGTCTATGACTTGTTGATGTTTTATCTCACTAATAGCTAACACGCTTATATTAGGCATAATACAAAACCTTTGCAATTTCACTTGGTTGCTATCGTTCTGTAATTAATAAAAATTATGTGTACTCTCTGTATATGAAATGGGGTAGATGTGGCTTCAATAGCAGCCGAGATTAGTAATGGGGCTCCGGAACTCTCCGATACCCCCTAATAGGTAGCATGTGAAAGGCAGGTTTTTATATTGTTATACAGTGTCCGGGAAATTTTGGCCACATTTGGTTTAACCTACAACAGTATATTTGGTTCAAGCTGGAACCATGAATTTGGTTCAATGTTGCCTTATTCGTTATTGAAAGTATATCCATATTTTGGTTCAACCTCCGGCCAAGTATTGGTAACATAGCTGGAGCAAAAATGTGGTGAAACGTAGTTCTTAACAATGGATGAAGCTGGAAAATCACCATATTTTGGTTCAACCCTGAACTGTTATTTTTAACAGTGTATAGACAATCTGTGAATTTATAGATAAGAAATGGTCATAACATATCAACCTGTCATCCGATTCTGTAATGAGTTTTTTTTAATTAAATGAATAATAAATGACTGACTGATGATTGGGGAGACATTTTGGGAACAGCAAACCAGACAAGCAGCTTTTTGACGATTCAAATTTGTAAATTACTTTGCTGTTATACATTTTCTGGAGTTATTTAGACCGACTTATACAGCCAACCATTCAGACCGATACTAGTGTTCTAAAATAGCATTTCCGAAACTCTTTTGCTCATGAACTCCTTTACGTATTTAGTAAATTACCTATGAATTCCCAAATTTCTAAAAAATGACAATTTTATGTTTATTTTCGGGCAATATAATCGATTTGTTGAATTTATATTTTGCTTGAAATAAAGTTTGATTGTCAATTCATGTGATTTACAATTTTTCGTTGAATTTTTATGCTTTATTATTAGATATTATATATAT
The DNA here is from genome assembly GCA_006491805.2 of Dysdera silvatica. Lineage (NCBI taxonomy): Eukaryota > Metazoa > Arthropoda > Arachnida > Araneae > Dysderidae > Dysdera > Dysdera silvatica. The sequence continues at coordinate 239,407,864 of QLNU02015360.1, forward strand.
CTGAATGGTGTTTAGGTGCTTTTATGCGCCTAAATAAATTTAATGTTTATTGTGCCACTTTTCGGCTAAAGCAGGGAAGAAGAAAAAGTAAGATTTATACGAGTATACAGCGGGATATATTCTCAGAAATAAATGAAACTCGAAGGAGCTTTTATAAAACTAAATAAATGCATTCTAAAGGATTTCTATGGCGGTATAAAATCCAAAATTTATACCTCAAAACTGACAGCTTCTTATTAGATTTCTTTGGAATGTAATGTTATTCGACGACCATTTTACACGGAAAGATTTTAATGAAATGTAACAGTTTTCCATATCGTTTTTTTAGTTTTAATATCCCGTAAAAATGAATTTTCTAAAAGACGTTGAAGATCTTGAAGAAGAAAACGCTAGCGGAGAAATATGTTATAATTAAAAGTAGGAAAAATTGCATCTCACGCGACAAGTAAAGAATGTGAAATTTACTGACTATACGTCCTTCGACAGTTTAGGAGGTATTAATTTCTAACCTTTAAAGTAAACGCCTATCGTCAACAAGGAAAAAAGGATGATAATTACAAGTTGATCCAAATTGATTTTAGCGCCGTCGAACCTTTTTGACACAGTAATTGCTTTCTGGAACATTACCTGTCAGATTTTCTCGTTTAACGGTGTTAGCGTTTCACATTAAATTAATTTTAATTAGCTCAGATTTAATTTATTTACTGTTCACTAATTCACCTTTCATTGTATATTTGCAATTCAAATTTTACTACGAGGTTCATAGAGTAGCGCTTTGAGGTAGTTTACTTTCAGTCGTGAAGGAATACAATTTAAAGCAGCAAAGACGTTGCGTGAGATTTGCTTTGGAAGTGAAATTGACGTGAATTGAAAGTCCTGATCAGACGACTCAGTTTCCATAAAAATGGCCTTTTTTACGCATTTAGCTCGATAAAAAATAACCAAATAAAATATATAAAAAATAACCGGATAATAAAACCAAATAATCATTTTTACAGTGTGTTAAATGGAAAGCGAATATTAAGTTTGCCATGTTCATAAACAAATCTGTGATCTTAATTTTATTATCATAATATTTTCGAATTGATTCTGAGCACTCCATATTATTACACTGAAATATATATATATATCCACGTCTTCTAAGCTAGTTAGTACAATTTGGTGGTAATGGGAAAAAATTTCGAATAGAGACTTTATGTTAAATAAATTTTAATTAGTTTATAAAAATTAAGCAACGAAATTAAAACTTGGCGTAATAAAAATAGCATGTAAACAACCTAAATGAAATTTGGTGCCAAAAGCTTAATTATAATACCAGAAAATATCAAGATTATCTTATACAGATCAGTTATATTTATGTTTCCATAAAAATAAAAATATAAATAAGTATTAGAGAGGAGGAATGGAAAGAAAAAGTTGTCTCAATATTAAATATGGTCACCCGAGCGGTAATACAAGGCTGACAGCCATGTCTCATGCTGTTGATGATGGCGACTACGAAATCTAAAGGTACCATTGCCCCATATCACAGTAAAACAATTCGAAGTTTCTGAAGGTTCGGAGATACGTTTGGAGGCAGCAACAAGCCTATCTAAAGCGTGTCACACAAGCTCGATTGAGTGAAGGTAAGGAGAACGTGTGGGCCACACCATGCGAATAATAGTATCCTCTTCAAAATATCGCTGTACTAACCGAGCAATGTGTGGCCGAGTATCATCGACTTCACTCAGAGGTCAGTACGTCCACTTAAAGATATGCTTCCCCTTACAAACACACTATACGTGTCCCATTCACGGATATGAGAAGGATAATATGGGGTCCCTATCTCTCTTCATATCAAAATTCACCGAGAATCATCAATTTGTGCAGTAAATATTGACTCATATGTGAATAGTACAGATTTGCATTGACTTGGGTTGGGTTTCAGTTCACATGTATGCGTAACTAATAGAGATGAGTTCGAGCTTATTTTTCGAGGCCTGAGCCCAAAGCTTCGTATATAACTTTAACCCCTTGACGTACGAGTTAAATTTAAAAAAAAAAAAATGCTAAAATGCACTATTTAATTTCCTTTGAATTTTCATGTACACGTATTTCTACAGTCCTCGAAAACGAATCATATAGTTGTATTCCTTGGAGAATTTCGATATAGAAAAGTTAATTTCAGCTTCAATTGTATCCGTCTAATGAGCCTGGACCTGCCCGAGCCCGATTCGGCTTCGGACTTGGGCTGAGTCTGTCTTTTCTCAAGTATCTAACTCTCATATTCCCCTCCTGTGACGGAAGTTTGGAGGCACATATGATACGCTTGCCTAGCGTAGAATCCTCCTTCACGTAGCCTTCTGCGTATTGAGGAATCTAATGTTATTCTTTCAGCAATTGCAGCAAGCGCAGATCGAAGATGGATCGGCGTAGCACTTCTGTTCCACCGTGCAGATAGCCGCAAATATCTATCTCTCTTTAGAAGAAGTTATTGCTCTAGGCTTGTCTTGGCTATACCCGCGAGAACTTGGGGTTGTGGCTTGTAGGCGATATCATAGCGTTTAAAGCAAACAGTGTAACTTACCTCCAATCATCCTGCAACGTTTACCTAACTTTGGCCTGTTTCGAGTCTTCCTATAGTTCTGTATCGTAATTCCACTGACAAAAGACGTATGGTTGTAATTGCAAGACAACATTTATCACAAAACTTTTTCTGCAATCTCCGTATGCAAATTGACGACTCACTGAGTAACAACTATTGTTATATTTTATTTTGTTTCTTAATTTATGGTTGGAAAGTAGCGTATTTTCCAACATAAAAAAGTGACAACCGATATCAATTTCTATTAATTGACAATATTACCTTCGTTATTTCAGTAATCGATTTATACATTTGTAAGAGCACTAAACACTCCATTACAATGCAAATCATTGAAAGACAACAATAATAAAATTAAAAATATATATATTTTTTCAGATATTTAAAAAGAAATCCTTTCCGGATGCCACTTCATTTATAACTTTCATGCACTTTTAACATTCTAACCAATTATATTTCTTATTCTTATATACACCTTCGCTTTATTTTCTGTTTCATTCCTTTTATTATCCGATGTACATTGACAAGCAAAAGATTATTTATTGTGGTTAAGCCCAGTTTTAATATTCATAAGGCATTAGTATCATATCCTCAATTAGTTCATTATTAAAATTAATGATTATATAGAGTAAAATATTATATTAGTTAACTATTATGTAAACTATGAGTTCGATATTACCTGCTCATATATTTACTGATCCTTATTAATAATAAAAAGAATTTTTATTACATATATGCACATACATGCTAGTTTTTAAATGACTGACTATATATATATATATATTCAGGCGCACACACTGTACTTCGGCTGTGATGGCGTTTGACACTTTAGAACTGAAGTGAAGTGAATGTGTGTTCGCGCATGAGCGTTTGTGCTGGGATTCTATCAGTCAGATAGATTTGTTCCATATCATCGGACCGAGCGGTCGCGTATAACGTTCATCGTTGGTTTAATGTAACGTGTATTTCTTTTTAGTTTAAATCACAATGTTTTGAGTTTGTTATGAATAAATTTGCTTCTGTTTTCTTTTGTGGATTCGGTGTCGTCTCATTTTGGCGCAGCCGACAGGACCTCGTGTATTCTATCGCCGATTCCATTGAACCTACTTCATCGAAAAAAAACATCGAATTTCACATTCGAATCATCGCCATGCCTCTGAACAGGTTTGTTTCATATTAAAACTGATTTTAAATTGGGATTCGAAATCCATAATCTTGATACTGCGCTTTTTTGAAGATTCCGAATTCAGTGGAATTCAATAAATATTGTTTACTAACGTAGTAGAACTTCGGAGAACAGTACTTTTTTCGACTGATATTTTCTGAATTAGCAGTAAACATATATGCACGTGGAAATTTATCAAATAAACAATAATTTTGTAACACTTGGCTTCATTTCCATATCAAACGATGCCAACGAAGAAGAAACGAGGACAATCTCTCGGAGAGCAACCGCTCGACGCACAACTCTTAACAGACGCAATCCTTGAACTCAAGAACGATATTCGGTAAAAATTTGAATTAATGCAGGAAGAAATTAACAAGAAAATTCTCGATCTCCGAAAATTAATGGATGAAAGACCACCGTCCCCCGACGAATTTGATGAAGAAGTTGCCATTGAAGAGCGAATAACGACACCGTCACTCAAAATTGACAACGCTCTCGTCATCGATAACAACAACTACGCTAACGAGAACAACTACGGGAATAACTTGCTTGCGAACGACCACTACGCTCTCGCGAATATCAACTAAATTCAACTTGAGGCCAACAGATGACTGTTCGATGACGCTAATAACAAAACTGCCAAAATTTAACAAGACTTCAGCACAAAAAACCTGCAAGTAACGAACTCTTTCGAACTAAAACTATTTTACGAATCGCATTATGCTAATTTAAAGTAAAATACTTAAAATTTTATTCATTTTTTAAATATTAATGATTAGGTTTTTCGTATGCATAATGTTCGCGCTAACTAAGCGTAATTCTAAACGCATCTGTATTGTACATATCTTTTCTAATTCTGAACTCTGCGCATTTTAACAAATTAACTTGCTTTCAAGTCGCTCTCCTGTTACAGAGTAAATGTGCTCACAATAGGACGTCTAGTTCGTTTTGCAGGCTTTTTCTAATTGTTGCCACTTAAAACATAAGGAAATAAAACTGAATATGTTTAATTTCTAAATTTGGT
>QLNU02015360.1:239412736-239455697 GCA_006491805.2 Dysdera silvatica
ACGAATTCCACGTATTAACAGTAACTTTACATTCGTTGAAGGTTCAGTATAGATGGATAGTATAGGGTATGTATTAACAAGCGTATCTGAGACTAATATTATGCCAATAGCATCTTATTATTGGTGTCGTGCAGTATTTGTTACCATTCTAAGCAAATTTGCGAACGTCAGTCGTTGGAATCTGTAGATATCGCCACTTGACATGACACGTCACAGGAAGTTTGCGTCCATCGCAACAGGAGGTGAAGTTGGCATTCTGACATTAGTGCAACCATTGAGACGTCTTGATTAACCATAACGGATTATTATTTCACCGACCGTGATAACTCTATAATGGCACTGCAATTGCATATCGAAAGTATCACTACATGCATAATTCTTGAACGAACTTCGTCTGTACAGTTGCAAATAATCGTTAGTTCACAGCAAGTGCGTATTAAAAATATTGCAGAAATCGAATCTCATACGTTGATTAGAGACATTTATAATTCCACTACAAAATTGTATTTCATTACTGAAATTGATCAATTTTGGATCTTGTCATTTTCTAAATTACACTCGGGAAAATAATCTGGTATCGTGAAATGATACTTCCTTTCCATAAATTTTCAGAAAGGATATATATTATTAGAAATGATACATTATGCTGCATTATGGTTAACCTATTATATCGCATTTTATATAACGTATTACAATATTAAACACATATTCTGCGTATTATTTATTTGGGAATATTCGACTAAGTTTATTCTTTAGCGCATCCCTTTTCTTCAGAATAGATTAATTTGTAATTTTCTCATTATATATGTACTATCCCAAAAATAGAATTCGTTCAAAATATCCAAATTTTACCACTAGATATCCTTAACTAACAAAGTTGCATTACTTTTTTATAATCACATAAAATGTTATACTAACTTTTTATCGGAGCAATGTCCTACTTGCTAATGTGAAATTTAAAGTGTCCGTAATGGTTTATTTAACATCGAAAAAATTAATGTTGAAACGATGCATATTGGATACTGGTCATAGAATATGGAACATACTGCCCAGTGAATAACTCACTTTACATTCACAATGTGAAAAAAGTTTTTTTTTAATATTTATTTAAAAAAATAAGAAATTTTTATTTATTTTCAAATGAAACTCACAAAGACAACCCAACATGGATATATACCTAGTACATACAGTATCATCATTCACTGCTGAACGAAGGTCTTTTCAAATGCTTTCCACACGTCAATCCTGAGCAATTATTTTCCATGCCACCCCAACCTGTTTCCTTATTTCATCCGTCCATCTAATTTGAGTACATTTCCTAGGTCTTCGGTGGTCTTTTGGAATGCAGTTGAGAATTTCAGTTGTCCATCGTTTATCAGTTCTTTTTGCGATATGCCCAGCCCATCGCCATTTCAACATTTTCAAAGTAAAAACAGTGCCTTCTACTCCAGTTTGTTCTCGCACCCAGGTGTTTCTTTTTCGATTTCTCTTAGTTAGCCCGAGCAGACACCTTTCCACACTCCTTTAAATTGTCTGCTGTTTCCGTATTGATGCGTACGTTAGACGCCATGTCTCTGATCCATAAGAGAGGAGCGCCAATACATATCTTTCTGTTCAGACACAAAGGTAATTTTCCCTTCAGGATAAAACCGTTTCTTCCGAATGTATTCCAGCCAAGTTTAATTCATCTGTAGAGTTCCTTCATAACGTTGCCTTCCACTGAATTGAAATCATTTGGCTAAAGTAAATACATGAATCAGAAATTTCTAGCTCGATATTGTCAACTTGTATTTTTGCTTTCTGTACGAAATTATTGAACATGATATTCGTTTTTCGCAGGTTAATCGTGAAGTCAACTTCTTAACTACTAGTTGAAAGTTTCTGTACCATGTCTAGGAGTTCTGATGGGTCCGATGAAAAAGTATAGTCCAACGTTTCTACTTCTGGTTAAAAGCTCCTGTACCGTATCTTAGATTTTAGATGGGTTCGTTGAAAAAATAAATATATCGTCAGCAAACCGCAGATTATCTAAATATTCATTATTTAATTTTTCTCCTTTATTATTCCGGTTTATCAGCTGAGATAATAGATATGCAAGTCTAAGGTAAAATTCTTTACATAAAATTTTTCAGCTGATAAACTGGAATGAAAAAGGAGTAAAAATACATGGTGAATATTTAAATCATCTGCGTTTTTATGACGATGTTGTTATTTTTTTAACGGAACACTCAGAACTCCGAGACATGGTACAGCAGCTATTAACCCTCTAACTGCTTATCCCGCGATTTCCACGGGCAACATGAAAGTAACAAGATTTTCTTTTCAAGCGATTTTCGCGGGTATGAAATTTTTCCATCTTTCATCTCTCATCATCTTTGGTTACAAAAATGTGCTACATATTTTAACTCTCAATTACATGTAGATTTAAAATATTGAATAAAAAGAAATATGCAGTTTTTGAAGAGATTTTGAGAAAAAGAGAAAAATAAATGAACAGTCAGAGGGTTAATTATAAGTAAAGAAGCTGACCTCAAAATAAACCTTCAAAAACTACCAACAAATTCTGAAAAATGGTATCTCCCTTCCTTACACCTTTGCGAATTTTGATATTTTTTTATCTTAATATAACCGAAATTTTGAACTTGCATTTTTATACACGTGTTTAACCATGTCAGTGTACCAGTAGCGCAGCCAGAAAATATTTCTGGGAGGGGTTTGGGGGTTTAGTTATTGGAGGGTGTGTTATGTTTTCAAAAAGAAATATATATATATATATATATGTTCCTATCTTAAAATAATACTTTTAAAGGGTTCTGGGGTGGTTTAAACATACAAACCCGCCCCCTGGCTGCGCTAGTGCAATGTACACATCAACGAGGTCTGTTGATTTCGAACAGTCGATGACTACCGATGTTCGGAGAGAATCAAATGCCTTTTCATAGTTAATAAATGCCACAAACAATGGAAGTTCATGTTTATTTGTTCTTTCAATTAGTCTTCTTAATACTGGGATGTGGTTCATTCTTCTATATCCACTTCGAAATCCATCTTATTTTCGTGGTTGAGATGTATCTAATTTTTTTTGCAGGCGTTGTGTTAACATATTTATGAAGATTTTATAAAATGCAGGTAACAATCTATTTGGTCCGTAATTTTTCAAATCTGCCTTATCTCCTTTTTTATGCGAAAAATCACTGTTAAAGAATCCTATTGGTTTGGTATGTTGCCGTTGTTAAGACATTTGGTAAAGAATTTTACAAATATGTCTTCCACGAAAATATAATTATTGATTCAATATGCAAAATCAAAATTGCAGATAGAAATACAATTTACGACGTATTTATTTTACAGAACACGAGTGTTTCTTCGTGTTCTATGCAATAAATACGATTTGAATTGTCTTGTTATTTTCAATGTTTTCCACGTCTCCTCCAACTTCTTTTAGGATATCTCTAAATCTCTAAATCTCTAAAATTAGGATATCTCTAAATAAATATCTCTCTAACAACCAGGTGCTCTTCCTTTAATGTTTTTGATTGCAAATGCCACTCCTTCTTTCAAGATTTTAATAGTTGTTCCTTCGGCTATTTCAGCGTCTTCATTTAATCTACTTTTTCCTTCATGTAGTTTTCTGTAAAATTTTTCAAATTTTCTAAGTATTTCTAACCTATTTCTTCTGACGGTGCAATCCTCTCCCTTTAATGCAATGATATGTTTATTTCCAACAGAAAGACATGCTTTAAAGTTCCTAATGCTTTTGTTGTTTTCAATAGCTTTCCTTACTAATTCACCATTAAGTTTTCTTATGTCATCCTTTATACATTTGCGCCGCGTTTTACAAAGTTCTACATACTCGATCCTAAAAATAGTATTCTGATTGCTTATCTTCAGAACTCATCATCTTTTCATAAGCTGTATCGTCTTCTCAGACAGTACACATAGTACATATATTTAGATGTATATCTAGTACATACCTAGAGCAATGCCGATCTTATCAGACACAAATATTTTCTCATTCCTATGTGTATATGTGTGAAGGGATCGATCAAATCTCATTTTGTAATTCCCGCAATATAAATACTAACATAATTAAAATTAATGTAAATTTTGATAGAAATCTCCGGAAACAAAAGTTAGCACAAACGTTGAATGCTAAACACATTTGTTTTCTTCCTTTAAATATAGCGAATTTGAATATTTCGGCTTGAATACATTTCAAACTTTGCACTATAACACTTGAGTTGTTGATCCACACTGCGTAAAGTTATGAAAGAAAGACCAACGAAATTGCCACAAAGAAAAAATTCCACAAATCTGTGCTGGCAAAACATTCATGAGAAGCTGGCCACAAATGTCTTTTTTCCAAAGCACAGATAATTTAAAAACTCTCTTCAACTTTTCACCTCAACTTCTTTGAGGCTTATCACATCTTTACCAATTCAGTCAATTCCGTGAATGACCACTTCCTGTTCAATACGCTTTCACCGAATTGGAAAAATTTCTCCTTTCCACAGTAAGAGACGCCACCCCTAACATACAATTTGTAAATTACCTCCCAGTCTACTAATTTGTGATCACGGTATTGGCAACACTTCACGTATGTAAACATAGCCATAACTGTTCTAAGGATGGTTGCGAATCAGCTCCCGAAATAGCCATCAACAACGTTATTAAATAATTTTAACTGCGATAAATTGTTGTTTTTTATTCGTTCTTTAATTTGCGCTATAATTCAATTTTTAAAAACAGCCTAGCGACGCGCATGTATAAATTGTTAAATATAATAACAGAAAAAAATGTTATGGAGTTATGAAATTGTCCACTCGACAGTGATGCAAACACATAAATCTTATCTGCAGTACCGACATGATTAACAAAAATAAATGTCAATTACAAAAATACTTTTAATGATTGATAATACTGATGAGTTATAACAATAAAATGCCGCATAAATAAGGCAGAATAACTTCTGATCTTAAAGCAAAAATCAGATTATACCGAATGAAAAAACAGAGAAAAGCTAAGCAACTATGTAACTATGCTATACAGTTGCGTGCGTATTTATAACATCATACATATATATCATGCATCGTCACATACCACGTTATGTATTTATCGAACAAAAGTGAATTTGGCGTGCTGTGAGTAAAATAGGTAGCGATGTTAATGTATTGAGAATGGGAGATGCGATGTATTATGTTTTCGTGACTCCATTCTTCAAATATTTAAATTACAAAATTGTAATTACATAAATGTATTACATACTACAACTTCCATATATTGTAACTAACTATATATGCATGCAAACCTGTTGATGCTATTTTTGACTGCCTTATGTTGTGTGAGGCAGATTTTGATGCAACGTCCCCTTTGAGACTACATATAAATGGAAATATTTAACAAAAAACCATCGAGCTTGTTCTTGTGAAATCTGCGTTGTTCGTTAGTTAATAAGACTAACTTCAATTGCTCTCGTATATTGACTATGAACCTATTTTCGTATTTTGATTATTTCAACCTTAAAATAATTCAAATCTAACATTCTAATCTAGTAACTCATATATTTTCTTAAGAAAAATGTATCTTTGAAGACTGATGAAACTGTATCTAAATCTATCAAGAAATCTATTTCTTGAAAAATATTGTGTTTTTGAAAACAGTTGCCTTATGCTTCTTCCTTAATATGGGAAGATCATTTCACAAGTTTCGCGATTTTATAATCACAATATCCTACGTGAAGCGTTTCCAAAAGCCTCAACCTCACTCATACACAGGACTCTTTTTAAGGTAAAAAAATGTTTTCTCCAAAATAAAAACTGAAAATTTCCCCGATTTCCAAAAACTAACTCCGCGACGTACTACCTCATTATTTGCATTAAAAACGTCCGCAGAGCAAAGAAATATGTTCACTTGTATGCGTTGAGCCGTAAAAACAATCCCTGCTTCCATTCTAATTTGCGAAATTTCTGTTGCATTCGCAATTGTGGAGAATCGATACTTTATCCCAGAGGGAATTCTTAATTATCAGTATCGCGGGATTTTTCCATTCTGCTTTTTCGCTTATTTGACTTAACCCTGAGTTTGTCATGCGTAAGAAGTTGTTTCAAATAAAGCTGATATGCCAAAAATCATTAAACACTGTAGGAAAACTTCATCGAGCTCTTTTTAGTCCTTGTTCTTATAATTAGTGTACAAATAAAAATCATTTAAATAAAGGAACGTCTATAGATAAAAGGAACAGTCCAAACACTATTGAATATTTCTGAGTTGAAAAAAAGTTTAAAAAAAAAATAGAATTGAATTACATTTTTATTCTCTTTGTTGTGAGATATTATTACCCTTCACAAGGATAACACAATTGCCAAATAATGGTCAACACACAAAGCCACCGGGGCGAGTTTTTTGTGAGTTTTTCATAGGGGATTTTTTTATTACTAATAAATTTGACACCCACGTATTATTAGCTCTAGATTGAGCTAATAATACGTGGGTGTCAAATTTATTAGTAATTCTCTTTGTGATTTTAAGGCGCAAGGATGTTCGTTTGTCATTTTTACGGCGAAAGGACATCGACAGATTGTACTACGTCGGGACCTACGGTTTTTCTGGGAACCCAAACCCCTGCTGCTAAGAGAATCAACACCGACATACGCTGGAGAGAAATACGGCAGGCGATCTATTGGAAGACGAACCCGGATTGATGACGCGAAATATCAATGCATTATCATTATGATACAATAGGACAGTGGATCTACAATTTTACGAAGAATCAGAATCCTTTAAGGCAAGGGTTTCTCAAAGCGTGGTCTGCGGACGAGTCATGGTCAACGGCAGTCCATCAAGTAGTCTACAAAAGATCCAGGAAATTTTGGTAGTAAAAGTAATAAAATTATTGTTTTAGCCTCACAGCTAAAAAAAGTATTCACCAGCGGTAAGTAAAAATGCAATGCTGGAAATGACATTTCTAAAAGTGACGTCGTCACAACTTGTTAAATAAATTAAAATATCTATTGTGAAATCTAAAAACTGATACCGGATGCTTTACTTATGGTTTCATTGATGATGGAGGTAAATCATTCAGCTTGCAGCTGATAGTGGTCAATAAGGCCTAATGTAATTAGCCAGAGTTAATTTTCGTTTCAGACAATACAATTTTCGCTGTCTTCTTGGAGGAGGTATTGAGATTCTCCCCGTCTGGTAGTGGACGATGAATGTAGGAACGTTTAATAAAGTGATTCGCGTGCGTCCGCAGTTTCAGAATCACTGTTTTAAGGTATAAGGGACCATCCCCACGAATTACAATGAGCGGTTAAGCGGAAAGTATTTTTTCCCCATTATTGGGAATCTCAAGAGATTCCTCGGAAAATTCTAGATCCCGGCGTATCGTGATCTTTGCTATCCTTACGACTTAATAAACACATAATTTAATTAATGCATTTTTCAGAAAATTATTTTCAAACGGAAATTTGAGAAATAATAAACATTACGGTCTCGCGACATCCGAAATATACCACCGGATTGAATATTTTGCCCGATAAGATGGACCAGGCATGGGAAAAACAAAACGGAAAACCGAAGTTCCCAAATAAATCGAGTCGGATCGAAAAATCAGAGCAACTTAGGTAATAAAAGTACACCAATGCAAACGAAAAAGAAATAGGGCGAGTTCGAAGCCTGTAAAGAGGTCGCGAGAGAATCAAAGACAATTTTGCGACGCTCCATAAAACAAGAAGAAGCGAGCTAAGAAAAAACGGGAAAAAGGGTTCCCAAAAAGATAGGTCCTCGAGTCCCATGGGAGGAGGAGGAGAGATAAAGGGGAGAGGGGACAATAAAATGGGGACTATGAAGGCTTCTGAGGTCGAAACTGGGAGCCGAAATCTAGTCTCGCCGAAAATGAAGATCGAAATCAGCTGAGTGACTTCGGTCGAGGAAGCCATTGCTGAAGACTTTCTCTTTTTTTCTGGTGCTTCCACTGTTTCTGCAGCCGCCCTCGTTAAGGAGACGACAGAACATCGGAAATTTCCAGCACAGAATACAAAATCTGCCAACGAGATCAAAGAGAGAAGGGAAAACACCTTCTTTGGCGAGGTAAACTCGAGTTAAAGCAATATTCTAAGCGGATTTTCCGCATGAGAAATATCGGGCTACTTATTTTGCAATTTAAAACTAAAATATTTTTTGTGGCCGAATTCTGGATACTTAGAAGTCATTATATCCTTCTTCAAATCAAGTTTTTGTAATGTTAAAGTTGACATTAAATACGTCTCCTCTTGTTTTATTGCACACTGGGAACTCACTGAAAGCATTACGCTTATATTAATTCCCTTCTTTTTATTTATATTGGCGCAATGTTAAAACCACATTTTAATTATTTTGATTTTTCGAACGGGGAATATATTAGGAGAGTTGAGGCTTTCATTTCATTTTGAGACTTGTAATAAGAATTTGTCGATTTCATTTTAATTAATGCACTTGATTTGGTATCTTTCTAATAACTATTAATATTCTGAATTAGTATTCTTTATATATTTTTATAATACTTTTATTTATTCTAGTCGTCACTTGCACTATTGAGGAACATAAATATTTCGTTATATTTTACACCTGCGATATAATTATTCAAGATGCAATCGAGTAGCGAACCATTGAGAGGGAAACCTAGATGAGTTTTTCATTAAATTTCAACTTGTAATGTTGTTTGCTACAAAAATGTTACTTTTGAAACGAATAACTGCTCAACGGAACACACAACTGAACGTTCTACATCTAATATCGTTCTTCACATTAAAATATTAAAAACAACTCATTGACATATACCAGCAAATGCCGTTGTTATGGCCTACGTAAAACTGAATGTCAACAACTTAAGATGTTGGTTTGAAAATACGTTATATGAACTATTTTATAAACATTGTTTTTGTGAATAAATACGAGAAGCTAAGATCTATAAATTGGCGTTCATATTGTAAGCCAATCGCACTATATATATTTTGTCATGCTCTCTATTTGTAATACTAAATAAGCAGTAATTAAAAATTCGTGTAATGGGCAATACATGTTTCTTGGAAATATATGTTTGACTTTGAGGGGTGTACGTCACTGTAATTATCCTTACGTGAAATTTTTTGCACTGTGAGTATATTACTACAGAGTTTTATGGTAATGTAATATTCTACAGTATTTTGAGCACATGCAATGATGTGATGACAAATTGAATTCCAGTGTCTGTTTCTCATAATATTTATGCACATGTATATATATATATATATATATATATAAAAGTTTTCCTCGCCCATTCTTGGCGGAAACAGGCTTTGGGACGGGCAGAGCGCCATGTTCCCAAGCCTCTTTTTACATCACTTCTTAATGTGCCATGTCTAGAAACTTCCTGACAATGTGACACGTGTTTAGGATTGTGGCTTTTTGTATTTCAATGTAGGTGTTTGGGTCAATGTTGAGTATCTCCAAATTCGTCGCAAGCGTTTTTGGTACTATCCCTGTTGCTGAGATGACTAACGGGATGATGAGGATCTTTTCCATACCCCATATATCTCGTACTTCATGTCTGAGATCTTGGTACTTGGTGATTTTCGTTGTGTAGGTTGTCTGTATGTTATTGGTGTTGGGTACTGCTATGTCGATTAAGTACGTGGTCTTATTCGATTTATCGACGAGGGTTATGTCAGGACGGTTATGTGGGACTGTCTTGTCTGTTATGATTGCTCTATCCCAGTAAAGCTTGTGTGTTTCGTTCTCATGCACGGTCTCTGGCTCATATTTGTAGTACGGGCATTTTTCTGTCAGAAAGCCAGCATTCGCTGCCAATTTCTGGTGGACTATATATATATATATCATCATCATCATCATCATATTCAACCATTATCTATCCACTGCTGGATGAAGGTCTCTCCAAATGCTTTCCACACAAGTCTATCCTGGGCCATTCGTTTCCACGTCACCCCAACCTCTTTTCTTATTTCATCCACCCATCTAGTTTGAGGACGTTTTCTAGGTCTTCGGTGGTCTCTTGGAATCCAGTTCAGAATTTCTGTTGTCCATCGTTGATCAGTTCTTCTTGCAATATGCCCAGCCCATCGCCATTTCAGCCCTTTTACTTTAACAATGATGTCCTCTACTCTAGTTTGCTCTCTCACCCAAGTGTTTCTTTTTCGATCTCTCCTAGTTATTCCAAGCATGCACCTCTCCATGCTCCTTTGCGTTGTCTGTAACTTTCGTATTGCTCCAACTGTTAGACTCCATGTCTCTGATCCATAAGAGAGGACTGGCAATACACACTGGTTGAAGACCTTTCTTTTTAGACACAAAGGCAATTTCCCCTTCAGGATAAAACTGTTTCTTCCAAATGCACTCCAGCCAAGTTTAATACGTCTGTTGAGTTCTTTCATAATGTTGCCATCCATTGAAATCAGCTGGCCAAGGTAAATATATGAATCAGCAATTTCTAGCTCAATGTTGTCAACTTGTATTTTTGTTTCCTCTACGAAATTATTGAACATGATCTTAGTTTTTTGTAGGTTCATCTTGAGTCCAACTTCTTTACTTCTAGTTGAGAGCTCCTGTACCATGTCTTGGAGTTCTAATGGGTTCGTTGAAAAAATAACAATGTCATCAGCAAACCGCAGATGATTTAAATATTCACCATTTATTTTTATTCCCTTGTTATTCCAATTTATCAGCTGAAAAATCATCTGTAAAGCAGAAGTAAAAAGTTTTGGAGAAATGGTATCTCCCTGCCTCACACCTTTGCCAAGTTTGATAGTTTTGGTATCTTTATGTAACCGAAATTTTGCACTTGCATTTTTATACACACGTTTCACCATGTCAATGTACACATCCTCAATGTCTGTTGATCTTAAAGAGTTGATGACTGCTGATGTTTTAATAGAGTCAAAGGCCTTCTCATAGTCAATAAATGCAACACACAATGGAAGTTCATATTCATGTGTTCTTTCAATTAATTCTCTTAATACTTGAATATGGTCCACTGTACTGAATCCACTTCGAAATCCAGCTTGTTCTCTTGGTTGAGCTGCATCTAATTTTTTCTGCAGGCGATGTGTTAGCACTTTTGTGAAGATTTTATAAATAGCAGGTAACAAGCTAATTGGTCGGTAATTTTTCAAATCCTCTTTATCACCTTTTTTATGCAAAAGAATTACTGTTGCAGAATCCCATTGGTTTGGTATGTTACCGCTGTTAAGACATTTGGTAAAGAATTTTGCAAGTATGTCTTCTACATATTCTCCAGCTTCTTTTAGGATATCTAATGTAATACCATCATCACCAGGGGCTCTTCCTTTCTTCATATTTTTTATTGCAAATGAAACTTCTTCTTTTAAGATTTTAGGAGCTGTTCCTTCGACTATTTCAATGTCTTCGTTTAATTCACTGTTACTTTCATATAGTTTTTTGTAGAATTCTTCAACTCTTCTAAGTATTTCTTCCCTATTTCTTGTTACGGTGCCATCCTCTCCTTTTAATGCAATGATGTGTTTCTTCCCAACAGATAAACTTCCTTTAACAACCCTAAGGCTCTTGTTATTTTCAATGGCTTTCCTTACTAGCTCACAGTTGAATTTTCTTATGTCTTCTTTCATGCTTTTGCGCAGAGTTTTACAAAGTTCTATGTACTCAATCCTGGAACTGGTATTTCGATTGTCCACCTTCATATCTCTTCGCCTTTTCATGAGCTGTTTCGTCTTCTCAGATAATTTGCTATTGTGCTTTTTACAGGTTACACCACCAATTTCCCCAGCAGTTTCAACTATTGTCTTAACAATGTTTTCATTTGCTTCTGAGATATCACTTTCATCAATAAGTCCTTCCAGTGCAGAAAAGCGATTTTTTAATTCCAACTTGAATGCCTCGGTATTTACTTTCAGTTTCATTAGATCCACCCTCTTACTTACTTGTTTCCTAATGAGCTTCTGTCGTTCTAATTTAGTATTTAAGTGCACTTTACATCTCACCATTCGATGATCACTTCCAGTATTAAATCTGTTCAGTACACTGCAATCTTCAATAATTGATTTCTTGTTTGCCAGGATATAGTCAATTTCACTAGTTCCCCCATTTGGGTGTTTCCATGTCCATTTTCTTTGCGGTTTCTTCTTAAAAAATGAATTCATGATGCTAAGGTTTTCAGCTTCTGCAAATTCGATGAGTTGATCGCCACGTTCATTCCTTTCCCCATATCCGTATTTACCAACCGATGTCTCTCCTTGTTCCTGTTGTCCAATTCTTGCATTGAAATCCCCCATGATGAGCTTGATATGTTGTTTCCCTTTGGTGTGTAACTCTTTGATTTCTTCATAAAATTCTTCAACCTCTTCGTCGGTATGGCTTGATGTTGGTGCATATACCTGTACTATTTGAAGTTGGTATCGCTGGGTTAGTTGAACAACAAGCCTCGCTGCTCGATCTGATGTACTTTCAACTTCCAGAAGACAGTCTTTAATTCTTTTGTTGATTAAGAAGCCAACACCACTTGTTCTTCCAGTTTCCGTTCCTCTATAGTAAAACAAATGTCCGCTTTTCAGTTCCACCAACTCTTCACCTTTTCTTCTAATTTCACTGAGTCCTACAATGTCCCATTTGATCTTGTCTAGTTCCTCTTCCAATTCCTGAAGTTTTGCTTCAGAAGCAAGGGATCGTCCATTAAACGTAGCCAAGGTCAATAACAAACGGCAGCCTGGGCCATTCCAGTGATTCTTAGCACCCCCTGCTTTCATGCCACACTGACCGCTGCCTTGATCAGGAGCACTCCAGCACCTGGAGACTAGGGGCCATGGTTTCTGGTGTGTCAACATAATGGAGGAATTAGCCATAATTTCACCACGCTGGCTAGACGGGTTGGTGAATTAGCCCTCCCCTTCCGCCTTTCTATCCGTGTAGCAAATATTAATTTGCCACATAAATAGAAAGCTCAGCCTGCACCACTTGAAGGCGGGGTAGGACACTAGGTTACTGGCCTGGCCGGTTCCACACATCGTCACATACGTTCAGCGTGTGGGTCTCCTTCCAGTTAGATACCAGCAACCCTTTTGCAGGCCATATATATATATATATATATCCATCCGTTTTCAAATAATCCGTTTAACAAGGAAACTATACTCGCGAACGGTACACGGGCATCTGATGTTAAATTTTAACAAGGTTGGATAACTTATTCGATAGATTCTTTTTATATGACGAGAAAAGCCATTTAGTTTTCATTTGATATTGATCGATACATCCTATGAAAGGTGATCCTCAATATTTTATCCCTTTTTACAGAGGCGACAAATGTTAGCGGTTGAAATACCTAATTAAAGCCTCTTTTGATTATGACTTTAATGAGAAATCTCTTTACATACTGTGATTATTAATTGGGAACTTCCTCCGCCATTTTAATTTGGGTAATAATTTCAGTTCATTTTAATTGAAGCATTAGTTTCGTTCTGCGTTAGTTTAATCGCTTTTAATTAAGGTCGTTACAATAATTAACGACGAGACAGATTAACGGCATTCAGTAATCTATTAGTACAACTGAAATTCGAGTTTAACCATTTTAATCAGCGTCGAATAAGCCACGTGAAAATACTCAATTTTTTAAGTTGAAGCTAAGGTGAATATAAAATGATCTGCAAACCATTTTCATCAATTTCGTGATCATTTGCAGTGGTATCGCCAATTAGTCTAATTTATTTAAATACCAATAGTGTTTCACATTATACTGAATTTCATAATAATACTGTCAGTTTCAGTAAAAAAACGCGAATTTAATTATTTTTTATATAGATGTAAAATCTGTTTTAATTATTGATTGCAGAGAACCTTAGATTATCAGAAATAAATCGGGGGACCCGATTACGGATACGCAAACTTCTGGATAAGCAGAAAATTTGATTTTTAGCGTAATACTTCAAAGAAATTACAATGTTCTCAAAAGAACAAAATAAAAGACCTAATTAACCATACATTACTAAACTGCTATAATAATAATAGTGAAAACGTCCTGCAGTTTATATATATGGGTTAATTAAGATATTAAATGTTTTAATCAGCCACAATATTTCAATGTCTACATATACAGATTGTCTCAGCGCCAGGGTTGCAAACATCTAGAAGGGGTAGGGTACACTTAAACGAACAATATTTGCCATAGAATCTAGGGTCGCAAACCACTCACAGCGCCAGTTCTAAAACCGTCCAGCATGCACAAATAGTGACAACCAGTGCATGAGAAGCGCAAAATGCGATGTCCTAATCATCTATGCACTTGAGCAGCTGACCTGAGTTTTATCTGGCGCTTTTCACGCACTGGTTGTAAATATTTGTGCATGCTGGACGGTTTTAGAACTAGCGCTGTGAGTGGTTTGCGACCCTAGGTTCTATGACAAATATTGTTCGTCTAGGTGTACCCTACCCCTCCTAGATGTTTATAACCCTGGTGTTGGGACACCCTGTATATCTGATATATACAAAGTACATACGTATCTTTGTGTATGGCGGATATCTACCATTTACATTGGTTTCTCTCTTTAAGACCAGAGTGTGCTAGAAAAACAAATACAAAACTTTTTCTCAATAACGGCCTTTTAAATAACGAACATTTCCGTTTAACGGTCTTATATTTTGTTCTCGGCAAATGCTTTATAGTATTAATGTACTTCTAATTAGCGACCCCATTTCTTACCGACGTTTAGCCTTGCTATTCTTTTCTCGCCAGATTGTTTTGATAACGGAATTAAGAAGTTTGGATCAAAATTATGATGAGGCAGTAAGAGGAAAACTGGTTGATTTAGATGAAAATGTATGGGATTATGAAACAGAGGACGAACTATCCTCCTCCATCCCTTCAAGTTCCGGAGAAGCCAGTGCTCGATGACATCTGCAGACACTAAATTCACCAAACTTATCCCTTATGAAATAACCGTATGTGTCTTTATGAAGTTGATACAGTTTTGTATAAGACCGACTTGTATCACCTACGGGACCTTCAATATGTTTCAATACGCTTTCAAAACCAGCATAAATTGTGAATTGAACATACCGAGAATGAGAATATTTTACAAACTTTAATTCTTGATCGATAGGCATGTCCACTTTATTAGGTTGATTTTTATTACATAAGATTTTATGCTCTTTAAATTTCCTATCACCATCATACATAACATCATAAGTAGTAAAACATTTCTTACAGATAACTATTTTTGGCTTACGTTTGTTTATCTGTAGAGAAACAAGTTTTTCGAAGTTGGATATGTAAGCATAATGTGATTGCGCTCCACCTTTTTCCAAATAAAGAAGATATTGATGATCAGCGAGCTTGACTTCACCCACTTTAATCGGATAGATATTCCCACCATCATCCTCACCAAAAGCGTTAACACATTTTTTAATACAATTAATCACCAACCAACATCCATTGGCGCAAGGATTGACCTGTCAGATTAAGCGCAATAAAAAACTCTGAAAGTAAGACTGCAAAGTGATGTCGATATGGGAGCGCCCAAGTACAATACACCTGTTAAGTGAAATGCCCTAGCCATTTCAATATCCTCCACACATTGTGGTCTTCTTAAATAAATCGGGACAAATAAAAAAGAATTTTTGAATACATCAGTTTGCAATGATTAAAAGTAGGTAATAACACATCCACACATTTTGATTTAATAATGATACTGTATAATGAGCACTAACAATATATATTGGCACATATCATGAGTAAATTTAGACATCAGTCAATATTTTTAAGACGCAAAGATAGGATTCCCACACAAAGTGCAAGACAAAGTTCGAAGAGTAGGAATACGATATAACTTTGAAATAATACGTACATACTAAAAGGTTAGTCCCATTTGATCTTGTCTAGTTCCTCTTCCAATTCCTGAAGTTTTGCTTCAGAAGCAAGGGATCGTCCATTAAACGTAGCCAAGGTCAATAACAAACGGCAGCCTGGGCCATTCCAGTGATTCTTAGCACCCCCTGCTTTCATGCCACACTGACCGCTGCCTTGATCAGGAGCACTCCAGCACCTGGAGACTAGGGGCCATGGTTTCTGGTGTGTCAACATAATGGAGGAATTAGCCATAATTTCACCACGCTGGCTAAACGGTTTGGTGAATTAGCCCTCCCCTTCCGCCTTTCTATCCGTGTAGCAAATATTAATTTGCCACATAAATAGAAAGCTCAGCCTGCAACACTTGAAGGCGGGGTAGGACACTAGGTTACTGGCCTGGCCGGTTCCACGCATCGTCACATACGTTCAGCGTGTGGGTCTCCTTCCAGTTAGATACCAGCAACCCTTTTGCAGGCCATATATATATTGAACCGGTATATAGTAATGTATTAAAGTTTTACTTTGTACGTCCAAAACTGTTAATCGTTAAATATGTGGGTTAGCTGTGTGTTTAAGTGTATTTGCCCACTGGTGTATTCCTTTAAGATAGAGTGGCCACCAGTAGTGAAATGATTATTAGTTAGTGTGTCAGGTATTGTAATGATTATACGGGAGATACAATCAGAAATACAAAGGCAAATTAAATAATAATATGACATTAATTAATTAAGATTATAAAAATGGAGGTTGGCCGGTTGTATTATTGTGGCGCAAGGACATCAAGAGTCATTCTGCGTCATGAAACGAGATCATTGGAATGGCACAAAATATACGTAAAAATAGGTTAAATCAAAACTATATCCATGTCTCCGTAGTGAACTCGTATAAATTGTCAATGTATTCTATACAAAAGTATAGATTTGATTAGTATTTTTTATCCAGATAATAATTGAGATTGTCGTGTTTTCACTCATTTAAGTCTGCAACTCAGTAAGCACAAAAAGTGGTTAGATAGATAAGATGTGAAAAATAGTAATTAAACATACATTTCTGTTGAAAAATGACAAAGACATTTTTCTAGGAAAGCACAAGAATAATTTAATATAAACCAAAACAGGCCACCCTAGGAAAAAATCAACTACCGTAGCCCCACCACCCATTGGGCTCTTTTAAATTAATTAGGGACAAATGAAGAAATCCCAATTAGGAATAAGTAAGTTTGCAATGAATAAAAGCTAATAATACATCCACTTTGAGTAAGGATACGATATAATGGGCACTAACAAAACACCATCAGACATCATAAGTAAATTAGACATCAGTCGTGATTTTTATGACGCAAGGATACGCCCTCTACACAAAGTGCAAGAAGTTCGAAGAGCAGGAAACGAAATAATATTGAAATAAAAGCTTAAGGGAAATAGATTAAACAAATAATGAGATAAGCATTATATTTAATGAAATTACTCTTTAGTGTAAATTAGTTAATAATGGATAAAGCTGTGTGACTAGTCCGAAAGGACATAGTGATATAGGATATAATAGGACATAGATAATAGGACATAGTGAGATAGGACATAGATAATAGGACATAGTGAGCCAAATTTAGTACTATATCACTACATGAATACACAATTGTGATCAAGACCATCAGCAATTTAGAATAAAAGATAAAAAGGAAAAAAAACTGATAAACTATATTAGAGTATACGATACATGCGAGAAGATATTAATCATTTGAAAATAAGTATTCTACATACCGATGTGAAAATCTTTGAAATCAGTAGGGAATTTAAGAGTTTTTGTCAGTCCATTATCACTTACGTAATGTATTGTACCATACTGAGTCCAACATGATGTACCGTTCCTTCTCAAATTGTCGAAGATTTGTTTTCTCATAGGAGTTAGACTCTCGGTGATCAAGTTACCGGTGCCCTTCAGTAGTCTCTTATTTCTGAACACAAAATCTCTTTGCACCATTCTGAGAAACTTCAAGATAATTGGCCATGAACGCTGTTCGTTAGATCCAAGGTTTCGAATACGTCCCAATCTGTGGGAAGCGGAAATGTCATATGACAGTAACGTAGTCTTTCGTTTAATACATCAACAGCAGAAATCAAAAGATTAATTCCATACGACTCAGGAATAACATGAATTAGTAAACAAGGCCTGCGGATCTATTGAACGTAGTCAGCGAGGTCCCATTTCAAGAGCGTTTGTTGGTTTTCAATATTCTTTATTCTCTTTTCAAGAATAGAGGAATTTGACTTTATTACGGAATTTTCTTTTTCAATGACTGTGAGCAGTTCCAGTCTAATTTCCTCACGTAGACGATTTAGAGTATCATCATCAAGGTCGCCTATCACTGGAGTCACTAATTTAGTATCAATCTTATCTAGTAAGATTTTTTTAAATTGTTCTAGCTTATTGGATCATTGTAACATGAAGTCCGATAATTTGTTAGATACTGAGTTATTTTCACTCTGTAATGGGATCGGTGACGGGGTGTATGCCTTCGGCTTATAGATTCTTGGAGGCATGTCCGATAAATTAGTCACTTTTGATGTGCGGAATTCAACAAAATTGCAATTTAGTTTAAGTTAGTGAATCATTACGCCTACCTGAAAATAATATACAAATAAATTTGGTTCAAAATCATAACAGCAGCTGTAGAAGCGCAGTCCCAAAATCCAGTGCTCGCATCGAGCACCACAACTCAGGAGCTAGCCAAAAACCTGACCGCTCTCGACGGAAGCAGGCATTTGAATATGTAATTGTATACGATTGATTTTATGATGATAATTGCTTGCTGGAATCTAGAAGTATATGTATGGAAATAAAAATATGACTGTAATGTTTAGAGCACATAAAGCATTTGAAAAAATAAAAAAAAGTGTTAATTTTTTTAGAGTGAGGAATAGACTTACTGAGGAACACCTCATTAAAAAAAAACTCATCACGATTCTCGCCTCCTGGTGATGTGGAAGTAGAATCATTTTTAAATAAGATTAAACAAAAACAAAAATCATGGAAATCTCATATTTATAACCATGGCAGGATAAAAAAACTACATGGTAAATAAGGGAAACTCCTATATGAATGGGAAGAATAAACCTATCCATGACAACCATACTAAATAATATTAATCAGGAAATACAAATTAAATTGAGGCCCTGCGGTGGCGCAGTGTGGTAACGCGTTCTCCTAGTGCGCCGCTAATCCGGGTTCGACTCCCAGCAGTGCAAAAAGAACGCTTACTCAGAGATCTCATAAAGATCGCACTGCTCACTGTAGTCCGGGGTTTGGTTCCCTAGGCCTTAAGAGGTTCGGATTCCTCGGAAAACAGTAGGTCCCGGCGCAGCATGACCACTGTAGTCTTTGAGCCGTAAAACCAAAAAGAAAGCGAAACAAATTAAATCGAAAATATGTATGTAGATAACTGACTGTATGAGTAGGAAGAGTAAAAATCGATAATTTAAGGGAAAAAACTGTTATCGTAGTAAGTAAAATCAGCGAAAAAAAACCGATAACCCTAGAATTTTAACACTCTGATAATTAATTACAAAACTTCAAAAGGAAAATTGTTAATAATAAAAATTTAACTCGATCAAAAATAACGATAATAAATAAACAAATAAATAAAGAGAGAGAACGCTTTAATAAAACAGATGATTCCTGTAGAAATAAAAATAATAATTGCTAATTAATGAAATAGATAGGAATAATTAATAAAAATTAAGCCGAGGAAAACCCATATACGAAGAACCCTCATTAAAAAAAATCAGGAATTAAAAATCGGAAAACATGTTCGTCCTCTTATACGAAACGGAGAGAAAGCGGAGAACGGCGGCCATTTTGGAAATAAAAACCGGAAACGGCGGCCATTACGGATTGTGCTAGAAGCCTCCCCACCACCTTTATTACTACTTCCATGCTTCTTATATTTCGGACTTCTGAGTGTAACTATTCTCATTTCACAAACTCCACAAGCTTTTTATTTCGGCTGCCATCTTGGTCACATTGTATTTAGTTAATTTAGAATGATGTATCATTCCATCATATATTGTGAACTTCCATTCATCTATTCACCTGTATATAAATAACCACATCTGCTCTTCGCGGACGTAAGTTTGTACTTACTATACAGAAAGAATTCAAATACATTCATCTTTTGCTATGCATTTAGCATTAGAGCTTTGACAAAAAACGAATTCAGTTCATTTGACCAAATTATGTGATCGACGTCACTTCTTATTTGAGCGGAATCGTGTAATTCCAGCTTCGTCTCGAGCACACGTTGTTCCGATGTATGGTCGCCAAGTCGCGTCGTTATATCCGATACGGATTTTTCTACTCAGGATTTATATAGGCTACAAAATCGCCGTCATTATAGACGATTTTGTCGATATATTCGATGTCATTATAACTGATATATTTAGTAAGGAGTTGAATGGAAAAATATATTTCTTGCAAAAAATTCTGTCGTTACATGCGGTTGGACGCAACCGGCGTCTTTATAAACGATTCCCAATGTATATAAAAAAAAGTCAGAGTAGATCAACATTGAAATTGACTATGGACGTGTCAAATGCGAAAATAGTGCACCTTTACCTTAATCAAGTAGAATGATATATACACTGAAGTGCCAGAAAAACTGGTACAGGCGTGCGTATGCAAATAACGGAGCTTTGCAACCAATCAGCGTAACGCGATGCTGTCGGCAGCGCCTATATAAGACAAGAGATGTCTGGCAAAGCTGCTAAATCGGTTCTTGCCGCTACAATGGCAGGTTATCAAGATTTAAGTGATTTTGAACGTGGCGTTATAGTCGGCACAAGAGAGATGGGACATAGCATCTCCGAGATAGCGACAAAATTTGGATTTTCGCGTACGACCATTTCACGGGTATACCGTGAATATCAGGAATCCGGTAAAACATCAAATCTCCGACAGCGGTGCGGCCGGAAAAAGACCTTGAAAGAACGGGACATTCGACGACTGACGAGAATCGTTAAACGAGATAGACGTGCAACACTTCCTCAAATTGCCGCGGATTTCAATGCTGGGGCATCAACAAGTGTCAGCGTGCGAACTGTTCAACGAACCATCATTGATATGGGCTTTCGGAGCCGAAGGCCCACTCGTGTACCATTGTTGACTGCACGGCACAAAGCTTTACGCCTCGTCTGGGTCCGCCAACACCGCCATTGGACTGTTGATGACTGGAAACACGTTGCCTGGTCTGACGAGTCTCGTTTCCAATTGCATCAGGCGGATGGACGTGTACGGGTATGGAGACAACCTCATGAATCCATGGACCCTACATGTCAACAGGGGACTGTTCAAGCTGGTGGAGCTTCTGTGATGGTATGGGGCGTGTGCAGTTGGCGTGATATGGGACCCCTGATACGTCTAGAGACAACTCTTGACAGGTACGTAAGCATCATGTCCGATCACCTACACCCATTCATGTCCATTGTGCATTCCGACGGACTTGGACAATTTCAGCATGATAATGCGACACCCCACACATCGAGAGTTGCTACCGAGTGGCTCCAGGAACACTCTTCTGACTTTAGACACTTCCATTGGCAACCTAAATCGCCAGACATGAACATTATCGAGCATATCTGGGATGCCTTGCAACGTGCTGTTCAGAAGAGATCTCTACCTCCTTGCACTCCTATGGATTTGTGGACTGCCCTGCAGGATTCCTGGTGTGAATTGTCTCCAGGATACCTTCAGACATTAGTCGAGTCCATGCCACGTCGTGTTGCGGCACTTCTGCGTGCGTGGACGAGGAGGCTACACGATATTAGGTAGGTGTGCCAATTTTTCTGGCACTTCAGTGTACATATATGTGCAGTAACAGTACTGCGCATACCTAGTTTGTTTCGTTTATTTGCAACATCGCATAACATTACTTAATAACTTTATAAACATAATCTTTAAACAATGTTTTAGCACCATTACCTTTATTTTTTTTCAGTTAAAAATTTTATAATTTCCGAAGCTTTGGCAAAAATAAAATATTTTCCACACACTATATATCCAGATTATCACGGTTTCGATTACTATAGTGTTTTCGTTGGTACAATTAACCGCAATAATCAGGGATTTTCTGTATTTTTTACACAATTATATTTCAACACGAAGTTAATAATAAATTAATCACAAATGAATTGGTACAATCTAAATAAAAGTACAATATTCAATGCAAACGGCGGTTTAAAAAAATAGCTGGATGTTTTATGTATAAGAAAGAATACTGACGTGAGTACAAAAAATTTCCATCTGCAAGGCCGATAGTAACAGTATTACTAGTGATTTATCAAAAAAGAATACGTTTAAAACATGAAAACGTGCAGATTATGTATGAAAACGTAAGTAGTGTAATTATCAGTAATAATTTCCCATGCAATAAAAGGAATATTGAGAGGTTTGATAGCTTAACTCAATAGTGTTCCAACGGGTTCCGAATTTTTTTAGATGAATAAATTACAATCGTAAAGTGGATCAGCTGTTTTTCACCATTACCTGCCTGGAAATAACAATTTTACAGAAGACAAGTATATGTTGCTATGTGAAATACTGAAAATTAAAAATATATGGAAAGGAATTTATATAATAAAGTTACATTTTTTCACCTCCCAAAACTTCAGTCAATATAGTATACATGTATGTTGCCAACAAAGTGTGAAAAAACAGGTATTGTATAGAATACCTAGGCGTTCTATACAGGGCTGTCCTGAAGAAAATTATTGAGAGTTTGCGGTGCTGTCTTAATTGAGCACTATAATTGCGGGGCTACTGGATTTGGTGACGTCACGCGCCTGCTTAC
Source organism: Dysdera silvatica (assembly GCA_006491805.2). NCBI lineage: Eukaryota > Metazoa > Arthropoda > Arachnida > Araneae > Dysderidae > Dysdera > Dysdera silvatica. The sequence goes on from QLNU02015360.1 coordinate 239,435,422, forward strand.
TGGCATTTGACTGATCGTCATGGTCTATTCAGCCTAAAGTGGCGGTTGCCACTTTCATGATTTTCATTCATCTCTTGGTCGTACACAAGATGGTATTTTGAGGTTTGGTTGGGGGTTCAGGGTTTTTTCTTAATTCCCTCATTTGTTTCCATTCAAGTTTGTAAATGACTAGGAAAAAAAAGGCTGAACTTGGTTGAAAGTTGCCCAAAAACCAGCAAATACGAAAACGTTCTTGAGACCTTGAGAGTATGCGGCGCGTACCCTGTATTTTTCAAAATTTCTTCAGAGAATGCGGCGCACACAGCGCGTACCCTTTGGGGACAGCCCTGATTCTATACAATGCCTAGACGTCTTTAGGTAAGGTATGACATTTGCATTTTATCTTAATATTTTATACACTTTCCCTACGTATTGTATTGATTACCTAGGCATTATATAAAATGTTGAAAGCGGGACGTTAAATTATGAAATGCTTAAATTTTCACGTATCCCCTAGGCAGCCTGTAGACTGCCAGAAGACAAATCGACAAAGTATAAAATAGAAGTTTATGCAGGTTAATATTTTGTGTACTTTTTCTTTAATACTAAGAACGTTGTTGAAGATAAAATTCCATCTAAATTGAATCTAGGTATATAAGCTAAAAAAATGTATATATTTATATTTTATATTTCAACAAAAATTTCCTCTACCACCTTTGGGGCTACTGTGCTAGTTCCTGCCCCAGATGATGAAAAGAATCCTTACCTCCTCCTCTTTCTCTCTCTCAAGGCTGTCAAGCATTTCAGTAAATGTACAAGATATTAAAATTCCATAAAAACGATTGATATTGCCCGACGATTTGTAATTAACGAAAAGTATTATATTTTAAAACGTGACTGTAAAACTTTTGAAAGTAAATGCATAGCAGAATCAGGCAAATCAAACTTTTAAGTAAGGGCTAAGGGGGGCTCAAGTCCCTGTCCCCCATTTTAAAACATTTAAATTCATGAATTTTAATGTTCATCATTGGCGTACGCAGGTGGTGTTGATGGGGGGTTGTAACCCCCCCTTATTGCAATGAAATTTTGTATATTCAACATAGGAATATGTGAGTTGTAGATCTGTAACCCCACCTCATTGGGTCTATAACCCCCCCTTATGAACTTCCTGTGTAAGCCTATGATGTTCATGTGTATCGCAGTTTTTCCAAATAAGACCTAACAAATTTCATAAATGTCATTAACCTACGTATATCATTCCGACGGACTTGGACAATTTCAGCATGATAATGCGACACCCCACACATCAAGAGTTGCTACCAAGTGGCTCCAGGACCACTCTTCTGACTTTAGACACTTCCATTGGCCACCTAAATTGCCAGACATAAACATTATCAAGCATATCTAGGATGCCTTGCAACGTGCTGTTCAGAAGAGATCTCCACCACCTCGCAATCCTATGGATTTATGGACTGCCCTGCAAGATTCCTGGTGTGAATTGTTTCCAGGATACCTTCGGACATAAGTCGAGTCCATGCCACGTTGTGTTGCGGCACTTCTACCTGTGCGGGGGGGCTACACAATATTACGTAGGTGTACCAGTTTTTCTGGCACTTCAGTGTATATCGTTATATAAAGTTGGGTGTGTAAATTAGTCATATTTTCAAAATGTAAATGATATGGTATTATCTATACGATTTAAATGAAGAACTATACCATTAAAATAAAAGCCTCTAAATTTGTAGATATAAATCATATGTGGTAAAAATCAATTGACAAATGTTCAAAAATTAACGAATTTCATATAGAAAAATACCGTTGAATGCTTAAATGTGGCTGCTTTACTTACCATAAATTTCCAACTACAAACAGATATAAAATTTTGGACGGATATTCAAAGGTAACTTTCAGAAGCACTAAAGCAAGAGTTGAAAAATTGCTTTTCCGTCCTAACGCAGGCTGTCAGAAAATATAGCCAAGATCCCAAAAGTTAGAAATATATCCAAAACAATTATGGAGTCCGGAACAAGAAATTGATGGTTCGGCTACCGAGACAGAAGAAAAAGTATGACAGGAAATAAGACAACTTAGGAAAAAGAGAAGATAGATGAAGATAAGCAAAGTAGACTCTTGCATTCTAATTTGAATCAGTCGATGTTACAAAGGAATATATAAAAGTTCCATCAACAACGTAGAAGACATCAACTGCTGGAAAACTTAAAACGAGTTTAGGAGTTCATTGTTACTTGATCAGCAGAGTAGAATATTTGTTGCGCTTAAAATGGTATATCACTGAATTTTTTTTATTTTTTTTTTTTTTTTTTTTTTTGTTGAAGGAAAAAAGTTGTTAAAAGGCAGTAAAATAAACATTACCAATATTTAGAATTTATATTAGTTACCTCTCTCTTAAGGTCGGAGTACATTATGAAATTAATGTGATTGTTTTTATCGTATTAGTTGAACGTATTTGCCTACTAAAATTAATTTAATAAAAATAATAAATACAACATACACAGGACATTTTAGTTAAGTTCAGGTAATTGGAGTTCTACTGTATATACACAAAATCAGAATTGAAGAAGGATGGGACAATATCTATCATAGAGGGCCAAAATTTTGGAAATCACTACAAAAAGCAATACAGAAAATAAGAAAATTTAAAATGTAAATAAATACATAATAATAAAAAGAGAGATTATAATAGAAAAGACAATAGTGGGTTGATTGACTGAGGTTTTATGAGGGCCATGAACTAGAATACGGCATAGTATTTACTTGGGACCTCTCACATGTTGTACGTTGAATTGCATTTAATCTTGTGCTAACGTTAAGGCGTATTTATTGAAATAATGCAATACGTTTTCTTTGATTAAATCACAATAATGCCATAATCAATAATTGTCGCATCTAGTTATCATATTTTATAACGTATAATTGCTAATTGTAGGAAAAGGAGACAAAAATGTATTTTAAATAATAATGTACAAAATGTAGAATGATGTGTATGACGTATTCTATGATATTGTGAATGTCAGCAAAACTTGTATTTTAAATGGTGGTGCATATAGCATTTAATAATATCAGGAATAGTTAAAATATTTTCAACTATTTGCGGGGTAGTATTAAGGAATCTATTTACATAGCGTAACATGAAATAACTCATAGTTATCGCCATTTCGAAGAAAGTCTTCTGGAAGTGTATGTTCCATGGAGCCCGCCATCATGGATAATGGATATGCCTCTACCTTACTAGAATCACAGAAGACAACTGCCAGATCTTTCAGAAACATCTAGTGTAATCAGTGTGCATGCCCATCTGTCATTTTTGTATTGAAGAATTTCACTGACAATTTGTTTTATAATGTCATAAATAATACGAATACGTCAGAAACGAAAAGTGTACCATTAATATATACCGGGGATGAAAAAAATATAAAAAGCAGTGAGCATATATAGGAGATCTTATTAAAATAGGTAGAAACCTGTAAATTGTACTTATTAATTATTTACCAAAACGCTATGTGGGATCAATTTGGCATTTATTAGCAGAGCCTGATTTACGCAGGGGCACGCGGGGCAGCTGCCCCGTGCCCCGATTTCGAGGGGCCCCCCTAAATCCTAAATTTAGTCCAGTACATTAGTAAAAATTTTAATATTTGTGTTATGGGCTGTCCAGAGACTTTTCAGGATTTTAAAAAATCTTTTACTGGCTCCTTTCGCTTAAGACTAGAAAAGCATAATTCTATAATGTGTTATATCTACGTTGGTCTTATAAATAAAATTCATTCACTCATATGTATAATGATAAAAAACATAGTAATCAGAAATCTGTCGTGGGTACAGGAGGGGTTGGGGCCCCTTCATGACTGTTGGCCCGGGCTCAAAAATTTCTAAGTCGGGCCCTGTTTATTAGTATTTATTGGAGAAGTGATTGCTTTTTGGATTTATAAATATTGAATGATTTTGACGGAAGCAGTTCTCTTAAGAAAAAATGATAAATTTATGCATTAAGTAGGAAACAACTCACAGGTGTCCCGCTTGTTTGAAAGGGTGTCCCGAAAGAAATGTAACTTTACGTCGTGGCATTCGCTAATTAGAGTCAATAGATAAGCAATCATTCAGATATATTAAAAATGATGGTATCTGGTTTTAAACTTATACACATGCATTCGTTTTGAACGTAGAACTGCATGAATTCTCTGTTCTATTTCTGCTAACTGGAATGTGCAAAACTCGTGAGAGTAATTGCTGAAAGTAATTTTCCCAGTGTGGAATTATGACACTTCTACCGTTTCTCTTCAGTGTAATAAGTTTTCTGCTAGATACGCTGCAATTAATTTTGACTTGATTGCATTTCCAAATAACTCCTTGTTGTTGCACAATTGCAGTTAGAACTGTACATTCACAAGGTAAGTTGGGATGTTATTTATGCTTTCTTAAATGCATTGTAATATGCGACTGATTTCTTTCATATTGCATGTTCTTTCAGGGCTGGAGAAAAATTATAATCGCGGTTTATATTAATATGCTTATCGTTCATATTCGTGAGAGATAGAATTTAGGTGCCTCAAATGAACTGCTAGTACGATTTAGGGTTTCCAGTAGTTTCGAAAGGAGAAACGTTTGCACTAATTATTTGAATTTGTCTTGATCCTCATCCCCGCCTTTTCGAACGTTCACCATAACTTAAATTTAGCGAAAATATGGTAAGAGAAAACTGCTGTTCAACAAGCGATTAATTTTAATAGCATATCTGACTTTGAAAACTATTATCTTCTCGAATTAATTAATTATTTAATAAGACTTTTCTGGATTATTTTTCGAACTTTTGTTTACTCTTCAGCAATTGGTCTCCACTTGCGGCTATTTTATCATAATGATTATAATACATTCTATCCGTAGATAAACCTTATATATATATATAAGATATATATATATATATACATACATTATTATTATTATTGCAAATGTGCAAAGCATTTGACTATTTGGTCATTAACTTTCGAGCTTTCCAATGTTTGTGAACAGTATCTTCAGAAATTTTTAGTGTAATGCCCACTTCAAGATGTTTCGCTGTTATAAGTTGACTGCTGTTTCACAGATTGCAATCACAGGTTTCAGCCAGCCCAGAGCTGAATAACAATGCCTGTAGGTATTCATGTCCCGTTAACATGCGGAACTTTGCCATGGTGGCAGTTCTGGGAGTATCCGGAATTAGTAACCTTGAGTAGAGTAGCACATCCTAATGTTCATTTAAAGCCTTATTTGAATTCGCTAGTCTGTTTATTTGCTGCCGTATTATAAGTTTTGATAAGTGAAATGTCATGGCCCCATAGGATCTCTGCAAGATAAATGTGTCGTATTCTTGGCCAGTTGATCAGCCATTTCGTTTCCTTCCAAATCATTATGCGCTGGGACCCATTGTAGGCTGGTCTTGCCCTCCATTGCTTTCAGGATGGATCAACAGCTATAAATGAGATGGCTGTAGTGTATTTTACTGTTGGGAATGGCTTCAAATACCGCATTAGAATCACAAAGAACGACAGAAATATTGAAAGAATTCCTACGGGAAATGAAGAGCGACAAAGATAATTTCAATCTCACCATCAAATTGAGAAGTAGAAGTTCCTAAAGGAATATAAAATGATAAAAGATTACAGAAAACAGCAGCACTACAAGTTCTAGCAAACAGAAAACTACCTGCATAGATATGGAGCCATATTCCTTCAAGGTATCTTCTGCGGATAGTTTCCAACGTAACAACACGAATCTGTGAGCAAAGTGTCCCTTTTATATCAATCTCCGTGAACAAGTCCAATTTGATATTAGTGTCAATGGATTCAAGAGGGCAAACAGGGTTCCCAGTAACCGCAGAATTGTGATTTAGATTTAGATCATCAGCAATTGTGGCACCATATTGTATAAAATCCGAGTGAATCTCTAAATTTCTTTTGCGTTTAACGTCGTAATCCCTCCTGTAGCAATTATTAGGTAAAATTTTTAATTTCCCAAATAAAACAACTAAATTTTTCTTAATTTCATTTTCAATGGAAACAACATGGGTCGTTCTAATTGCTCTCGTGATAAGCTACAGCGTTTGATTCTGTAAAATTTCAAGTTCGTATTTTATGCCACGCGTGGCCGAAACCAGGATTTAATTAAAATAGCTAAAACTAGCTTTATATACAAGGTGGTTGTGCATAAACTTGGGCTATTTAAAACACCTTCATCTTGAATCGTTCAGCGGATTGACACCAAAATTGGTGTATAGACTATCCAAAGGACACGGAAAAAAAGAATCTGCGAAATTTTCGTGTTATTTCATAAACGTCCGCTTGGGGCGTTTTATAACGCATTACGGCAAAAGCAACCTATGAAATGACCAACACGCAACACAAATGATATTTTCAACATTTAGTATCGAAACTTTTCAAATAAACATCGTACGAATAATAACAGTATGCTGGTGCTGCAGGCATACAATGGGAAAAAAAGGATTTTGCACATCTAGAGAGCGTGTAAAGAAATGTAACAATTAAGCAGCTCTTAATCGTGTAAAGTATGACATAATGGATGTTTCTCAAAGTTTTTACTTGACCATCTTGAAATGAAGTATCGGGGAGATAATTTACTTAGTCGGAAACTAAAACGGTTCATAATTGAATTGTTTTCCCTCTAGGAATACATTTCTTTTCAGTTTTCATAATTTGTTGGCAAACGAGGTAAAGCTGCATCAGCGATTTTTCTCATAAAATTGATGGAAAATACTCATTTTTTCAAACGTAAATTGCATAAAAAATTTGAAACACGTGTTGGGATTGCAGAAAAAAAAGGTCCTTTGGAAAGTACAGAAGATGGACCCTACCCATGTTTTATGACTTTTTTGATCATTTTTGGGGGGAGGGGAACACAAGAAGCTAAAGGAGTTGAATGACCCTATCTGATTCCCATCAGACGCCTAGGAATAATCAGCTGGAATGATTAAAGGGGTGGCGGTGGACGTTGGAGCCCGGAGAGGGGGGGGTCAAAAGGGCACTTGTTCTTTTCTGGCCTATGGATTTCCACAGGTTTTACTATAGTTTTGCTCCCTCTTTGAAACTCTGCAGGCACCGATGAGTAGAAAATCTTTGTCCTAAAAACAATTTTTTTTATTGCATAAGTGGCGCAGGTCAGTTACATTCGTCGATGGGCAAATGTAACACGCCTACATCCTGAAAAGATTAGTAGAAGATGCCAATTGTAAAGAAAAATATTTTATACGTAATTTCGAGATGATGGACACATCTTTAGTAATTTTGAAGAACGTGTGTGTGTGGTGGGGTAGTCGTTTCTCGGACATTCGCCACAGGCGGAAGAGGGGAAGGTTGAGTGAAATCGGAAAAATGCGGACCACGACTGGTTAAAAACTGTCAAAATCATGCTGATGCCCTTTGTGAATGGTCCCTATGACGGGGTCCGTAAGCACATAAAAACAAATTAAATCAGGAGCATCGATACACACAACTTGTCATCATGCGCCATCTAGCGTCATCTCTGTCTTCCATATAGGCTTATAGTAAAAAGTCCATAAAACTGTTTTATATAAATTGTCAAATGTTATCTTAGAAAACGTGAGCAAGTACCTTTAGAGCTGTCACCAAAAGTCTTTTTTAAAATCACTTGCTTAGAGATTTTCCTGGGGGTATGATGTCAAACATATATTCAGCAGCTCTCCCCGTTAGGGCTTTAAGTGCGAGATGTTCAATTTTAATTTTTTTTTATTGCATAAAAAGTTTCTATTTGTTTTTGTTGACTCTGAATTAAAATTTTTATCTCACTTAATTTAAGTCTAAATAATTTGAGTTCAGCTATTTAATATTATTAAATAATGGTTTAATATATTATTATTAATAAGAATGTTAAAAACTCAACATCTAACTTGATATCAATATAAATATATATATATATATATATATATATGTCTTTATTCTGATTGCACACTTCTGGGTCTATTATGAGTGCAAAGAAACAATTTGTTTATTTTGAATATACGGATTTATTTAAACTTAAACTTATATATTTTTACTAGTTAATAATTAAGTGTTTATCTTGAGTGTGACATATTCATGTAAAACTTTTTACAATTTTTGGTATAATTAATGAATTTTCTCACCCCATCATCTTCTCTATTCATGTTAATTGAACCTTTACACTTTAATCACTTTCAATACCTCTATCTACTTGTTGTAAGTTTGCTTTTGGGCCACTTACAACAATTGAGATTGTTCTCAGTATTAATAAAGAGACCCTTCTAAATTACTAAAATATTGTTAAACTAATTATATTCTGGGTTTATACTGTTTTTAGCTAAGTTTTGGTCAATGCTGGTTTATTCAGTATTAATCACTAATCTTAATTGTTGTAGTCAGAAAAAGCAAACCAATAACAGGGATTTTGTGCGGTCCCTGATGAAGAACAAAATTCTTGGTATTGTTTAATCTTTTACTCCTCTTCACCTTTTACTACTACATGTCAATTTTTATTCTGAGATGTTTCTACTACTTAAATTTACTTGGTTTGACTACCTTGTGTGATATTACTTTACAACTTTAACTTTGTCCAAGTTAATATACATTTAGATATGTGTATTCATGTATATTACATTAGAAGGTACTACATGTCACAATCATACTACAATTTTGCTATATATATATATATATATAATGTTATAATGTATACATACACTAATAGTATAACACTAATATTTATAATATAATATATACACTAATAGTATAACACTAATATTTATAATGTTATAATATACATACACTAATAGTATAACACTAATATTTATAATGTTATAATATACATACACTAATAGTGCAAGCAATTCAAAAATTATGGGGGAGGTATCAAACAGCTTTGACGAGGCCTAAGAGAAAATAATTTGTTTTAATAGCCAATGGGGTGTTTGAGTCCGTAAGCTCCCTTTCCTTTGCCGCTGATATATATTTGAATGTACATATTATGTACGTGCTTATGTATATGTGTAAAATAGTCATACATACCATAAAATTGCAGTTTTACAAACATTTTGCGCAGAATCCCAACTATTACACATATATATTGTGACTTAAAATTAAAACAATATATATATATATATATGTCATACCGTATATCATTGATTTCTTTAAAATTGCGTGAAATTATGGCGGAGTAGTTTGAGCGCTGGTCTAGCGAAGAAAAAAAAAAGGACATTAGCATATACTTATATGGTTTAAGGTTCAAACCCTGCTATGGATCGCACTATGAGAAAAAGTTCAAAATAAAGATAAAACCTAAAACTTGAACAAACCATAAAATTAAAAAATTGATAGAAAAAGCGAACAAATCCTTTAGATAGACTAATAATTTTGACACATTTCCATACGCATTATTCCTCTCGCACTGGCAAGTATAATTCATATCACACGCAAAGTTCGCAACATTACGTTCATGTCTTTGTCCGCTTAGCACAATGCCTTTAAATTTTAAGCATAGTACACCCTTTTGCAATATATATATATATACGAAAAAACTAAGATCATGTTCAATAATTTTGTAGAGGAAACAAAAATACAAGTTGACAACACTGAGCTAGAAATTGCTGATTCATATATTTACCTTGGCCAGCTGATTTCAATGGATGGCAACATTATGAAAGAACTCAACAGACGTATTAAACTTGGCTGGAGTGCATTTGGAAGAAACAGTTTTATCCTGAAGGGGAAATTGCCTTTATGTCTAAAAAGAAAAGTCTTCAACCAGTGTGTATTGCCAGTCCTCTCTTATGGATCAGAGACATGGAGTCTAACAGTTGGAGCAATACGAAAGTTACAGACAACGCAAAGGAGCATGGAGAGGTGCATGCTTGGAATAACTAGGAGAGATCGAAAAAGAAACACTTGGGTGAGAGAGCAAACTAGAGTAGAGGACATCATTGTTAAAGTAAAAGGACTGAAATGGCGATGGGCTGGGCATATTGCAAGAAGAACTGATCAACGATGGACAACAGAAATTCTGAACTGGATTCCAAGAGACCACCGAAGACCTAGAAAACGTCCTCAAACTAGATGGGTGGATGAAATAAGAAAAGAGGTTGGGGTGACGTGGAAACGAATGGCCCAGGATAGACTTGTGTGGAAAGCATTTGGAGAGACCTTCATCCAGCAGTGGATAGATAATGGTTGAATATGATGATGATGATGATATATATACGAAGCATCACGAAGAAATTATCTATTTTATTGAAATTAAATATGCATTCAGCGCATATGCAGGTAAGGAAATGATAAAAGATTCAATACCATAGGACCCATCAATGGTTAGGATTTTCAAATCATAGTTGGTAAAAACTATCCTGGCGGCGATGCATGCTTCTATACGTTCAGGTAAGGAGTGATAAACGTTCCTAATGTTATCCTGCGACACACTCTGCCAGGCATTCCGCACTTGTTGCTCAGATCTGCGACATTTTGCGGTGCCCGAATCTAGCCTACCATGTCCCATACATGTTCGATTGGCGAAAGGTCTGGTGACCTAACGTTTCAAGGAAGGGTATCAACAGCACGAGACAGCTCAGAGATATGCGAGCCGTATGGAGTCTGGCATTATCTTGTTGGAAAATGGCCCCTGTGTGTCGTGTTATAAAGGGCAATACAAACGGCTGCAGGATGTCATCAACATATCGTTGAGCTGTTAAAGTTGCACGCAGGACTATTAAGGGCGTTCTGCTCTCGTATGAGATAGCACCCCACATTATCGCACTAGGGGTAATGGCTGTATGCCTCTGTTAAACAAAGGGTGGTTGGGACCGCTGGCCCTGGCGCCTACACACATGGATCTGATGATCATCTGCTCCAAGACTGAAGCGGGATTCATCGCTGAACACTATGCGATACTAATCTGCTGGCAGCAATGATGATCGGCTACGACACCACTCCAGACGACTCTGTCGATGGTGTGGGGTTAAAGGCAAACGTCTTAAAGGCAGTTGTGAGCGTAACCCCACCTCAGCCAAGCGTCGTAAGATGGTGGAAGGTGCCACGGGTGGTATGGAATAGACTGTAGCACGTTGGATGGCGGACAATGATGCCGTTGGGCGAGCTTAAACCTGTCACACAACCAATCGATCTTGCCTCGCAGTCATGTAACTTAGCCTTCCAGAGCCTTCATTCTGGCATTCTGAGTTCCTCGTGGCAACTATTGCTGCCAACATCTTTGCATAGTAGCGTCCGTACGGTGCAGGTGGCGGCATATTACTCGGTAGGACCAGCTAGCTTCACGCATCCTGACTACGCGACCACATTCAAAGTCGTTCAATTGGCTATAAGGTCTTTGACAACGTCGTAATGGCATTACTGATTTCGTCTCCAGTGAACTGCAACGCCGACAACAAGAAAAAATAAACCGCCCGCAATTTTTACTTTTTTTATGCAATGCTATTTGCGCATTATAAATGAGTGCTATGATATGTTAACACTCATTGGCTTTGAAATTTCGTCTTAAATGCCGCTGTGAGCACAACCCACCTCAGCCTAGCGTCTTGAGAAGGTGAAAGGTGCCACGGATGGTATGGAGGAGACTGTAGAACGTTGGATGGCGGACAAAAATGATGTTTGGTCTGCTCCAGCCTGTCGCACAACAATCCGATCTTGCCTCGCATTCGTGCACCTTGGCCTTCCAGAGCCTTTATTCTGCCGATGAGTTCCTCGCAGAAACCATTGCTGCCAACACCCTTGAACAGCAGTGTCCGTACGGTGCAGGTGGCAGCCTATTGCTCGGTAGGACCAGCCAGCTTCAAGCATCCCGACTATGCGACCACGTTTGAAATCGTAAAATTGGCTTTAAGGTCCTCGTCAACGTCGTAACGGCATTATTGGTTGCGTCTCCAGGGAACTGCAACAACGACAACGAGAAAAAATAAACCATCTGCAATTTTTACCTTTTTCATACGATGCCAGTTGCGCAGTAGAAATGCGCGCTATGATCGAAGTTAACACTCATTGGCTTTGAAAATTTAATCATTTGCATACTTGGTTTAAAGGAATTTGCATGCGAAATTTTGAGATAATCAAATTATTTTTAGAGGAGCTTCGTTGGTTTTATTTTTTGAAAAGAGTGTATTATAATTTTTAGTGATATATTTTTGCCCAGTAGAATGTACGGATAATAATGATTTTGCAAGCTAAGCGATAGTTTTGACTCCTTAACCATTCTATTCGCAATTTACTTTTTTATTCTTCGTCAATTAAATTTTTTATTCTCCACCACTTTTGTTTCTGCTCTATAGGCCTTGCCAAAATTGATTACGGGCTTCGTGTAAAAATTTGAAAGGGAGATTCCAAGAATTCCCTTCAGTGCCTAATATTCCCTTAAAATGCTAGCTTTTTTTATACGAGCGAGTTGAGAAAGCCATCTATGAAAAACAAAAATCGACGCTCTTTGAATCTCGTGCGACCAGAGGGTAACGAAGCACACCCGCCGCGATAGCTTATCTACCAAGCGAAGCCAGACATTTTAAGGCAAGTGCTGATTCCCTTGCTAATGGGTTTGGTTGATGCCAGGAGTAAAGGCTTACTCGCAGCCAAGTTCGCGTCGAGGAGAAGTACGCTACTAGGACCATGGCATTTTCTTTTTCTTGCATACATTATATACGATTTTCATATAAGCAAAAAATTTATGGATTAGCATTAAAACTGTGGGTATGTAGAATGACACGCACATTTTTTATTGTGGGATAGTTTATACTGTTAATATTGTTATTTTATGTTCCTGATTGTTTCAAATTTGTCCAGATATTTGTATTTTTTTATTTAATTATTTGAATTTCAAATTTTGAAGTATACATTTTGTACGTTTATTACAGTTATTTGGCATTTCTTTATAGATATTTTAGTGTGGTTTCATATTCTTGATATACTAGTGAGAAAACAGGTAGCCCACATGAGTAAAAAACCATTCTTTTCAAGCACAATGAAAAGTTTTCCTTCATGTTGAGACTATTACAACTATTACTACTGCTATATTTATTGTCAAATAATGATAAAAAAAAATTGTATTCAAAAGTTAAATATGAAACTCAAACATTGGGAAAAAATTAAAGAAATATGTGTAACAATTTTTCGCAATGTTTCGAAGGCGAGATGCGCAACTATTGAGATACGTTCTAATTATTCAGTTGGACAAGAATTATTGTGCAATTGACATTATCTGTTGAAAAGCTTAGCTTTCTCCGGACCATAATATCTTCTTGTAATATGGAGTAAACTGTTTTAATTTGAATGGTATAAATCCGTGGTTCCCAACCTGGGGGTCGCGAACAGGTTTCTGTGGGTCGCCGCAACTATTTTTGGTTGCAATTATTTTTATAAGGAATTTTATACCACACGTTGTCGACAGTTTTATATTTCAACATGGCTACACATATTGCAATATTCTACTAATGGTTGTTAATTTTATTATTATATATATTGATATCTGTTATATATTCTCTATTATAATATATATAATTAATATAATATATATATATATATATAATATAATTTCAAGCGGTTTCTTCTACTCTGCTAAAAATACTTTTATTATGCAAATGTGGCGATGGCGAACAAAGGGGGGGGGGTCGCCGATCTTTTGGTTACTATAAAAGGGAGTCGCGGATTACTTGGCTACTATAAAAGTGGGTCGCGGCTTGAAAAAGGTTGGGAACCACTGGTGTAAATCTTGTATTTCCTTATATTTCACAAGTAACGTTTTTGTTATTCAAATTGCAAGATAGCAACTGATAGGATGAAGACGGGAAAAAATTTAGTCATGACAATTTTAACTTTGCTATCACGTAGATGTTCATAAAATACATTTACTGCTTTTTAAAATATGTCATATTTTGATTCTCTACTTAATGTTTGAAGGCCGGTATTCAATATTAGTTTCAACCGTGTTATTCTTAGTCTTCAGGCTAGTTAGAGACGATTAATAAGATACCATATGGCGTAAAATGAAATTAATAATTATATAAAGTATATAAAAAATGTATTTCATGATTCGAAATGGATTTAAAAGGTATGCAATGTCACATTATATTGGACTGTGTTATACGCTGCTATTGAAATTTTCACAGATGTTACTTATTTGGGTGAATTCATAGAGAATCGTACACTACACTAACACTTTTCAAAAATATCTCGCTTACGAATATTTATTTAGGAAGATAGATTGGCTCAATTTCAACTAAATTTTCGACCAAGCGGTAATTATGGATGGAAAATTAAATTAGAGATAACAGACGATATAGGTAATACAGAATTTTTCAAACACGCTTTTAATGAGGATATTAATTTTAATTAGCGAAGTCATTAACACAGCCGACGGGATCCCGCCGAGATCATTACAACGGCGTAAGGTTTTCGTACTTGGCAGGCTTGCATTAAGTTTCAGAATTGCCGATGTGTTTCTTTTAAGCAGTGCAAATTATATTTATTAACCGCTTTAAACTTATCTCTATAAAAGTCAATGGTTTATCAAGAAGGATCGCGAAGTTCCGAAAAATTTTGTAAAGAATCATTTGGAAACTAACAAAATTAATCTTGTAAGGAATTAAGTCTTCAAAAGTGTGAAAGAGGATTAATTTGTTATAGAGTTTTGGAGCGAAAATAAAATTTACCTGGGATTGCATATTACGTATAAATTATGTGTCTATACATATGTAAGTATGCCTGCAAAAGGGTTGCTGGTATCTAACTGGAAGGAGACCCACACGCTGAACGTATGTGACGATGTGTGGAACCGGCCGGGCCAGTAACCCCGCCTTCAAGTGGTGCGGGCCGGGCTTTCTATCCAAGAGGCAAATTAATATTTGCTGCACGGATGGAAAGGCGGAAGGGGAGGGCTAATTCACCAACCCGTCTAGCCAGCGTGGTGAAATTATGGCTAATTCCTGCATTATGTTGACACGCTAGAAACCATGGCCCCTAGTCTCTAGGTGCTGGAGTGCTCCTGATCAAGGCAGCGGTCAGTGTGGCATGAAAGCAGGGGGTGCTAAGAATCACTGCAATGGTGCAGGCTGTCGTTTGTTATTGACCTTGGCTACGTATAATGGACGATCCCTTGCTTCTGAAGCAAAACTTCAGAAATTGGAAGAAGAACTTGACTCAGTGAAGTTAGAAGAAAAGGTGAAGAGTTGGTGGAACTTAAAAGCGGACATTTGTTTTATTATAGAGGAACGGAAACTGGAAGAACAAGTGGTGTTGGCTTCTTAATCAACAAAAGAATTAAAGACTGTCTTCTGGAAGTTGAAAGTACATCAGATCGAGCAGCGAGGCTTGTTGTTCAACTAACCCTGAGATACCAACTTCAAATACTACAGGCATATGCACCAACATCAAGCCATACCGCCGAAGAGGTTGAGGAATTCTATGAAGAAATCAAACAGCTACACATCAAGGGGAAACAACACATCAAGCTCATCATGGGAGATTTTAATGCAAGAATTGGACAACAGGAACAAGGAGAGACATCGGTTGGTAAATACGGATACGGGGAAAGGAATGAACGTGGCGATCAACTCATAGAATTTGCCGAAGCTGAAAATCTTAGCATCATGAATTCATTTTTTAAGAAGAAACCACAAAGAAAATGGACATGGAAACACCCCAATGGAGGAACCAGCGAAATTGACTATATACTGGCAAACAAGAAATCAATTATTGAAGATTGCAGCGTACTGAACAGATTTAATACTGGAAGTGATCATCGAATGGTGAGATGTAAAATGCACTTAAATACTAAACTAGAAAGACAGAAGCTCATTAGGAAACAAGTATGTAAGAGGGTGGATTTAAAGAAATTAAAAGAAAATACCGAGGCATTCAAGTTGGAATTAAAAAATCGCTTTTCTGCACTGGAAGGACTTATTGAAGAAGTTGACATCTCAGAAGCAAATGAAAACATTGTTAAGACAATAATTGAAACTGCTGGGGAAATTGGTGGTGTAACCTGTAAAAAGCACAATAGCAAATTATCTGAGAAGACGAAACAGCTCATGAAAAGGCGAAGAGATATGAAGGTGGACAATCAAAATACCAGTTCCAGGATTGAGTACATAGAACTTCGTAAAACTCTGCTCAAAAACATGAAGGAAGACACAAGAAAAGTCAACTGTGAACTAGTAAGGAAAGCCATTGAAAATAACAAGAGCCTTAGGGTTGTTAAAGGAAGTTTATCTGTTGGGAAGAAACACATCATTGCATTAAAAGGAGAGGATGGCACCGTAACAAGAAATAGGGAAGAAATACTTAGAAGAGTTGAAGAATTCTACAAAAAACTATATGAAAGTAACAGTGGATTAAACGAAGACGCCGAAATAGTCGAAGGAACAGCTCCTAAAATCTTAAAAGAAGAAGTTTCATTTGCAATAAAAAGCATGAAGAAAGGAAGAGCCCCTGGCGATGATTGCATTACATTAGGTATCTTAAAAGAAGCTGGAGAACATGTAGAAGACATACTCGCAAAATTCTTTACCAAATGCCTCAACAGCGGTAACATACCAAACCAATGGGATTCTGCAACAGTAATTCTTTTGCGTAAGGTGCATGCTTGGAATAACTAGGAGAGATCGAAAAAGAAATACTTGGGTGAGAGAGCAAAGAGAAGGAGAAGATATCATTGTTAAAGAAAAAAGGGTGAAATGGCGATGGGCTGGGCATATTGCAAGAAGAACTGATCAACGTTGGACAACAGAAATTCTGAACTGGATTCCAAGAGACCACCGAAGACCTAGAAAACGTCCTCAAACTAGATGGGTGGATGAAATAAGAAAACAGGTTGGGGTGACGTGGAAGCGAATTGCTCAGGATAGACTTGTGTGGAAAGCATTTGGAGAGACCTTCATCCAGCAGTGGATAGATAATGGTTGAATATGATGATGATGATGATGATATATATATATATATATATATGGCCTGCAAAAGGGTTGCTGGTATCTAACTGGAAGGAGACCCACACGCTGAACGTATGTGACGATGTGTGGAACCGGCCGGGCCAGTAACCTAGTGTCCTACCCCGCCTTCAAGTGGTGCAGGCTGGGCTTTCTATCCAAGAGGCAAATTAATATTTGCTGCACGGATGGAAAGGCGGAAGGGGAGGGCTAATTCACCAACCCGTCTAGCCAGCGTGGTGAAATGATGGCTAATTCCTCCAATATGCTAATACACCAAAAACCATGGCCCCTAGTCTCCAGGTGCTGGAGTGCTCCTGATCAAGGCAGCGGTCAGCGTGGCATGAAAGCAGGGGGTGCTAAGAATCACTGGAATGGCCCAGGCTGCCGTTTGTTATTGACCTTGGCAACGTATAATGGACGATCCCTTGCTTCTGAAGCAAAACTTCAAGAATTGGAAGAAGAACTTGACAAGATCAAATGGGACATTGTAGGACTCAGTGAAGTTAGAAGAAAAGGTGAAGAGTTGGTGGAACTTAAAAGTGGACATTTGTTTTATTATAGAGGAACGGAAACTGGAAGAACAAGTGGTGTTGGCTTCTTAATCAACAAAAGAATTAAAGACTACCTTCTTGAAGTCGAAAGCACGTCAGATCGAGCAGCGAGGCTCGTTGTTCAACTAACCCAGCGATACCAACTTCAGATAGTACAGGCATATGCACCAACATCAAGCCATACCGACGAGGAGGTTGAGGAATTCTATGAAGAAATCAAACAGCTACATACCAAGGGGAAACAACACATCAAGCTCATCATGGGAGATTTTAATGCAAGAATTGGACAACAGGAACAAGGAGAGACATCGGTTGGTAAATACGGATACGGGGAAAGGAATGAACGTGGCGATCAACTCATAGAATTTGCCGAAGCTGAAAATCTTAGCATCATGAATTCATTTTTTAAGAAGAAACCGCAAAGAAAATGGACATGGAAACACCCCAATGGAGGAACCAGCGAAATTGACTATATACTGGCAAACAAGAAATCAATTATTGAAGATTGCAGCATACTGAACAGATTTAATACTGGAAGTGATCATCGAATGGTGAGATGTAAAATGCACTTAAATACTAAACTAGAAAGGCAGAAGCTCATTAGGAAACAAGTATGTAAGAGGGTGGATTTAAAGAAATTAAAAGAAAATACTGAGGCATTCAAGTTGGAATTAAAAAATCGCTTTTCTGCACTGGAAGGACTTATTGAAGAAGTTGACATCTCAGAAGCAAATGAAAACATTGTTAAGACAATAATTGAAACTGCTGGGGAAATTGGTGGTGTAATATGTAAAAAGCAGAATAGCAAATTATCTGAGAAGACGAAACAACTCATGAAAAGGCGAAGACTTATGAAGGTGGACAATCAAAATACCAGTCGCAAGATCGAGTATGTAGAACTTTGCAAAACTTTGCGCAAAAACATGAAAGAAGATATAAGAAAATTCAATTGTGAGTTAGTAAGGAAGGCCATTGAAAGCAACAAGAGCCTTAGGGTTGTTAAAGGGAGTTTGTCTATTGGGAAGAAACACATCATTGCATTAAAAGGAGAGGATGGCACTGTAACAAGAAATAGGGAAGAAATACTTAGAAGAGTTGAAGAATTCTACAGAAAGCTGTATGAGGGAAACAGTGGATTAAACGAAGACTCTGAGATAGTCGAAGGAACAGCTCCTAAAATCTTAAAAGAAGAAGTAGCATTTGCAATAAAAAGTATGAAGAAAGGAAGATCCCCTGGCGATGATGGCATTACATTAGATATCTTAAAAGAAGCTGGAGAACATGTAGAAGACATACTCGCAAAATTCTTTACCAAATGCCTCAACAGTGGTAACATACCAAACCAATGGGATTCTGCAACAGTAATTCTTTTGCATAAAAAAGGTGATAAAGAGGATTTAAAAAATTACCGACCAATTAGCTTGTTACCTGCTATTTATAAAATCTTCACAAAAGTGCTAACACATCGCCTGCAGAAAAAATTAGATGCAGCTCAACCAAGAGAACAAGCTGGATTTCGAAGTGGATTCAGTACAGTGGACCATATTCAAGTATTAAGAGAATTAATTGAAAGAACACATGAATATGAACTTCCATTGTGTGTGGCATTTATTGACTATGAGAAGGCCTTTGACTCTATTAAAACATCAGCAGTCATCAACTCTTTAAGATCAGCAGACATCGAGGATGTGTACATTGACATGGTGAAACGTGTGTATAAAAATGCAAGTGCAAAATTTCGGTTACATAAAGATACCGAAGCTATCAAAATTGGTAAAGGTGTGAGGCAGGGAGATACCATTTCTCCAAAACTTTTTACTTCAGCTTTACAGATGATTTTTCAGCAGATAAATTGGAATAACAGGGGAATAAAAATAAATGGTGAATATTTAAATCATTTGCGGTTTGCTGATGACATTGTTATTTTTTCAACGAACCCATCAGAACTCCAAGACATGGTACAGGAGCTCTCAACTAGAAGTAAAGAAGTTGGACTGAAGATGAACCTACAAAAAACTAAGATCATGTTCAATAATTTTGTAGAGGAAACAAAAATACAAGTTGACAACATTGAGCTAGAAATTGCTGATTCATATATTTACCTTGGCCAGCTGATTTCAATGGATGGCAACATTATGAAAGAACTCAACAGACGTATTAAACTTGGCTGGAGTGCATTTGGAAGAAACAGTTTTATCCTGAAGGGGAAATTGCCTTTGTGTCTAAAAAGAAAGGTCTTCAACCAGTGTGTATTGCCAGTCCTCTCTTATGGATCAGAGACATGGAGTCTAACTGTTGGAGCAATACGAAAGTTACAGACAACACAAAGGAGCATGGAGAGGTGCATGCTTGGAATAACTAGGAGAGATCGGAAAAGGAACACTTGGGTGAGAGAGCAAACTAGAGTGGAGGACATCATTGTTAAAGTAAAAGGGCTGAAATGGCGATGGGCTGGGCATATTGCAAGAAGAACTGATCAACGATGGACAACAGAAATTCTGAACTGGATTCCAAGAGACCACCGAAGACCTAGAAAACGTCCTCAAACTAGATGGGTGGATGAAATAAGAAAACAGGTTGGGGTGACGTGGAAGCGAATTGCTCAGGATAGACTTGTGTGGAAAGCATTTGGAGAGACCTTCATCCAGCAGTGGATAGATAATGGTTGAATATGATGATGATGATATATATAAAATTAATATAATATACATAATTTTGTATTTAATGTGTTTTGGGGGTCATAAAAAATTGTGGGGGCCTGAATCTTTTGGTTACTATAAAAGTGGGTCGCG
>QLNU02015360.1:239488369-239503524 GCA_006491805.2 Dysdera silvatica
TTTTTTAACAACTTTATTTTGGGTGGTTAATGAACAATAATAATAGTACATACAAATAAACATGGTAAAGCAACTATGCATTGATCTTGATATTACAATAAGGAACATATTTTATAACCACCCGGGCAGTAATGGGTAAAGACGAGAGCCTGACAGAGCCCATACTGCTCAGAAGTAAGATTTAAATTACAATCAAACGCTACACAAAATACCAGAGAAAAATAAGTTACAAACAATGGTGAAGAACCAATTCAAAGATGCACAGACGCTTCAGAGAGTTAATTATAAATTTTGAATAAAAGCAGATGTGGGAAGTTAGACAGAGGAATTCAATTAATTATTAGTGTTTTCTGTGAAATAAAGAATTTCCGCACATTATTCTCAAATTTTAAACGTGAAATGAGAGATTTAGTTGATTGTGGAAGGGAGTTCCATATTTTTGGACCAGCATATCCCATTTTTCTGCAAGCAAGGCCAATTCTTGTACGATAAGATCTATAGTTAGCTCTAGATGAGGTTGGATAAAGATGTTGTGGTAATTGAATACCAAAATAGAAGATACCAGTGTTACATCTTAAGTTATTGAACATAATGAGAACAAGTTTATAGTTCAGTAATTTGTTTATTGGTAAAATATTATACTTGCACAATATTTCGGAGTTAGAGAGCGGTGACGTAAGTTTTAATTTTATTAGATTAAGAAATTTATTTTGTAGTGATTGAAGTCTTCGTATATTGATTTTTGTAGTGAATCCCCATATTAAATGACAGTAGAAATCGTGAGGAAAGAAAAAAGAATAATACATGTCTATGAGTTTATTAATGGGTAGAAAATAGCTGATCCAACACATGATACCGATAGTTCTGCTGACCATATATGATCATCCCATTTTAAGTTGGACTGCAACGTAACACCTAAAAATTTAGTTTCACTAGACAGCTGCACAGAGTCATTTCCGGTTATATTGGGTGAGCATTGGGAGCTGTTATGTATGTTTTTGGAATTAGTAAATAATAGACATTTAGTTTTATTAGTATTGAGTGTTAGGTGGTTATTGATAAAATACGAGGTGGAATTTTCTATATAATTTTGAACTGTAGAACAAAAGTTCATCAAGTTAATTTTTTCGGTAGAAGAGGCTAGTATCATCGGCAAAGAATATGATTTGCGATTGTGTTGGAGTGAAAAACAAATCATTTGTATAAAAAATAAAAAGTACGGGTCCCAATGTGAAGTCCTTAATGATCCACATAACTTGAACTTTCATACCATTTCGAGAAGAAAAAAGACACCTCTTAATGACCCGCTGGAAAGCCCGGCGTTGCGCGTGCTGTAAAATTTGTTTCTTTAACTTCTTAAACCAAATGTTTGAGAAAGTTTATGTGTGCGTATATCTGTATTCCAGCTGTAACTATTACTGCTCGCGGCCTTCTCCGAACTCTCGAAACAACTTGCGCAATAAAACCCCTTTCACTTTGCTCTTATACATTTATCCTGCTCGTTAAGTCTTGTCTGAAGGTTCGCTCCAGAAAACTGTTCGGCAGAAATGATTTTCTTGTAATTACGCCTCGTGTCTGCGAGAATTTTCTTTTGAATATGCACCCATTCAATTTTTCTTATGGCAGCGTTATACTGCTGCGTATCTTAAGTATATCTATTAGTTGCGAAAGCCTATGTCTTCTCTAGAACAGGCACGGAATTTAGTATATCAGGTGAAGAGGTGTCGCATAAAGTGGATGCTTAAATATATATATGTTGGCTTATAAATTGTAAATTACCGCTCACAGATTGTACTTTCAAAAATTTTCTTCCTTAATGATTTTCAGTGGATCGTCTCGAGAAACAGTTTGGGCATTCCTTGTAATCTAATGTAGAGAGGCAGAATATAAAAAAATATTGAAAATAGGTGAGCAGCTCTTGAAGAACGGTGAGGTGGTGAGAACTTCTTTACGACGCGTTCCGGGTTCGATGCCAAATTGAGCCAAGAGACCAAAAACCGCCAACCAATCGTTCAATATAGTCTGGGTTTGGTTTCCTCGGCCTTAAGAGGCTGGGGTTCCTCTGAGAAATGTATGTCCACTGCTCTTCGGTGGTGTAATGATAACGCAGTCGTCTATCGTATTATAGACACGGATTCGACTCTCAGTGGTATTGTAGAATGTGTGGTAATTTTCTGCCCTCCGTAGTACAGGGTTTAGTTTGTTTTGAAGCAGGTTTGTATTCCTCGGGAAAATTTAGGTCTGTGCGCATTAGCACCTTTGCTGTTCTTGCGCCGTAAGAGCATAAACATTCGAAACTAACCAGTCATGACGGAATGCTCAACTTGGCTTCTGAAGCAAGATGAAGGTCTACCTACTCGAATCCAAACCAACACATGCTGAGGACAACGCCATGAGTTAAATCCGTCTGTGAGCCACACAGTCGCGTGGTAGCAATGTGCATGTCCGCCGTGCAGAAAACCCGGATTTAAATACTATTGGTGTGGGGGGAGTCCCTCTTTTTTTTTTACTTACTGGTATTGCGAGATTTAATTCGCCTGCGACAGGGATTCAGTTCTTGCAGAAACTTGTAGGTCCTAACGCAACTTGACCTGAGTTGCCTTGGCTCCATAAAATGGAAACACAGTAACTAATCTATACTGTCATTAACAATTAAAAGGTTTCGAAATAAGTCAAATAGTGATACACTGCGCGAAACCAATAAATAAAAAAATAATATAATTTATTGCAGTTTAATTAACCTAATAATTAAACTGCGCATCAATAATTAAATAACGTAATAATTAAACTACGTAGTAACCAACATAGTAATAGTTAAACTGTGATAACTTGTGTTATTATTTTATTTATCGATTTCGCGTAGTGTATCAGTATTTGACTTCTTTCTAAGGTTCAACAAAGCACGTGATTGTTCATTCAACTAATGCCACTTGTTGACGATCCGTTTCGTAAATATTTGTAACTTTTTTGTTTCTACAATCTCACTCCTTCCAAAATAATGAGTTTTTCTTCGGCTACAAAAACGGATTTTAATAGATTTTCTAATTAAACTGAGATAATTTGTGTCATTATTTTATTTATTAATTACAGGTTCATGTTTATCATTTATCATACCCAATTGACAATAGAAAAAATTCTATTCGAATTTATTATGTCAAATTGGGAACTAATTTTTGATGTTCTTACGTTTATGTTAATATTATCCTAGGTGGTAAAAATAAAGGTAATTTGGTGGGCGATTATAAGCAAACGCCGAATGAATGAAAATGTAACTGGTCATATAGATACAGTTGTATTTTAAGCATATTGAACATTTGTATTTTTCTTTAAGGTATTTTTCAGTCTTTCTAATTATAAAGTTTTTATGTTACTGTCGATTTTTCTAAATAACTATGCGTTTTCTCACTTTTTTCGGGTTTTCTAAATGTTCATTGGAGCTTTTAATTCTCTTTCTTCATATCATTTATTTTTTCATTAAATTTTTATACCTCCTTCAAATTTTTTAATCTGCCTCTGGAGTTTTCGTGATTTCAATGATATTTCACATGCCAGTATTTGATTATACAATATTTTTTTTTTGGCTACCCACGTATATTTAGTTTTTTTGTTTTTGGAGAAAAAAAGGCGCCGTCCTCATCCTGGACTCGAACCAGGGTCCCCGCATTGAGCACGCGGTGTCTTGACCTACTAGACGAACGAGGACAAGAACAAACGCATTTTTCTCCGTATATGAGGATGTAAGATATTATTACCCTTCACAGGGATAACACAATTGCCAAATAATGGTCAACACAGAAAAGCCTCTGGGGCGAGATTTTTTGTGAGTTTTTCGTGGGGGAATTTATTATACAATATTTTTTTTTGCTACCCAGGTATATTTAGCTCAAGCTAGAGTTTTTTTGTTTTTGGAGAAAAAGGAGGTCAAGACACCGCAGGCTCAACGTGAGGACCCTGGTTCGAATCCAGGATGGGGAAAGCGTCTCTTTTTCTCCAAAATTACATAAGCTCTAGTTTGAGCTAAATATACGTGGGTGGCAAAAATTATTGTATAATAAATTCCCCCACGAAAACTCACAAAAATCTCGCCCCGGAGGCTTTTCTGTGTTGACCATTATTTGGCAATTGTGTTATCCCTGTGAAGGGTAATAATATCTTTCAGCTTTGTATTTGCTGTTACGTATTCACATTTGTTGTAATCATATATGCAGTCAGCATAAGTCAAAGATCAGAAGCGCTAATAATTACAAAAAGACAAAGGGGTGCATATCAGAGAAACAAAATTGGATAAACGTTTTCTGCGTATTATAAATATTTTCTCAGAAAATGAGTTTAATAAAAAATCGTATATTTTCGTAAAAATATACATTCTATTAAATTTTTTACTGTAACTGATACTCGAAACATAACTTCTAATATTGATTCTAATTAAAAATTTTCCTAAAAACATATTTAACGAGACTCGTAAGGCGGATATGGAAAACAAGTTTATTTTCTGGGTTTAACGACATCTTTTGAAAGTTATTGCGAACAATTTTAACCTAATTAAATGATTAAAATTGTTTTCATTTGATAATTATTTTTTTAATAAAATTGGTATATAGGTATAAATAATACATGTTTATGTTTATTAATTTTGAAGCGTTTGCCTGTTTAAAAGCTAATATACAGGGTGGTTCAAAACTAATTGAACAAACTTTCAAGGGTTATAGAACACGCCAAAGCAAACACTTTTAATCATAGAATGCATGGTTGCAAGTGAAAAGGTAACCCGCCTATGGGAGCTTCCATTTCTCCACACACCTGCAGTCTTACGCAATGCAAAATCAGGACGGACACGAAGCATCAAAACGAAGTTTTATTCAAGACAAAACAATACGTCAACAACTGATTGACATGATGAAATGAAATCAGCCTTGCAGACATTTAATAAATGCATAACTCGCGTAGAATCTCTTCTGACGTGGCCGGCATTCTACCACGACCTGTATTGTTCATAACAGCAGTGAATGATCCCTTTTCGGATAGTTGGTGGTGCAAACGAGAAAACATTCTGTGAACGGAAACATGCCTATTGAAAAAGAGCTCTGGGTAAAGCCTTCGCGTTTTCCTGCCATTACCACTGGCAAGGCCGTAACCAAAATTTATGTCCGCCTTTTCCACATTGCTATATGGATCCATTTATAATCGCTAATGATCTTGCATACGAAAACCACCGCTTTTATACTTGATGCTGAAAGCGCCCTCTAGTACCTGAAAGCGCCCTGTAGCGCGTAACCTCTCCACTTGCGACCATGCATTCTACGATGAAAATCGTTTGTTTCCGTGTGTTCTATCACAACTGAAAGTTTGTTTCATTAGTTTTTTTAAAAAAAACCTGTATATGTGAGAAAGAAAAAAAATTTCTAATAGAATTTTTTTAAAATGTGGTTGCTCAATACTGCTTTTGAAGAATGAACTCTTTTTGAGAATTGATTCATTCATTCGTAAGTAGCATCAAAATCATTTTCTCTTTTACATAATTTATTTATTTATAGTAGCTTCTGTGTGAGGGTTTTTTTTTTCAAATTTCATTTCTTAATTAAAAGTATTTAAAGCTTAATTAATGAAGAAATTAAAAATATTCGCAAATTTTCAGGAAGCAACAGATTTTAAACTATTACGTTTGCTACTCTAAATGGAAATGTTATTTTTGATATTGGGTAAATTAATAACGTATAAATAGAATATAGGAAATATAATTAAATACCATCGTAAACGAGAAATGCATATGATCAAATTTTTTGAATAAAATTTAATTATAACTTATTAACTGAAATCACGAAATTTTAGTGAACTGAAAAGGAATCACGGATATATTGAAAGAACATCGTTTAAAAATCGAGATGTCCAAACTTTTTGAAACTTATTTGGAACTTTTGCTGATTTCAAACTTCCTTCTAAAAGTGAACTTCCCATCGCTGAAAGAGAAAAATATCTCAAAGACGTGTAGTAGGGTTCCTTTTCTTGTAGCTGCGAAGACCGGAGGGCAACTAACGAACTGTATGAACCTTTTTTCATGCTTTCTTGCAAGAGCATCCGCGTCCCCTTTGTCACTTCCCATTACCCGCGGCCGAATCTCTTTTGGCTGCTCTGTACCCCCATTTTCCCTCTTCTATTTCAGCTCCAAAATTTTTTAACTTTACTTACCCGTCCGTGTTTAATTAATGGATTCATTTTGTACAGCTTTAACAGTAAACAGGAAAGAAGGTTGCAAAGTTTTATGAGATTAATGAAATTGATCTAAAAAACACATTGTCTCAAGGAAATATAAACGCACATATGTGTTATTAACGAATAAAAGCAAGCCATGTAGAGCTTTCTTTTGGAGCAATTGGAAATGTATAAGGAAAGAAAATTTGATAGAATTTAGTTCATTTTCAATTAATTATTATTATGGTCTATCCGATTATAATACAGTATGATCTTTAAGTTTTTTCCATGGAGTGCAAATGGACAGAAGTTCACATTCACCTCAGCATTCATAATAATATAGGCATTCTGGAAGGTACTATAGAAAAATAGACTGTGAAGACCACGATTTGAACGTTAAATTTCTTGCAAAAAAAAAAAAAAGTGCCCCCCTCTGACGTCATTTTCTCTATCCACCTTTTAAACATTTTACAATAATTGACTGATTCAATTTTAGACATCTATTTCCAGAACTCTAAGAATAGATATAGGATAAAAATTCAATTGTCTTCGACTACTTCTTGAAAATCGTATTTTGCAGAAAACATTTCTTTGTGGCACAGAGCTTTGGATTTTAATTAAAATGATTTATTATATAACTGGGGTTTTAGCCCTTATTTGAAAGGCACTATTTCTTTTCGATTTACGCAAGATGAATAGGTTTTCAATATCGTCAGGCTAACCCTCTAATTAGCTTACCCACATCCAGGCTTGCGGATGTGATGTTCAGGAAAAATATTAGAATAAGATAAATTACTACTGATCAGATTTTTTAGCCTTATGGCATTTTTCTCTGCTTAAGGTAATTCTAAATTACCACCATTTCATTGAGTTTGAGTAAAAGTTCTATTTAATAATGCCTTCAGTTTTGCTTTAACGTAAGGTTAAATATATTTTATCATCAATACATCTTAATATCCGTGTTTCGTAACAGGTATTCAAATTTTGTAAAAATTACATTGGCGTTGTGAGCGGTAGATATAAAATGATTAAAGATTTATATAAAATATTAAACGTGCGAACTCTCTAAATTTTGTGTTCTAATTTTCAACGACTTTCAGTTTCACACGATACTGCCAAATATACTTAAATTGCGTATTTAAAGAAATAATGCGTCATGTACAGTTACGTAGAAAAGTCAAAGGTAGAAACAAACTTCAAAAGAGAGTTTAGAAAATAATATTTTGTAAACTGAATAAAAAAAATTGTTTTGCAAATATCATTAAGATTGCTTTTTTGTAAACGGGTTTTTTGGAAATGATATTTATGTTTTATGAAGAATTGCATTTTCATTTTACTACGCATTTTATTTCGGAAGTAATAAACATACCTTCATCGCATTGACACACTAATGTTTTAAATTTAGATCTTTTATAATTGTAAATATATTTTTTTCGTTCCTTAAGTGTAACAGATTAATATCATTTTATCATAATTTAGAATTGGAATTGACATATAATTCCCCGGCAATATATGTTTCAGAAACATATTTTTTGTATGCATGATAGGTAAATAACTTTATAGAACCTCTATACGCACACTTAATATATATTAAGTAAACAGACACGGTTAAAATGAAGTGATAAGTTCCCATGTAGCAAAAACTCATTCACCGCCAAAACAGGTTCAACGGTAACCTCTGGAAACGTATCACGATAACCAGTAAGCCCCAAAATTTTCACCAATTTGCTTCAGTTGGCGATTTATGACTTCAAAACTGGCGAGAAGTAATCATGTGGGCGATAATTGCAATGCATCCACAAATGAATTCAAAAGCATAAAATATCACTTTAAATCTAACTTTCAGATTGCAGTATAATTCAAATATCTGATGCCTGCTGCCAGGAAAAATATTATACTGCTAGCATTGCCTTACATAATTAAGCAATAATTTTGAGATTTTTGAAATAAAAATTTAATGTCCTTCAGACACTGTAATATACTATATAATTAAGCATATTTGATAATATACAATTAAATATACTATGATATAATATAAAATAAAGCATATATGCAATATAATAAACATATAATTTAGCTTAATATGATATGATCGTATTAAGATACACGAAACAGCTTTATTTATAGAAAGTATTGGCAATTTATGTAAAACGGAAGAAATAATGAAACTTCCAGATTCGATTGGCTGGATGTGATGTGGGCGTTATATTAATTAGCAAAAGACCCTGGTTTTCCAAGCCTTGTTTAGTCAACCGGTATTTCAAAATGCAAATTCCTTCGCACATGTTCAGCAACCGTGGCCAAGCAAGTTTAAATGCCGCTGATCAATTTACTCGCTTTCTCCACTTATCATACTCAGACTTCGTTCAAGCATATTAGACTGGTACTCAATAGAGCCTTATTTAATAACTGTAATTTATTACGGCATTAACTAGAGATGTGTATTAATTACGTGTGGACACATTGGACTGCAGATTTCAAGAATTCTGATTTGTTACATATCCAGGATAGGTAATTAGTCATTTATGAAATTAAACTTAAAAGATCTGTTTCGCAATCACTTTAAAAATGACAAGCTAAAATGCTTTTATAAACATCAGAGTGCGAATCATATACCTTTTGTGTTACAACAAATTAGTAGGCCTAATATCAAAGATATATTTTTTCAATTGTACGAGAACCGAAAGTAACTGGAATAAAATATAGCTATAATTTTAAAATACTAAAAAGTAAAATTTTAGGGTTAATTAAATAATCGAAAAATATAAAATAAAATTAATAATAACGGAAAAATCATTATAATAGCTAGAATAATAATGAACGGTATCACTAGTTTCTTGGAAAGTATCCGATATTAGAATATAACTCTAGTTATCATAATATAAATGATTATCTCCGTGCACCATAATAACAATAATATATATTCTATGATATTTCATAGAGTGATAAAAACTATGCAAAATATTATATGATATATATAATACACATAATTTACGTTAAATATATTTGATTCGAAATTTGAATATAAAATTAAGAGGTGTTTAATATAGTTTTAAAACATAACACTTTAGCGAGCGCTTTCTGTTATGGAAATACGTAATAATGGCAGAGGCGGATTAAGCCTGTTGGAGACCCCTGGCGGTAAAAATTTCGAGGCCCTTAGGCCCAAGCCCCAAAACGTAAAAATTTTGTAGGGAACTGGCGGTATTTTCGGAAGGATTTCAGTAGTAAATTTTTAGTGAGTTGCTTAAACCGGCAATATGTAGCTAATAATAAACTCAACGTTTCAAAAAAAAAATTAGAAATTATTTATAAAAATTTAACAGTAACCAAGTTACCTGAGTGCTTAAAAAATGTTTTCTACAGTTCGTTCACGAAAAATAGTTCTATGGTACCGTTAAAAATAACGGGAGCTGACGTCACAAACGGCCTAGCCGATTACAGCAGAGGGGAGGACGTCATTTCAGAACTGGTTTTTGGCGCAGACAAACGTTCGCTAAAAACAAAAGTTCTGAAATGACGTCCTCTCATCTGCCGTAATCGGCTAGGCAATTTATGACGTCATCTCCCGTTAATTCTAACGGTACCATCGGACTACTTTTCGTGAACGAACTATATATTAATTTGTGTCTCGATTACTCTTTGGTAAATTCATCAATTATATTTGCAGTATCTATTTCGTCCGAAATTTAGTGTTCTATGTATAATATGGCCACGTTTTTCAATCTGTCCGCTCCCCTCGTACTCTTTAAATAGCATTTAACGCATTTTAAAACTGACAAAGATCTTTCACCTGTTGCATTTGATATTGGCATTGTTAAAAATATTTTCGAAATAATATCTACATTAGGAAAAGTTCCACTCTCTTTGTACACTTCGAACTATTATTCAATAGTATTTCTGGCTATTTATTTAGGCGCACCAACACTTTTAATTACTTATTCATCAGCTTCTTACGCTTTCATTTTTTCTCCTTTCATAACAACATGTACAATAACAACCAACGTATAACAACATACACTGAAGTGCCAGAAAAATTGGCACACCTACGTAATATCGTGTAGCCTCCTCGTCCACGCACGCAGAAGTGTCGCAACACGACGTGGCATGGACTCGACTAATGTCTGAAGGTATCCTGGAGACAATTCACACCAGGAATCCTGCAGGGCAGTCCACAAATCCATAGGAGTGCGAGGTGTTGGAGATCTCTTCTGAACAGCACGTTGCAAGGCATCCCAGATATGCTCGATAATGTTCATGTCTGGCGATTTAGGTGGCCAATGGAAGTGTCTAAAGTCAGAAGAGTGTTCCTGGAGCCACTCGGTAGCAACTCTCGATGTGTGGGGTGTCGCATTATCATGCTGAAATTGTCCAAGTCCGTCGGAATGCACAATGGACATGAATGGGTGTAGGTGATCGGACATGATGCTTACGTATGTGTCACCTGTCAGAGTTGTCTCTAGACGTATCAGGGGTCCCATATCACGCCAACTGCACACGCCCCATACCATCACAGAAGCTCCACCAGCTTGAACAGTCCCCTGTTGACATGTAGGGTCCATGGATTCATGAGGTTGTCTCCATACCCGTACACGTCCATCCGCCTGATGCAATTGGAAACGAGACTCGTCAGACCAGGCAACGTGTTTCCAGTCATCAACAGTCCAATGGCGGTGTTGGCATGCCCAGACGAGGCGTAAAGCTTTGTGCCGTGCAGTCAACAATGGTACACGAGTGGACCTTCGTCTCCGAAAGCCCATATCAATGATGGTTCGTTGAACAGTTCGCACGCTGACACTTGTTGATGCCCCAGCATTGAAATCCGCGGCAATTTGAGGAAGTGTTGCACGTCTATCTCGTTTAACGATTCTCGTCAGTCGTCGAAGGTCCCGTTCTTTCAAGGTCTTTTTCCGGCCGCACCGCTGTCGGAGATTTGATGTTTTACCGGATTCCTGATATTCACGGTATACCCGTGAAATGGTCGTACGCGAAAATCCAAATTTTGTCGCTATCTCGGAGATGCTATGTCCCATCTCTCTTGTGCCGACTATAACGCCACGTTCAAAATCACTTAAATCTTGATAACCTGCCATTGTAGCGGCAAGAACCGATCTAACAGCTTTGCCAGACATCTCTTGTCTTATATAGGCGCTGCCGACAGCATCGCGTTACGCTGATTGGTTGCAAAGCTCCGTTATTTGCTTTGCCTTTAACGTTTCTGGCGCTAATGTATAACAATATACGTATTAACATTCTTTGGAAACGTTCTTGCAGACTTCCTTTAATGATTTGTAATTTTTTAATATCGCTTAATATCACGCCCCTGAACCTCATTTTTTTCCCTTTTTTAATCTATATAATTATAATTCGTAACTTCCACAAAAATAGAATAAACAATACTTACAATTCGATTGAACTCTTTACGTCCTGGTATGTTTATCCAAGTGATATATACTCACTAATAAATACTTCAATAATAATGATGCAGCAATAATCCTGTTGATTATATGCGCCCAATAATAATCAAATAGTTTATTTCGGTTTTAAGTTTTATTTTTTCTTTAATAAGATTTTTTTTTTAAATAATAATAATTGTTCAAAGGGAGTTTCAGAAAAATTAACATAATCAGAGCAGGACATAAGTGTCCTCTCGCCTTCGAAGACTTATCCAGAATCTCTGATTTTACATACATACGTACGTGCGTGCGTGCGTGCATGCATGCATACACGCACACACATACATACATACATACATACATACATACATACATACATACATACATACATACATACATACATACGCACGCACGCACGCACGCACGCACACACACACACACACACACTTCGCTATGAGTTTGGACCTCGTGCAAATTTGATTCTTCTGTGATCTTTCTTACTGATATATTGATAATTGATACTGATAATTGATTTTGTTGTTTTTGTACATACCTTGTATATATTTTTGTATGTGTATATATATGACGTAAATTTTATTAACAATGTAACATATATATGTTTTAATTGAGGAAATCAAAACATGTAATATTTTATGGTGCATGTTAAATAAATACTCTTTAAACACACACACGCACACACACACGCACGCACACATAAGCATACATACATGCTGCCACATACACATACATACATATGCTACATACATACATACATACATACATACATATACATAAGGTTATTACACATGCATCGCACGCACGCACGCACACACA
The DNA here is from genome assembly GCA_006491805.2 of Dysdera silvatica. NCBI lineage: Eukaryota > Metazoa > Arthropoda > Arachnida > Araneae > Dysderidae > Dysdera > Dysdera silvatica. Next base: position 239,500,789 of record QLNU02015360.1, read on the forward strand.
CCATCCATCCATCAACGTAGAATTCTCAAAATTATTTGAGTTGAAGAATTCTACAGAAAGCTGTATGAGGGAAACAGTGGATTAAACGAAGACTCTGAGATAGTCGAAGGAACAGCTCCTAAAATCTTAAAAGAAGAAGTAGCATTTGCAATAAAAAGTATGAAGAAAGGAAGATCCCCTGGCGATGATGGCATTACATTAGATATCTTAAAAGAAGCTGGAGAACATGTAGAAGACATACTCGCAAAATTCTTTACCAAATGCCTCAACAGTGGTAACATACCAAACCAATGGGATTCTGCAACAGTAATTCTTTTGCATAAAAAAGGTGATAAAGAGGATTTGAAAAATTACCGACCAATTAGCTTGTTACCTGCTATTTATAAAATCTTCACAAAAGTGCTAACACATCGCCTGCAGAAAAAATTAGATGCAGCTCAACCAAGAGAACAAGCTGGATTTCGAAGTGGATTCAGTACAGTGGACCATATTCAAGTATTAAGAGAATTAATTGAAAGAACACATGAATATGAACTTCCATTGTGTGTGGCATTTATTGACTATGAGAAGGCCTTTGACTCTATTAAAACATCAGCAGTCATCAACTCTTTAAGATCAACAGACATTGAGGATGTGTACATTGACATGGTGAAACGTGTGTATAAAAATGCAAGTGCAAAATTTCGGTTACATAAAGATACCAAAACTATCAAACTTGGCAAAGGGGTGAGGCAGGGAGATACCATTTCTCCAAAACTTTTTACTTCAGCTTTACAGATGATTTTTCAGCAGATAAATTGGAATAACAAGGGAATAAAAATAAATGGTGAATATTTAAATCATTTGCGGTTTGCTGATGACATTGTTATTTTTTCAACGAACCCATCAGAACTCCAAGACATGGTACAGGAGCTCTCAACTAGAAGTAAAGAAGTTGGACTCAAGATGAACCTACAAAAAACTAAGATCATGTTCAATAATTTCGTAGAGGAAACAAAAATACAAGTTGACAACATTGAGCTAGAAATTGCTGATTCATATATTTACCTTGGCCAGCTGATTTCAATGGATGGCAACATTATGAAAGAACTCAACAGACGTATTAAACTTGGCTGGAGTGCATTTGGAAGAAACAGTTTTATCCTGAAGGGGAAATTGCCTTTGTGTCTAAAAAGAAAGGTCTTCAACCAGTGTGTATTGCCAGTCCTCTCTTATGGATCAGAGACATGGAGTCTAACAGTTGGAGCAATACGAAAGTTACAGACAACGCAAAGGAGCATGGAGAGGTGCATGCTTGGAATAACTAGGAGAGATCGAAAAAGAAACACTTGGGTGAGAGAGCAAACTAGAGGACATCATTGTTAAAGTAAAAGGGCTGAAATGGCGATGGGCTGGGCATATTGCAAGAAGAACTGATCAACGATGGACAACAGAAATTCTGAACTGGATTCCAAGAGACCACCGAAGACCTAGAAAACGTCCTCAAACTAGATGGGTGGATGAAATAAGAAAACAGGTTGGGGTGACGTGGAAGCGAATTGCTCAGGATAGACTTGTGTGGAAAGCATTTGGAGAGACCTTCATCCAGCAGTGGATAGATAATGGTTGAATATGATGATGATGATGATAAATACGGGATAAGTATTAAGGCTCGTGTCTAGATGTAAAATCGAAATCGTTCTCCTCCTCAGCTTTTTATAAGAAAAATGGCGCTATTGAGAACATGGTTCCTGGCATTATAATTTAATTTCATTTAATTCTCATTTCGCTTATTTAATTATACATGGTGAAAATACATTTTTGACAGTAACATTTAATCGTTATTGCACTCATTGTTGAGCTAATATGATTTTTAATTAGCTCTAATTTAAAAAAAGAACGTTTTGTACTTATATACGTAGAATACGTGAATAATATTAAATATTGCATCTTTCGTTTTTTGTGTTGTGGCAGTTTTTAACTAGGAATCTCTCGAGCTCGGGCCCTTTGTGATTGGGGGGGCCGCCAACCCCTTAATCCGCCACTAATACTACAATGATTAATGAAATTACAGTAATTGTGAATTCCGTTCCGATTAGCTTTTGAATAGAAATTTATCCATCCCTGCTCCGTGCAGGGGTTGGCGCTTTCTTGGTGCGAATTCACTGCATTTGGCGAGAGCAACCCTGTAAGTGCGCCTCTCAAGATGGGGTTCCAATGTCACTCAGTTTGTTCATCCGAATTGAGGAGTTGTGCGCACTTTCAGAAAAAGTTGCGGAATACAAAACGATTTCTTTTTGTGGAAATATTCAAGTGGTTTAATTTTTCGCGAACCTTTCCGACTTTGTGAAGATGATTCGAAGCATTTTGTTTTCCTTTTTGGTGTTAGGGACAGTTACAGGTACGGTAACAAATTTATTTATAAATTTTAATAATCCACAGTATGTGAAAAATGCCCACGTGATGCGTTCACATGACGAGCACTTGAGTTTCGATAGTTAAAATATTTCTGTTTTTTAAAACTTTATTAAAATTTTGTGGAATGTGATGTCTGTGCTCAGCTGGATGTCTAAAATACCTTAGAGATGTGAATATGTATCTCGAATCCAGAATATCTGAATATAACTTTTTTATATTTATTTATTTATTTTGTAAAATATTTTGAAGAGATTTCATTGATCGGAAATCCTTTAAATTTATAAATTTAACAAATAAATATGATGCGTACTTCGTTTGGGCGGCGTGTGCAATATGTAA
>QLNU02015360.1:239503624-239529216 GCA_006491805.2 Dysdera silvatica
ACTTTTAGATGTGTGAGCCTCAGACTCATTCGTGTGCCCTAAGCCCCTTTAATGTTTTGCCATATCAATGTATGTAAAGTACTTCGCAAATGTACGAAATTTAGTATTAAAATTTGTTCATGGTAATAAACTGATGGCAAGAAAGTGACAAAATTTTAAAACGATCGGCAGTTTCCAAAATATTAGATGATTTCTGATATTTTTATTTTGATTCGATTATCGCGGGCAGATATCCCCCGCTCCCCTAAGTCCATAAACTTCTACTCCATATTACGCAAATAAAAACCAGCATTTGCGTGCAGATTATCAATATCTGTAAATTTATCTGCGCAAGATCGCATGCTCTTTTAAAATTTTTGAATGCTTCACATAAGTTTTAAAACTTCCTTGTGTAAATCCTGCAACTGCACAAGTGTTGGTGAAAACATTTTGAAACCTACTTTTATAGGCTAACTATCTCCGACCCTTTTCGTATCTTCTAAATTTAAGTTTATGGTGAGTGTTGCCCGAAAATATTATGTTGCATTATATATCTTTGCGTGTTTAGGAAATTTGTCTAGCGTGCCGCTTTGGACACCCGTGTGATCATTCGAGTCAACCTTACAATAGCGTAGAGCAATAACAGCTTCTTTACTTTACTTTTAGTTACTGAATGGTCTTATGATGAATAACTTTTCAAAGCGAAATGTTTTCAGAAAAAAGAAGGAATTCCTGGTTTTACATAACTTTCTTCTGATGCTTACTTATATTTTTTCCTACTATAATTGCAAAATCATTTAAAATAATTACTTTAGGTATTTCAACTCCATTATTTTTTTACGTAATTCCACATTATTCCGATGTACGAATACGTTTCAACCACAAACGAGTGAATGAGACGGCAGGCAGGCGGACGAACAGACAGGGGCAGGCAGGCAGACAAACAATTTTATTGTAAATAGTACTTCATTCTGTAATAATATCTATTTTTAAATCAGATCTGTAGTGTCCCCCTCAACGTTAATAATTTATTACAGAAAATTTATATTTCACATTTAACATTCTTCAGGCAGTTTGTATTTTACGACTGCATTTTATATATAATTTCCATTATATCAGATTTATTCGGTGGTAGAGAATACTTCTTAGGATTTTTAAGCTTCAGAACGAATGAGTTTAAGGAGAAGGCGAAACATTCTAGAGAAACATGAAAGATGAGCCCCCAGAGAAATAGGATTAATTCTTGTGTTTCTTTTCGGAAGAAATAAGCATGAGAAATGGTCAAGTAAATGGGACTGTAAATCAGTAAAACATGTGTATTTGCAGTCAGGACGATATAGAAAACCAATGCATTTTATTATGTAAAAACTAAGGCATATAAAGCATATAAAAATATGGGACATGTAGAAATACAAAAAAAAGTCTACTTATGGTGGCAAGGAAATAGATTGGAACTCAGATTTGATCGCACAAATAAAGCTGAAGGCCCATTTTGTATTCAATTTCTGTTTCGTCTGATCCATATACAAAGAAATTGACAAGATACAGTGGAAGAAAAATGTGAATTGACAATCAATTCTCGTACATTATTTATTATTGTTTTATATGTTAATATTATTCCTGTATACTATTAATGTTATTTCAATTATGCGTACACCGTTGTGAAGACTTGCATTGTACAATTGAAATCAAATCAATTGTAACATTTTTTATATCAGAGCAAAATATTTTCCAACAACTTTAAAAACTGTCGAGTATCTTCAAAACTAAAAACATTTTTCATAAAGTTGTAAATTAAGAAAGGTGATGTGCATCATAAAAAATAAAAACAATATCCGTATATACAAACGCAATCCTTTTTTAATTGTCGTTCGATTCATATTATTCTGAGCTGCCTACCTTATTTATAAAATACACAAGACGATTTATTTGAAAACGATTGTAAATTCAGATTGTTTCTGTAATAAATAAGTTTTTGATCTTACTTTCCACCTAAAGTGCCTTAAACATATTTAAGTTGATTGCTTTTATCTATCGAAAGTGCTTCCATATCTAACAAATTACTATGTTGTATTTTCATGTCTGTTCTTGCGAATCAGGTTTCGAAATTTACAACCACTGCTGTAAGTTACCTTTTGCTTCTGAGCAAATCTCCGAAGCTATTGCTTTCGATATCACATCCATCAATGACAATGGTTTTAAAAGTGATTTTTCGACTTTCCATTTTTCGTATCACGTCAAGCAATGACGAAATCATTTTGAAAGTATTACCATCAGTCGTACTTTCAATATTGCATAAATAAAAAGAAAAATACCTTTGAACGTTTCACGAAACAATTTATATTTCTTCTAATATTTTAACTTTAATAAATGTATATATATATTTTTTTTAATTCTTTGTAATCTATAACATTTTAGAATAATGCATTAACTATGCATGCTTAAAATCCCCAGTACTACACTAGTCAATAGACAACTTTTGACACCTAATGCTATTTAATAGGACAACTTTTATTTTTTTGCTCCACCCTAATGTACAATCTTTTTCAAGGGAACGGTTATACACGCATGCCAGACACAATATATAAGATCTGCAAGACAATGTTTCTGAAATGCCAAGGAACCGTTCAACGAAACCCCTAAAAACCAATGTCAAACGGCTCAAAGGCATTATGTTCCCGACATCACCCTACAGATCATTACTGTTAACAAGAAATATTCAAATATATAAAGATGTAATAAAATGTACATGTACTTATAAGAATACGTTGTGCCTGACCCTTCAAGTTCACGATCTTAAGCTTTGGCATTTTAAAAGAGAGAGAGAGAGAGGTGGTGTTATTGGCAGAATTATTTAGGATTGGTAACAGTTTGGCGCCAGACAAAACGGAGGTTAAAGAATTAGCTATAGTGGAAGTTAAAAGGGGTGAGGAAAGTAGCTAAAAAGATATTTTCTGGAATGAAAAGGAAAGTGAAAAGAGAAAGAAGTTATGAAAATGTAAGGGAAAATTATTAGCAAAATATATGGCGCACCTTTATGTTAAAATCTTTACTGCGTTTATGGTTAGCAAGGATAACTTTAAGGTAACGTAAGCAGAAATTTATGGGAAAATTGTTGTTTTTTAGTAAAGTAAAAAAATGTACAAAACTGTTGGTGGTATCGTTTACATTATAACATGTTTTGGATATACGAACACAATGTGTAATCAAAATATTGCTGCTATATGTGCTTTTTATTTGAGATAAATAATCTGTTTTTTTTTCATTTTTACACTTGCTCTTTCAATATTTGTTTTGCATTCATAGATTTCCTTTTTTACTGCCTATTCACTTCTACATTCATATACTCAGTTTTACGTATATACTTGTGTGTGTTTATGTAAATATTTGTACATAAATTTCTACGTCGATTGGATTTTTATTATTGCAATGACATATTTCATGTATGGTTAATTAATTATCACTTAGGAATTTTATTTAACTAAAGTTCTAAAACTTCGTTACTCATGAAGAAAATGTCCAATGAAAATCATATTGCGAATCGGTTGTCGCGCGGGTTAACAAGAAGCGCATTTGATTCTGTGCAAGGGGGTGGTCAGGCGAAAAGTATGTTACCTTTTGCACAAAAATTCTCGGGACAATTTACAATCTTCCTTAATGAAAAAATATAAGACTTGCACTGATAAAAGGTGTAAAACTTGTACCTGTATTAGCTTAGAGCAAACTTGTTTTGACGAAGACTGTGACATATTCTGTAGAATCATAAACTGTGTTTATGTTATAAAATGGAAGATTTGCAATATGGGTTATGTTGGGCAAACAAAGAACAGTCTCAACTTTCGCATTAACCAGCATCGTTGGGATATCAAGTTGTTTAAAAACAAGGACGACCTTGAACTACAACACTACCAAAAGCACGATTTTAAGAACGTTGACATAACTATTATTGGTTAGAAAACCTACAAAAGAGACTGGACATGGAGAACATTATGATGGTACAATATAAAGCGCTTCACCCATACGGTTTAAATAACTCCTTCAATGGTAGTATCATTTCCAATAACTTCAACAATAAGTGCATTTACAATCTTCTTCACATCGGAGATAAAAAGACCAGCAGAGGAAAACAAGGTTCGGGCAAGCAAAGAAAACTCCTTTGCAATAACTTCCATGTTCAAGACTATGTTTCAAACACGTTCAGAGAATACGACAAGAGTTGCAATATACATTCGGTTAAGACAAATATCTTTGCACTCAACAGTAGCAAACAAACAGAAATATTAAAATATTTTATTTCCTTAGAAATACTTCCTGCAAACATCTTATCATGGACTTAATTCATTCAAAAATTGGTTTAATAAAATCTGGTAAGCCACTCCACAAAATTAAAGAATTTTGTGTATTGCATTTTAAGCACGAAGTCTTTGAAAATATGAATTTACGAGAAGTCTCCGAAGAATTCAAGCACCTTTTCTATCTCAAAGATCAACTAAATATCAGGTTAGCCTTTAAATACTACATACCTATGGGGGAGAAGAATCTTCAATTATAAAGAATTCGGTGCCAATATTGACGACAACTCTTCCGAAACAATATGCAAATGCCTACAACCAGAATACAGCAAATTTGTGGATAAATACCACAAACACATATGTACCGGTGATCTTAATATCATTGGTAACCCCAACCTATGTCAAATAATACTTAATGGTATTAATTTTAGACCAATACCAAACATCAACAAAGACCTCTTTATTCAAAGCATTAACAGAGATCAAACAACAATATCAATCAACGTTTATTGGCGTAGTGATACCAACGCCGATGGTATGGCGTGATTAGATGGTGAAACGTTCGAAAGAAAATAAATATTTCTGCCTTCGGTGGGACCTGAACCCACGACCTTCCACTTGCCGGGCGGAGGCTCTACCCACTGAGCTACGAAGGACAATATATAATCTCTTTACGAACGTATATATATTGTTGCCAGTTATTTCGCAGAATGGTGTAGTACATGGACTACTATTTAAACCAAATTGCAAAGAGACTGGTATTATATATAAATATAGCGGATTTATTCTTACACCACTATGAAAAAAATAATAGCGTTGTTTTGTGTAATGTATTTAGATACAAAGATGACATATAACTTTCCATAACCACAGTTTCATCGTTAAACACCTTGATATATATACCCCGAAGAGCTTACACTGGGAAAGACTTCCGACAACGGTTCCAAAGCCAACTTCCTCGATTTGCAAATTACTATTGTTAAAGACCACTTCAATCGCACCATATTTGATAAACGCATCTGTTTTAATATTAAGGTGAACTTTCGCACAAAATAGCATAGCAATATCTCTATAGGTGTTCAACGAAATATTTTGATTACACATTGTGTTCGCATTTCCAAAATATGTAACAATATTAACGATACTACCAACAGTCTTGTACATTTTTTTACTTTACTAAAAAATAATAATTTTCCCGTAAGTTTCTTCCTACGTTACCTTAACCTGTTAACCGGGGAATAAAATTTTGTGAAACTCGTTTCACACTGGGGACTTTTTTTCACAGTGATAAGTAATGTCATCACACCATCACGCTAGGATTAAATATATAAGAACTACATAAAACGTAATGCGTTCAACATAATACGGTTAATTTTAATGACGAAAAATGTCGTCATTTGCATTTTGGTAGTCTTCCGGGCATGACGAAAAATGTCGTCATACCCAGTTAACAGGTTAAGTTATCCTTGCTAACCTTAAACGCAATAAAAATTTTAACATAAAGGACGCGCTACATGTTTTGCTAATAATTTTTCCTTACATTTTAATAACTTCTTTCTCTTTTCAGTTTCCTTTTCATTCCAGAAAATATCTTTTTAACTAGTTTCCTCACCCCTTCTAATTTCCGCTATAGCTAATTCTTTAACCTCCGTTTTGTTTGGCGCCGAACTGTTACCAATCCTAAATAATTCCGCCAATATCACCCCCCCTCTCTCTTTTTGAAAATGCCAACGCTTAAGGTGGTGAACTCGAAGGGTCAGGCCCAACGTATCCTTGTAAGTACATGTACATTTTATTACATCTTTATGTATTTGAATATTTCTTGCTAACAGTAATGATCTGTAGGGTGATGTCGGGAATAGAACGCTCTTGGGCCGTTTGACATTGGTTTTTAGGGGTTTCGTTGAACGGTTCCTTGGCATTTCAGAAACATTATTTTGAAATATTGTGTCTGGCATGCGTGTATAACTGTCCCCTTGAAAAAGATTGTACATGCATGCCTAGATTCAATATATTATTGTATAATTTCAATTTTTCACTTTCGTTACTAACGCATTATTTTAAATCGTAAAAATACAGTGTGCTATACAATAAAGTTACTTGTCATAAACTTGTTTATGCATGTATATATTTTTATTACATATGCATGTATATTTTATAATATAATATGATGTGCATACATTTACACCTATATTGTATATGTACTTATATATAATGGTATTAGTTCTTAAAATCCTGTATATACATATTCTAGTGTATAGGCCTATATTATTTTATATAATATACGATTGTGTGGGTATTGGAATTCCATATATCTTCACTTACTTATTAATAATTTTCATTTATTTACTTTCACTTTTCACCAGTTTACTTACTGAATTTTCTACATTTTCGTTATTTTCACTTTTTCTATTTATATATTATTTGTCCTACTAATTACTGCTGCTTCATGCGCGATCTTCATTGATAATTTTATTTTACTGTTTTATTATTATTATTTTATTTATTTCATTTATTTTTATTTATTTTTATACGCCCCCTCCCTTTTGCATGTAATGTATTATAAGTAATAATATCATAGGCTTTTTCCATATTTCTTTAGTACATATTCTTGTGTATTCCAATACTTACATTTATGATATATATATAATAAAATATATTTAACAATAATATTTACATTGTATATATTCTTCTGTTCTTTTTTTCACGGCGCAAGGACAACTGGTGTCAATCTGGACTGAAATCTACAACTTTCCACGGAATCTGGACCTCTGAAACCACGGGAACTAAACCTTGGAATACGGTGGCCAGAAAAAGCGGCACGAGTTCCACGATGCCATTGGGAGTCGAACCGGTTCAGTGGCACGATATACGACTGCGTTACCACTTTGTCTCTATAGGGCGCTAATTAAAATAGGATATTTTTATTCATAGTTTGTGCCCCCTCCCCCCTATAATTATACGAATTAGTTTTATTGTAATTTTCCTTTATTTCAAATATACGGAAATGCCGGTACTGTCTAAATATTTGAAAATTATATTTTTACTTATAAATAATATAGAGCGTTTGCTTTCCGGATAATTGGTGTAGCAAATATTGTTAATAATATATAAAAATATTAATATAATATTCTAGTGCGTGTAAAAATTAGTTCTAGGTCATTTTTTTTTAAAAAAATACACTCATGCTTTACCAAGCGTTACTAAATTATATTGCAATAGATCGTTTACAAAAGTAGGCTAATGAATATTTAATGATATTATTTATTATATAATAACGGGTGATCTAATGGATGAGGAAATTAATTGAATGAGATAACGAGACAAAAATTTAAATTGATGGATCGTGAGGATAATAATTAAATTAATTAATACTTAGAGCTTCAACGTCGTTAAATAATAAGTATCGCATTATTCATGTGTTTTAAGTTTTTCAACCTTTACGATGTAATCAGGGACGTGTTATAAGCATTCGCAATAATTGAAAAGTATTTTATACTAGGATTTGGAAGGATGTTCTTTGAAAGAATAGGAATTAATTTTCGAAATAAAAGACATGTGCTAACATTTCATAGAAGTACTTTTAAAAAAAATACAATTGAAGTTTTATAAAATTGGGCATCTTGGTATAGATGTGGATAGCCTGGATTTTATCAGGTAAAATGTATATTTATCCACTGATACCCAGCCGGATCTATTTAAAATCATCATAAAATGATACAAATACTAGGTAATTGTAATTAAAGTTATCGTATTCTCAGCTTCCTGTAGTTTCTACTAAACGGAAAAGCACAAAAGTTTGCATATATATTACCGTAAGAATAAAAAGGAAGATGATGTTAAAAATCATTATTCCCAAAAACTTCCAACATGGGGAAAATGTGGCGCATCATAACAGAAAAGGCACAGAACAAAATGACAATAAATAAAAACTAAACTTAATTAAAATACTTTAAATACTAGATTTTCTTTCGCCATATGAACATTATTAATTCGCTCAACCGTTTGTGGTCATTATATTTATAAAAATGTAAAATATTTAGGAAATGTAGTACTGTGTTTTACAAAAATAAATCTGTGTGTTCAAAAATGTCTGTGATTTAAAATGTCCAATTCATACTTTTAATTGTAAAAAGTAGAGTACATATTAGTCACGTAATATCAAAACATCTCACAGATGCATGGGTGCCCATATAAGTGGTCAAGGGGCTAAAGCCCCCACTAGCCATTTAAAAATTGTATTTTCCCGAAACTGCTATGCATTTACTTTCAAAAGTTTTACAGTCACATTTTAAAATAAGGTACTTTTTTAGCTCATTACTAATTGTCAAGCAGTATCAATTATTTTTGTAGCGTTTTGGTATCTTGTACGTTCACTAAAACGTTTGACAGGTTTGAGAAGGAGATGTAAGGTCCCTTGGTACTGCAATCGCGTTCTTAAACGTACCTTGACCTTTAATCGTTGCTCATGGGCAGTAATCCTTAAGCATAGTTTAAATTGTAGTGAACTTTCTTTTTCTTCGTTTACGCATACCTTGTTGTTAACTTGTATTCGATTAACATGTGATCGACATTCTTCGTTATTACTAAACACAATGTTTGAAGTTGTTGGCTCACTGAACTAGCAACGAACACAATATTGTAGTGATGTTCCGTTTAGACGACTACTGTTAACATGTCTACTTTTTAACTACGAAGCATTTTGAAAACCTGTTACTGTTACATAACCAAGTTAGTATTAAATTTGTTAAGTATCTACAAATTGTTTATATGTTTGCCTTTTATTCATGCCAATCATGAAGTTACGCAACTCGCAATTAGCATCGCAGTCAAGCATAACTTCGTTGGTTACCCAGAAGTTCAGTTTACGTTAACTATCCACGCCGCCAAATGACATAACGGAATGCCAAATTAATATAATGTTGTGGTGGTTAATTGCCTATTACGTTAATAAATAGAAGATTCTGCTTTTCGACATGGGGAAACTGCTCCCCGCGACAGAGATAATAATTTTCTCAGCACCCCTGACTAAAGTACTCATATGGCCACCTATGCAGAGATGCACCACGAACGTTGTTATTTTATATTTTTTTCCGGACCGCGGATGACGGAGAGTCAATCCTTGCAACTTTGGCAGGAGTGAAAGAGAGTATCACACAGTATGTAGGATGCACATCTGAGGGCCAGTTACTGTTTTCAGTTAAACACATTGAGCAATAATTCTTATGTTGATATAGCCTTTGTACAACATGCGCGTCTTATATAATAAGTAAATTATTTTTCAATTATTGCCATGAATTTTTTGTTCTAGAACGCCAAATTTTCCCTTATCGCAAGACCTTGAAACTAGTTTTTTCACCATAATCCTACCCTCTATTTTTTTAATTCGTATATGTACAAATCTTAGCATCACTCCATTTAATAGTTAAAGCTACAGAAAGTTTTCAATAAGGTAATTGTAATTATGATTATATATATACAGGGTGGTCCTAAACTATATGTCAAAAATGTAAAGGCAGGTAGAGGGGACCTAAATAAGCAGATTTCGTATAGGAATGTGTGTGCGGTAATGACACATTAAAGCGCTAGCTTGTAAAGCAGTATGAATCACAGGAAACTGAAAAGACAAGTAAAGACAAAAGAAAACAAAAATTTATTAATAGTTTACAAGAGGTGCTCGAAAGAGCGGCCACCAACAGCGATACAAGATTCACAGCGACGGCGCATGGATCGGCGTACATTAGAAAAGACGTCAGGCATGTCGATCACATGTCCAGCAGCAACAGAGAAGCGGGCAACAAGATCTTCTTCAGATGTGACGGGACTCTCGTACACCAGGCTTTTAATATGACCCCAGAAGAAAAAATCCAAGCAGGTTAAATCTTAAATCAAGCAGTTTAAAACACTTTGATGGCTCACACCCAACGCACGTCCTACAGCTCTCGAGCTTGTCGAAGGATTATCCTCGACTGTGTTCAGTATTCTTTCTTCCACTGCAGGAGTTCTGCGATATCTTCCAAAGCCAGTTCCACGCCTGGAAGCATAAAATGATCCACTCATGCGTAACTCCCGATGCAGACGCTCGAATGTTCGACGATCCGGCTGATTCCTATCCGGGAATCGCTCCCTGTACATCCTTTGAGCAGCTAATCCATTTCCTTGTGCAGCCCCATACATGAAATGCATGTCGGCCAGCTCCGCATTGGTGAAACGATGCATGCTGCTCGAGATCCGTGCGGGAAATGATGAATCCAGCTAGCGAAGCGCTTTTATACGCCGCAGTCATCAGCGCTCTCTACCGGCTCAAGGCGACATTACCGCACACACAATCCTATACGAAATCTGCTTATTTAGGTCCCCTCTACCTGCCTTTACATTTTTGACATATAGTTTAGGACCACCCTGTATATACCACCATATGCCTAAAAGTATCCAGACACTTTGGATTTTTTGTTTTTTTTTTCGAATTTCTAAAAAACCACTCAGCCAATTGTTCTCTAACTTTGAAGATATATAGAACATGCTTGAATGCACACTTTCCAATAAAGTTTCGGTGACTTGTGCATTTAGGGGACCACCCACATATTGACAAAGTGAAAAAATATATTTGATCACCCTGTATCATAAAAAGCTGGAAATTATTTGTAACTTTCAGAAAATATTTAACCAGCTATGCTTAATGCCTGTGTGCATTTTTGTAAAATAAACATGTATATTCATGAAGATAGAAACGTTTCTTTAAGAAAACCCAAATTTTGTCACATATTTTTTGCTTATAATATCCACAATTTTCAGTCAAATTTCACGAAACTTACAAAACATTTGTCAACGTACAAAAAAAATATTATACTTAAATTAGAAATTAATATATTGAATACACGATGAGATATGAGCATTTGAAGAAAATAATTTTTTACTGCGCATGCGCGAAAGATATGAATAACTTTCTTTCATAATTTTGTAGTCAATAGTATAGGTCAACTTAAAAAAAATACCAGTGGGATATCTTGAAAATTCAGAAAGTTATCGATGATATAGTGAGCCGTATTTCTCTAATTCTCTGAAAGTAGCTAGATGATAAGGGTTTTTTCCACAAATTGTCATATTCCAAATTACCAAACACCCCTGTTCTGAAAATGAAATATTCCAGATTTATGCAAATAAGGATCAAAAGTATCCGGACACCCCTCTACGTGGTGGATTCTGTTAGTGACGTCAAATTTCTAGCTCTCAGACAAGTATAAAAGAAGTCTGACGAGTTAACAATTATAATTTCAAAGCTAGAAAAGTAAAATGGGAGGAAAGGGCGAGCTAAATGATTTTGAACGTGGTGAAGTCATTGGTTGTCACCGCTGTGGAAAATCTGTTCGTGAGATTTCTGTGATGTTACGAGTGCCCCGTTCCACCGTTAATGTTGTTATCGTAAAGTGGGAACATACGGGGACTACAACGGTGCATCCACGACCTGGTCGACCACTTCGTCTAGTAGACAGGGAACGCAGAGTGATGAAAAGAGTTGTGAAAGTGAACCGCATGAAATCGGCGGAAAAAGTTCGTGCGGATTTTCAAGATGCCTCTGGATGCAACATCAGTACATTTATGGCTCAGCAGCTGCATATAAACCAAGCATTACCGCAACCAATGTCAAGCGTCGCTTACAATGATTCAAAGTGTGCAAAACATGGAGCCTGCAGCAGTGGCGTGAAGTGTTATGGAGCGATGAATTACGGTACACTATTTGGCAATCAGATGGTAGAGACTGGATGTGGAGAATGCTGGGTAAACGCTTTTTACTTGACTGTATTGTGCCGCAAGTTAAGTTTGGTGGTGGAAACATAATGGTTTGGGGTGGTTTCTCATGGTTCGAGCTTGGCACTTTAATTCCTTTGAAGGGAACTCTGAAGATGGAAGGCTATCTCGACATTTCGGACAATTCCACGCTGCCCACATTGTGGCAACAGTTTGGAGTAGGTTCATTCTTGTTTCAACAAGATCGTGCTCCTATCCACACAGCACAGGCTGTATAGAGCTGGTTTGCTGACATGGATGTTGAGGAATTGGACTGGCATGCTCTGAGCCCAGACCTAAATCCCATAGAACACCTATGGAATGCATTAGAACGTCGACTGCGAGCTAGGCCAAAACGCCCCACATTGGCGCAAGAGCTGACTAATATTCTTTTGCAAGAATGGCATGCAATTCCCACTGAAAAATTCCAGAAACTAGTAGATAGCCTCCCAGATAGAGTGGCAGTCATCACTGCAACAAAAGGTGGTCCCACTTCATACTAATTTTTGACTTCTTGTTGGTTTGTTGTATTTTTATGGCGCAAGGACAACAATGGTCATTCTGCACCAAGCAAGGTTTTTGACTTCTGTAAAGGAGAAGCAAAATATCCTGGTGTACGGATACTTTTGATCCTTATTTGCATAAATCTGGAATATTTCATTTTCAGAACAGGGGTGTTTGGTAATTTGGAACATGACAATTTGTGGAAAACCCCCTTATCATCTCTCTACTTTCGAGAATTAGAGAAATACGGCTCACTCTATCGTCGATAACTTTCTGAATTTTCAAGATATCCCACTGGTATATATTTTGAAGTTGCCCTATACTATTGACTGCAAAATTATGAAAGAAAGTTATTCATATCTTTCGCGCATGCGCAGTCAAAAATTATTTTCTTCAAATGCTCATATCTCATCGTGTATTCAATATATTAATTTCTAATTTAAGTATAATATTTTTCTTGTACGTTGACAAATGTTCTGTAAGTTTTGTGAAATTTGACTGAAAATTGTGTATATTATAAGCAAAAAACCTAATATTATATATATGACAACGTAAAGCGGGTTAAAACTTATTTTTGTTACATTGTCCAGGCTTTCGGCTGTTCCATTGGACAGCCATCATCAGATGTAGAATGAAAATGTTATCGAACATCGAATACAAACATTTTAATGTTTGCATTCGATGTTCGATCACATTTTAACGAAAGCCAGGCTAATGTAATAAAATAACTTTTTACCCGCTTTACGTTGTCATATATATCGTATTACTTCATCGAGCGGTGATATTCTCTCTTTAACTATCTCAGCAAAAAACCTGTGACAAAATTTGGGTTTAATTAAATAAACGTTTCTATCTTCAGGAATATACATGTTTGTTTTACGAAAATGCACACTGGCATTATGCATAACTGCTTAAATATTTTCTGAAAGTCACAAATAATTTTCAGCTTTTTATGATACAGGGTGATCAAATATATGTTTTTATTCTTTTATACATGTGGGTGGTCTCCTAAATGCACAAGTCACCAAAACTTTATTGGAAAGTGGTCATTCAAGCATATTCTATTTATCTTTAATGTTAGAGAATAATTAGTCGAGTAGTTTTTTAGAAATTCGAAACAAAAATCCAAAGTGTCCGGATACTTTTGGGCATATAGTGTATATACAGAGTGTCTTTGTACCAGGGTTATAAACATCTAGGAGGGGTAGGGTACACCTAGACGAACAATATTTGTCATAGAACCTAGGGTCGCAAACCACTCACAGCGCTAGTTCTAAAACCATCCAGCATGCACAAATATTTACAACCAGTGCGTGAAAAGTACCAGGTAAAACTCAGGTCTGCTGCTCAAGTGCATAGACATCCCATTTTGCGCTTCTCATGCACTGGCTGTCATTATTTGTGCATGCTGGACGGTTTTAGAACTGGCGCTGTGAGTGGTTTGCGACCCTAGGTTCTATGACAAATATTGTTCGTCTAGGTATACCATACCTCTCCTAGATGTTTGCAACCCTGGTGCTGAGACACCCTGTATATATATACAAACAAATTTAAAAAAATATTTTAGCCTTTTTTTGAGGTAAGGGGTGTTCAACCAGAAAAAATTTCTTCGAAATAATTATCTTAAAATTTATATGAGTATTTTGTAGCTGATTTTAAAATTAAATCGAAATACAGGTGATTGGCGACTCAGTCCAATGATAATCTCATCAATGATAATTTAATCACACCAGGAAGCTTAAACCCCTTTTGTATTTTAAATAAACGGCGCACAAGAAGCTTAGTTGATGGCTGATTTGACTTCTCTGCTTTCAGATCTAAAATTATATTAATTGATAAATAAAATTATTAGAAGTTTTTTTGTAACTAATTATATGCAACAAATTAATCTGAGCACTGAGGCACTTCTTACCCTTATATACATCTGTAAAATATAATCAAAGGTTAAATTAACGTGAACTTTGCTTTGTTATGCTAATAGCATACACAAACAAAATGGTCAAGCGACGCCACTGATTCATACATATATATATTTCAATTCTCCTAAACTGAAGTTATTATTATTAGAGCTCTAAACATTTTGTGTGCTAATAAATTTTATAATATCCATAACGCATTCGAAACTCTGTGTAATACATGTAAATATGCAAAAAATATATAGTTAAAAAATTTATTGTTTTAAGACATCCAAAACTGAATAAATTTATATTTGTTTTAGCTTAATTTCTACCATAAAGTACCGATTATATTATTTTTTAGCAGTTACATAAGGTGAATCTTCGTGTGTAAATTCTCTACCTTCTAAGCCAACGATAAATGGAACAACATTCTACTTAATGTCCTGAACGATAGGAACCGTTCCTTCCATGAAGTCTCGCTGGATAAAGCACTGGTTGATCTCGGCAATTTACCTTGTGTTGTTCAAACCTCAGATTATTTTTCGATGATGCTCATTACGGTAATGGGAGGAACGATCAAGTGTTTAGGAAACCATGACCAGATAATCTGAACAACTTTGTTGTTATAAAGAAACAAAAAAGCTTTTAACAAACTGCTAGTTCTTTGTGGCTACTATTATTTCCAGGGGAAAAAAGCCAAAAAACTTCTCTTCTCTACGCATCTGAAGATCATCTCATGGTTATTATCCTCCAAAGAAAGAGTTGACTCGTTGGATTCGGCTTACAGTGATTTGAGGAGACCTGCCTTTTAATGGCCTAACTTATATATAGCTAAGATAATTAGTTGTACATAAGGTGAACGCTAAAGTCACCAAATTGTACCAAAGATTTTATTAAAATCTGATTATTTTCCAATATCTTCTGATGCAAATTATCACCGTATCCATGTGTGTGAATAAGGCACGTTCATCCCTCTAATTCGACTGCCGTGTTTGGTCAATATACAACCATCAATCTGGGAGGTTGTAGTCAATGGAACCATCGCCTACGATAACCGATCTCACCTAGCCTTTTTACAAAGTATTTTGAAAATATTGTCTGCACGTTGATAATATTTGGAAAGTCAAATATTTGCCAATGTTGTCATGCCTTTCAGGGTCTGTTTGTCAGAGTAATAATGTCAGATTGTTTTCATCGATATTTTCTTAACAGTGCCTCCATGAGTTTCATACCTGTCCATTGCCTATTTAGTCTCTTGACCTCTCATCAATTCAGCATGTCTTGGATCAAGGCCCTAGCCAAGTTTTAATTTCGGGGTGGGAGTTCAAAAACATTTGCAGCATGTATCGACACAATCACAACACAAAAGGCTGTAGACAAGTCCTATTAAAAATTTAATTTCAAGGGAACCGTTCTCTAAGATCCCCGTCTGGATACGGGCATGTCTTGGATATGCTAAGGACATAGTTGCAGCGATCACAGAATATGTGCAATCTAAGCCAATAACTGAAGAATATCTAGAAGAATCTACCACAGGATCACATTAGACGGTTATCGGCTCCATATAATACAGTACATCGGCTTATATCGCTGCTGGGGGAGGATTTATTACGAACAAATAATACACAGTCCAAGCATTAAATAATGAGACTGATTTTATTGTAAGAAAAAGAGAAATATCATAAATAATTCATTGCATTAAATAGAAACGTCCAACCTGTGTCTACAATCTGGAAAAATTTTATCGCTGCACGCTAAGCATGACGGGAAATAGTGCACCATTTTGTGTGGGTAGTAGAATACCGTTGTTCCGTTAGCGGCTTGGAGCAGAGACAGAACATTAAATTCTGTTTTAAACTCGGCAAAAGTACGACCTATACAATGAAATTAATGCGACATGTAGCGATCTAAAAGAAAAACAATATTGAACCATTTCTAAAAGCCAAGAAATTTCCAGTTTTGCAACATGAGCACTGTTATTTTATTATTTTAAAGCTTAACTACTGACTTTCTCTGCAGATAACGTAATGGGCTGAATAATGATTATAAAACTAATAAAAATACAATTCAATTTAGTGGCAAAGAAAGTCGCATCTCCTATTTTTTTATGCGCATCGTCATATCCTCTACTTCATGAACTTTTATGTACTTTTCATCTCATTATAGAACATTCAGAAATTATAAAATTGACAGAATGAAATGAACTGCAGTTGACGGAAACTGTGTTTTGGCTGCCGCTATAAATGGCAAAGAGATGTTATTCTCTCTTCCATGTTTGTCCAACTTTCATGTTCGTTGTATGCATGTAGAGTCATAAGTTGTAAAGTAATATGAGGAGGTGCTTAATTTAGCTGTGATCAAACTCCTTGCAAACTATTTAGAGCGTGACGTTTAAGATTGACAAACTTGCGTTCTGAAGAAAAACATGGAAACGAGACAAGGATAAATGAGTGGCTGTTTTAAGCGGCCAAGTCTTGCACATAATTTATCTTTGCGTGAATGGCTAGGAACCAAACATTCTCCTGTACCCTTGAATGGCAATTACGAAATGCGTCAAGTAATGGAGAATGGTTGGATAAAATTAATTAATTAACATACTACAACGTCTTGAAACTTCATATGACTGTACCTTTCAAAGAGCACAGCAAGCTTTGGCCGAAAAATTGTTAGTACCGAAATTAGAATCAACAGAGCGCATTTAACGCGATTTTGCCTTGCCACGTCAGTATAGATGAAGTATCTGATCAATTTTTTCCCTTGGTATTTTAATCATGCATCATCAGATTATGATTGATTATGAGCTGTGCAAAAAATTACTTTCAACGTTTTGCACTGTATGAAATTTGTTAATTCAAGCATGATTTTTTAAAAATTCTTTGTTTATAAGAATTTAGTTTGCTAATTCTAGTTAATCTTCAATGTGAAATGATTTTATACTTAAATTTTTATTAGCGAAATGAATTGTTAATTAAATAATTGTTAGATAACATTTCATTATTAGCGTATTGCATAAATTCACAATTCAAAAATGTATTAGCTAATTACGCTGTTATTACATCTTGGTGTCCTAGGTTTTTTTATGCTTTACCAATATGCTAAATTTGGGTGTGTTTTTTTTAAATGACCATTCGAAACTAAAATCTAAAAATAAAGACAACACAAATCTGAAAATTCTTATTAGCGTAAGTTCACATCATGCAAACTCTTCTTGCGCGGGGACCCTGGTTCGAATCTAGGATGAGGACGGCGCCTCTTTTTCTCCAAATATAAAAAAAGCTCTAGTTTGAGCTAATTAATACGTGGGTGGCAAAAATTATTGTATAATAAATTCCCCCACGAAAACTCACAAAAATCTCGCCCCGGAGGCTTTCTTGTGTTGACCATATTTGGCAATTGTGTTATCCCTGCGGAGGGTAATAATATCTTACATCTTCTTGTAACATGAAATTTTAAGCAAATATTTAAAAGAAATATTTACAAGGGAAAAATGAGATGTTTATAGTTCATGACAGCTAAGATTCCCCTCATCTCCACAAGACACACGATTAGGAAAAGGAAACTCAACTCGTTTTTGAAGAAATAAAATTACGGAAGATACCTCGCCTCTTTATGCAACTACCATGAGGAAAACGATCACATATATGAGGAAATTCATTGAGGAAAACGATTACATATGCAGCACTGAACATGTACAGATGATTCTTCATGATTCTTTTTCCTGAAGATAATAGCAGTCCGCGCCCTTCTGGCTTCGCGCCTAGTGCGATGGCCTCGGTCGCACCGGCTATGGAGATAACTTATAAGTGGGTAAAACAATATACCCCTGCAGAGTCCTTTTCGTTTTATTTAACAAGGTGTAATAACGAATCTTATATATTCTATACTAAAGTCATAGTCATCCATGGATAGCTCCGTTTTGTATTATTCTAATGTAAATTAGAATAATGAAAGTCGTAATATTTAATTCTGTAATTAAAATAATGCTAGGATCTTTATGATGAAAGGGTTTATGTATGTAGTGCCAAGTTCCTATGCTCTCCATCAAACGTTGAACGCGGGACACACACACATACACACACACAAAAGAAGAAAAAAACACCGAAGAGCCAAAGCATTATGACCACCATCACCGTGTGCGACGGTGCAGGCCTGGATAACCCGGAAGACATGTGAGCATGTGGCAAGGGCAGGAACGGACTGACCCACCGGGCAACCGAGCAATTGCCCGGTAGGACCCCACCGAGTGGGCCCCTTTCGCTAATGAGTAGTGGTAATAGTTTCGATTATATATATTTGCAAGGGTTCAAATTTTTATTGAGAAAGACGAAAATATAAATTTTACTTATGATAAAAGAAAGCGTATTTTATTTATTTATTTTAACTGCATTTCATACTCTTCAGAATTCTTTCCAGAATTCAATAACATTGTTCTAACCTTCCTCCGCCAGCAAAACTTGACCGCAAGTAGATAGTTGGCAAGCGTTGAAATTACGAAGTAGAAATTAATTTCGATTGGACGTATTTGGTAACAAAACCAACATGGCCTATAAGGGAGAAAAGTTGGAGGGAGATTCTTTGCTTTAGAAGCATAACCAGCACAATGAATAAGCGAATAAGCTAGAAGTGCGAGACGGATTCGCAATTATTATAAATACAAACATAATACAAATATTTATGCTTGAATACGATATTGAATTAGATATAATAGCTTTGTGAGGTTGAATTGTGCAGTAATTGGATTAATAAAACTGTAAAAGCAATATTGAAAGGCAGTTGAGCATCCGCAAATGTAAGTAGACTTTTTTTTAATCCGGTCATTCTTTTGTGAATTATTATTTACACATTATATACACATAAACGTGTCAAAAGAACAGTTTACACCTCAGTGCCTGAACAAAAGCCTACGGATGCTATTTTTTGACTGGATATCACGTGAGCGATACGTCACTAATTCCTTAATTGTGGCTAACGAGAAAGACGGGCTTGTATACCTAAAAGGCATGTGACCGCTCGGGTCTGGTGGTACCACTACAGTTGCTAAGTGCTTGCTTCGAAGTGCACGTGCTATGCTGCAATTTTAACGTTTATAAGTTAAATTTCGCTAATTTTATAGTTTAATTTTAATAAACGTACCAGGTTTTTACTGTTAGTTCATTGAGTAGAACCGACATGTGGATTATAGGAAACTGTGATACTGGTAAGTTATTTTTATTATGTTAGAATTTCGTAAATTGTTCAGCTTTTTTTGTCATGGTAATCTCAAAGTTTCCGGGTGTTTTGTAATTAATTAATTTCATCCAATTTTTTTATTTTCTTCTAACATAAAAATAATCAATGGATTAATGTAATAACATTTCAGAATTAAATTCTAAAACTTCGTTTGTTTATACAAGTAACAGGGGTAAATAATATATATAAATTCCATTTACTTTTTGTTTTGTATATCATGCATAATCACTACCCAAAAAATAAAATAGTCAACTTTGTGTATAATTTAACTTAAATATTTAATAACTTTGATAAAACGTGCCTGAAGAAAAATCTGTTTCGAGCTTCACAAAATAGTAGTATGTTCAAACTGTATTAACTTGAAATAGCTGACAAGAACTTACAAGCCTTTTTGCTTTAATAGCATTTTATGCCCACTGGCTATTACTGCTCTAACAAAGATGGTGACCATTATGGATTTTTCATAATTATTCTAGATTTTCAGCATAGTTTTGAGTATTTCAGATTTTTTGGCGTTATGGCTGTTGTATAGAAATTATAGAAAATTTTTCAGCAATTGAACAGTCGTGTAAGTTCTAAATAATGGTTAGAATTACAAGGAGAATATTTAACCTTTTCATTGAGTGATATTTAAGTGTTCATTATTTATGTGTACATAGGCATGACTTTGTTTCTAATTGTGTGTTTTGGTAAAATTTTGAATGTTTTATACAAAATATAACTTTATATTGACTCTAGGAGATGGTGGGGGGAGGGAGAGCCATATAAAATAATATATTATTTAATAACTTTTGATAACACTGTTGTTTGCCATACTGTGATCAGGCTAATGATTATGGATATAGCCTAATGTTTCAGAAAGTTGTCATCTCTGTTCTAAGCTGAGTGTGATTCAGTGACGGTTTCAGAAATTTTTCAAGGGGCCACAATCAAATTCTAATTTCTATTCTAGGCCTATATCCCTGATTGTGTATCTTTTTATATGTATACATGTGCATACTTCAAATTATAGATAAAATATAACGGATCTTTCTAAGCATGGACAGATTTAAGATGTGATGTCTGCGAAACTTTCAGAACCTCCCTCACGTCCCCCAGAATCAGGTAAATTGTATTGGAAACAGAGATACGATTTTTCAGCGAATTTATAGAAATCCGTGAATTGTATGTTATTAATTAGCAGAATGCAGCGAATGCATATTTATATTTTGTGTTGTCCGCAATTTGTTTGTAATTATAAAGAGTTATTTGATTATTTTATTTATATGGCTATATAGGTCTCTTGGATAGAGCATTGCGCTCATAACCATGTACACAGGGAGCTAAGATTACAGATCTTGCCAGGAACTTCTAGCTCTTACTGTTTTATTGGGCTAATTGTGTTAGATCTTTTGGGTTTTCCTGTCATGTTTACGAGAATTTAGATTAGCTTCTCATAAATCTCCATTTTCAAGGATTTTATCCCCACACTTGGTTGATAATAAAACTTACCTTGTTTAGCTCAGCATGATTTTAGCAGTCTTTGTGTCACAAAAAATCAATCAACAACATCGTGTATATATATATATATATACAGATCAGGTTTGTCTTATAACGAAGCTAAAGGACCACTGAAAAAATTTTGTTATAAAGATATTTGGACACTACTGCACGAGCCGCAATCTATTCGATTCTAGCCACTATTTCCAAAACTGGCAATCGGCACAAAGTGACTAGCCACCTTATTACGGCTTTCCGGACATTGCAGGATTTTTGCGAGTTAACATTACACTGATTCACGGGTACTCGAATCCTATATGAATGGACCGAAAGGGCGCAGCCCGAAGTGTGGGGGGGGGGGCATTAGAATCTCCTCCCACAACCCTTTCACTAACACATCCCCGTCACTAATTCACGAAAATTACAAAAAATTTAGGCATTAGTACAGATACTGTTCCATTTCGTTTTTAGTGAGAAGTGTTTCCAATACACTTGGCAACTTTGTCCTGGCTTGCCGCCATGTTGCTTACGTCTCAATACAGGCTCCGCCCCTTTCCTTCCTCCATCCTACACCCAGCCTTCACCCCTACCCTCTCCCTCTTCTTCACTCCTACCCCTCTAACCTCTCTCTCCTTCATCCCTATCCTTCTAATCTCTTCCTCATGTTCCTTCTCCTTCCCCTCTCTACCTCCCAACCCCTGTTTTCTTGGCGGTCTCTTCCTACTCCCCCCTAACCCTCTAATCCCTTTCTCCTGTTCCCTTTCCACTCCCAACCTCCACCCCCTTCACCTCTTAACCTTTCCCGCTGTTGGCTTTCCTCTCTTTTCCTCCATCTCTTCCCCTCCCCCTGCTCCTTTTTCTCGGTGCAGCGAACAAAATAAAAACGGCATACTAACTTTTATCTGTCAGATAACTTCACCCCTTCAACTACACAGTCATCCACGTTAGGCCTAGCATACCAGCGCACCTTGCAAACCGGGCCCTTCTACTCCAAACCAAATAAACCTTCTCCCACAAACCAATCCAACAACATTCCTCTTCCCTTTCAACCGCAATTGAAGAAAAAAATCCATATTGAAATGTTCCGACATCTTTCCAATCGCTACAACACTGCCATTACATTCAAAACAACGACGAAGAACGCTTCAAGCGAGAGATTCTTGCCACACCCACATGAGTGACATCACGTATCACGGGGCATACACTCTGACGTCCAAACCCTGCCTACAGAGACTTTTTTACATTTCTCTAGGAGAGAAACGCACTGTTGCGACGGCATCTGTACTTCTAACAAAATTTATATAATGCAATATGTACACAAAACTAAATCCAATTTTATTCGTTGTAATGGTAATCTTGTTATTTCTGACTTGCAACTTGGTTCGATCTCAGCTCTGGTGGCGTGCGGATGTCTGTTCTCTGCTGTCCGGGCTGGCGGGTGTTGGTTCCGGCTCGCTTAAGACGGAGTGATTGGGATATTCACTTTGGCCGCCGGGCGGCGGTGGATGGATGCCTGCTTCTGCTATTCTGGGACCGGACTCCGCCCTCCCTCGTAATTCGGACTTCGTCGCTAGGGCCGTGCTTGGCCTTCTGTCCATGACGGGCGTTCGTCATTGTCTTCGTCCGCTGCGATCGCTTGGGGGCCAGCTTTCGCAAACAGTGGATGATAATTTGGTATGTAATGCCTGTCCGGATTGTTCTGGTCTCGTGCGCCCTGGTTGCGGGGAATGTTTTACGCCTGTTCGCTGCCGCTCGCGGCACCTCACCCACTCAACGGTGTCCGGTGGTCTCCTGTAGGAGTACCGGCCGGCCCGGGGTGTTCTTCCGCGCCATCCATCTATTTCGGCCGCTCTTCGGGGCGGACTGATCGTGGATGGCCTCCGGTCGACGTTGAATGACGACAATCATGTGAGCTGTGCGTCTCTGTACGCCTGTTTCGATCGACAATCCCCTGCAATGCCCCCTCCCCCCCAGTGTCCCTTCTCGGTCCACTGGTCGTCATTTTATGTGACAAAAGCCTGTCTGGGAATACAGCGCTGCCCCATTCGGCGGCCACCTTTCCCATTACACTTCTTGCGAAAGAACGAACGAACGACTTGCGACTTCATAACAAATAGCAGGTTTGACTGTACATATATATATATATAATCTTGAAATAGGAAGAAAAAATTGGCCAATTGCTTGCTTGTCGATTTACATCTCCGTTGAAATAGCTTTAAATTTTTTCTTGGGATATGAACATTGTATACTTCAAATGATCAAGTTCGTTTGTTGATTGATTTTTTACCGCGCAAAGACTGCTAATATCATTCTGTGCCAAACGAGGTAAATTGGCGCTAGTACAGTATCTGTCACAACTGTGCTTTTAGTGAGAAGTGCTTCCAAGATGCATGGCAACAATGTGCTGACTTGCTGCTATGTCGTTTACATCATGTTACGGGGACCCACTTCCTTCCCCTCTCCTCCCTTTCCTCCTCCTCCTCATTTTCCTCGATTCAGCGACTTTTCTAAAGGAAAGAAGCACGGTTGTGACATATTCTGTACTGTCACTGGTAAGTTTATTGTCAACCAGAATGGGGGATGATTGCCTTATATGGAGGACTTTTATGGGAGGCTAATCAGAATTCTCATGAGCATAACAGGAAAACCACGAACACTTGCAACTGCTTTGGAATGAATTACCAAATAATCTTAACAATATAAAATTGTTTAAAAAGAAATTAATTGTATACTTATTAAACGGAGTTTGTGCGCCAGCGGATTAATAGGGTCCTCAGCCGGTTAAATTTTATAATTTTTACTGGGGACCCGTCACGGGGAAATGCAAATTGTATTGTCTGTTCTAAACTGTGTGAAATTTATTATACTTAAATTGAAATTCAAGACTGTATGCAATATGTAACCCTTGTGACAAATAAACATTATTATTATTAACATAATAGAAAATTGCAAGCTCAGAGTCCCTGCCAGGACCAGAACCTTCAACCTATCTCCCTATATTTATTTGGTTTTTGAGTATGTGGCTCTAGTCATGATACCGCATTGCCGTGTTGTAGTACACATTCATCCAGCAAAGTGCAAAATTTTTGCAAGGGCAGATAGGGTGGCACTTATTTGATAATACTACATAATCGGTCCCCTACTGAAATTTTTTTAAGTGTTTTCAAAACCAGCTGACAACAGGGCAACTAATCTGCCGCTATGTTTGCGGTGCATTTTAGACCATGTTAATTTTCTTGAATCAGTGACGGGGATGTATCGGCGATGAGTTAATTGGGGGGAGACCTCCCACATCCCTTCCACTTTGGGTTTCATCCTCACTGCCTATTTAGATTACATTCAGGTAATGCTCGAATCTTTAAAACGTTGAATGCTAGGAAAAAAAATGCATCAGGACAGCCTGATTTTTCTAATTGTCTCGATTCAGAGAAGTTAAAAACAGGAAATGCTAACTTTTATTGGTCTTGGTCGGATGTGTGTGACGGGAATACTTTTATAATGGCATCGAGAAATACCTTTCTTACACCACCAGTAAAAGGCGTCATCCACATTAGGCCTAGCCCACAATCTCTCCAACTTAAGCTATATTATTATTCCTGATCAAATGTTTTACTTTGGAAAAGTACTTTTCTTTTATATTTTAATATACATTTCATTTTTTGGTTCATGCCTCATTTTTCTTCAATATTTTGCATGCCCAAAAAAACATTGCAGCTAGTCAAAATGATTATTAATTAGGCCCTTACTTTAAGGCTTTAAACTTTTATTTTAAAAATTATCATATAGGACTGCAATAGAAATTACTGAAACTTTCCTACAAGAGGTAGTTTTGCAAGGCCACTGGTTGATATATATATAAGACTGTTCATGGTTTCTGGCTGCAGATCTCTTTCAGAAATAAGGCGTCTTTGTTGCAGTCCTAGTACTGTATGATACAGTGTCATTTACAATTTTTGAAACTTACTTTTTTTAGGTTAATTTTGTGCAAAGTATCAAAGACCATCAAAATGCCACGTCGTGCAGCGTTTATGGATGTCATTTGAATTACGCATACTATAATGTAAATCTCAGTTATGCAGATAGCATGCTGAAAATGTCTTAGAACAGTGGAATTTATTCTGTTTCTTTACGCTGGTTCTTATTATATATCATATTTTAAAATGCAAGTATGCAAAAGGTTTTGAAACATGTAAATTTTTGGAACTAAATATACTTTGGAATGCTTCTAATTTTTTCTGAATTATGTATATTTAATAAAAACATAATTTGTGATACTTGAGTCTGATTTTTTTACTGGTTAAAATGAATTAACTTTGTCATGCATTATTATTAAATTCTCAAAAGTGTTTTTATTCAGTGAATGAGGTGATTTTTTTATTAAATTATATTTAGTGAGTGTGTATGTGTTATGGTGTATTTGTAG
>QLNU02015360.1:239529316-239542337 GCA_006491805.2 Dysdera silvatica
GTCACGATACGACATAGAGACCAACCAGCTATACATAAGCCTATGATAAAACTCTTTGTTAGCTCAACTCCCCATCATTTCATTTCTAGCTATTTATTCTTACTTTTTTAAATGCATATACTTTCATCATAAACAATGTACAGTCACCTTTTGTAAATTACTCATGTTTCTTTCCTATATATATATATATATATATATACATACATACGATCCCTTGCTTCTGAAGCAAAACTTCAGGAATTGGAAGAAGAACTTGACAAGATCAAATGGGACATTGTAGGACTCAGTGAAGTTAGAAGAAAAGGTGAAGAGTTGGTGGAACTTAAAAGTGGACATTTGTTTTATTATAGAGGAACGGAAACTGGAAGAACAAGTGGTGTTGGCTTCTTAATCAACAAAAGAATTAAAGACTACCTTCTTGAAGTCGAAAGCACGTCAGATCGAGCAGCGAGGCTCGTTGTTCAACTAACCCAGCGATACCAACTTCAAATAGTACAGGTATATGCACCAACATCAAGCCATACCGACGAAGAGGTTGAAGAATTTTATGAAGAAATCAAAGAGTTACACACCAAAGGGAAACAACATATCAAGCTCATCATGGGGGATTTCAATGCAAGAATTGGACAACAGGAACAAGGAGAGACATCGGTTGGTAAATACGGATATGGGGAAAGGAATGAACGTGGCGATCAACTCATCGAATTTGCAGAAGCTGAAAATCTTAGCATCATGAATTCATTTTTTAAGAAGAAACCGCAAAGAAAATGGACATGGAAACACCCAAATGGGGGAACTAGTGAAATTGACTATATCCTGGCAAACAAGAAATCAATTATTGAAGATTGCAGTGTACTGAACAGATTTAATACTGGAAGTGATCATCGAATGGTGAGATGTAAAGTGCACTTAAATACTAAATTAGAACGACTTATTGAAGAAATTGATATCTCAGAAGCAAATGAAAACATTGTTAAGACAATAGTTGAAACTGCTGGGGAAATTGGTGGTGTAACCTGTAAAAAGCACAATAGCAAATTATCTGAGAAGACGAAACAGCTCATGAAAAGGCGAAGAGATATGAAGGTGGACAATCAAAATACCAGTTCCAGGATTGAGTACATAGAACTTTGTAAAACTCTGCGCAAAAGCATGAAAGAAGACATAAGAAAATTCAACTGTGAGCTAGTAAGGAAAGCCATTGAAAATAACAAGAGCCTTAGGGTTGTTAAAGGAAGTTTATCTGTTGGGAAGAAACACATCATTGCATTAAAAGGAGAGGATGGCACCGTAACAAGAAATAGGGAAGAAATACTTAGAAGAGTTGAAGAATTCTACAAAAATCTATACGAAAGTAACAGTGGATTAAACGAAGACATTGAAATAGTCGAAGGAACAGCTCCTAAAATCTTAAAAGAAGAAGTTTCATTTGCAATAAAAAATATGAAGAAAGGAAGAGCCCCTGGTGATGATGGTATTACATTAGATATCCTAAAAGAAGCTGGAGAATATGTAGAAGACATACTTGCAAAATTCTTTACCAAATGTCTTAACAGCGGTAACATACCAAACCAATGGGATTCTGCAACAGTAATTCTTTTGCATAAAAAAGGTGATAAAGAGGATTTGAAAAATTACCGACCAATTAGCTTGTTACCTGCTATTTATAAAATCTTCACAAAAGTGCTAACACATCGCCTGCAGAAAAAATTAGATGCAGCTCAACCAAGAGAACAAGCTGGATTTCGAAGTGGATTTACTATATTATAAATTTACTATATTATTTATTAGTTCCTCTTGTGCTTTTCACTTTTTCATTACTACGTTTTATATTTATACTTTAATTGGACTTTTACAAAACTTAGAATTACTTGTGTTGTATTTCGTATTGCAAATTTGTCGCCCCTTTAATTTTCTATTCTCACCATAAACAACTGTTTCCAGAGGGGGTTTGTACACTACATTCTTACGGGCTTAGCCTTGGTTTGTGCATTTGAATAATTTAAATTGATACGGTTTTAGTGTAGTAGTACGTTTGGCATTAATCAATTGCGATTAAATAAATATAAATGTAAGAAAGCATGATTCGAAAGCTATTAATATTTATTGAACGTTAACATGTTAAATGTTTCATAAAATTCATGTGCATAAACATAAGAGGCCTATGTGTTTATTAAAAAAATTGTCTTTGCTGTTTCCCACAATTCATTGAAAAAAGTGATGCCACCTGTGCCACCAAGAAAGAAATTTAAAAGTGGCTGCCAAAAGCAGAAAGAAAAAATTTCCGAAACTCTAAAAGATATAAGAGTGTGATATTGTCTAAAAAAGTACCACAGTTCTTTCAAGCTGTGCCAAATTTATCAAATTCAGCTGACGTGAGAACTTCAAACACAATTGCCAGCATTTCATTCGCAAATGTGACAGAGACGAGTCAGATGACTACAGTAACTACAACTGTTGATGTTCCCTCTTCTGAATCATCCGAAAATGACTACAGTTCGCATTCAGAATCGGAATACGTTCTCAAAGCACAAGATGATTGTAATGTAACCCCGGTTGCTTTTAAGGATACATTTATCTTAAGTGAAAGTGATGATTCTCGTAAATGTTGGTTCGACAATACAAAATATTCAATATCCGAATTCTTAAGTCAGCAGCCAATACAACCACAAAAAGTACGCTTTAATCGAGAGAGAGCGCCTTTTTTCAGAAAAAGGGTGAAAATTGTGATATTGCAATTAACAGAAACTGGCTGCCATTCAGTATTCTGTCTCAAAAACTTTGTTGCTCCATTTGTTTAGTATTTGCAGCAACAGAAACTGGTTTTCAACAACAATTGGGTTTTGTCATTGGCGAAATATGTACCAGAGAATTTCCGAACACGAGTCATCAGCAACCCATAGACACTCCCTGGAAAGCTATTTACAGATTGAAACAAAGAAAGACACACGTAATTTGCTTTTAGTGAGCAACTTGTGCTTAGAAATCGGCAAGTTGGAGTAAGGAGGCATGCTGAGGAGTGTGTTGTAAACGTTATTAAAGTTATAGGAACCCAAGGATTAGCTTACCGAGGTAGTAGAAACTAAGGTGCTTGTGCAATTTATGATAAAACGGTAAATCACGGTAATTTTATAGAACTAATCAAGTTAGTCAATAAAACAGATTCTGTTTTAAGGCAGCACCTTGATTTTGTTATTAAGCGAAGTAAAAAACGCTTAGAACGACTGAAAGAAATAGGAAAGAAAGCGAGTAAAGGGCGCGGTTCTCTAGTAAACTTTTTAAGTCCCACTGGAGTAAATTACATTATACAGTTTTTTTGGATCGTACATTAAATCAAGAATAAGCGCTGAAGTAAATGAAACCAAACTCTATGCAAACATTATGGATACATCGCAAGATATTTCCACTCACGATCAGTGTGTTATTGCAGTAAGGTATATCCATTCTAATGTCATCAAAGAAAGGGTAATAGCATTAGTCAATGTAACATCAACAACTGAAGAGAATTTACATTCGCAACTTAAAAAAAAATTGAATATCAGTTCCATCCCCGCTGTAAATTGTGTGGCTGATTGTGCAGATGGGGCTACCAATATGCAAGAGCAGTACAAATGTGTATCTGCTTGTTTTGTCAGACAATTGTAAGCATGTCCATGTGTGGTGTTACGCATATGTTATTAACTTGTTTGTCTGCGACGTCACCTTATCAGTATCGGCTTCTATTACTTTGTTTGGGACGTTACAATTCGTTTCCAGATTTTTCAGCGACTCGTACAAAAGAATGGAGCAATGGTAAAAAGCAGTAATTCAAAGACATGGATCGGGAAAATCTCTTCGATTAACATCCATTGGCAATACCCGTTGGTTAAGCAAAGAAGACTCAATCATCAAAATATTTGGTACGTTTGATTCATGGCGTGAAAATGATGAAGAAGAGTTGTCCAAGGCATCCAGAAAATGCTTATATATGAATTTAATTATTGTGTTAGAATGCATGACAGAGAATGAGGATTTTAATCATAAAGCACGATTTGAAGCTAAGAATATTTTAGACTATTTTACGAAGCTCGAGACTATTTTGGTGTCGTTTATTTACAGGAAAATGTTTTCTCAGCTACAACACATTTCAAAATATATACAAAGCTCTTCCCTAGATTATATAAAAGCATGGAAAATGATCGAGTCAGCATTAAAAAAATGTCAGAGGCATGAAGAGATTTTGAAGCTGTCTACAAATCAGCGCAGGCATTTTGTGGCGTAGTTAATGCACAATTTGAAAAATTAGAAAGCCCCATATTTATTCAAGACCAACTTCCTGAAAAGAGAATATCTTTAAAGAAGTGACTACCAAGAGAAAAAATGCACGATAAAATTAGGTCCATCACGGCATCATCCAGTAACCCGCCAAAATACCACTTTAGAAGCCATGTTTTTAATATTATCTTCGACACTGCAGCTGAGGGATTAAAACGGCGATTTGAACAGCATGGAGAACTATATGCAGATATATACTGTTTTCATCCGAAGCGCTTCTCAGAACTTAATATTTGCCCAGACGAATATTTATCGAAAATTTCGGATATCTGTCTATTGGAGAAGCATGCTTTAAAAATCCAGCTTTTGTCCTTTGCGAAACAATGGCCAATGTTGAAGAAATCTCTATTAAATGTAATGACTGCGTACAGTAGGAATATGGAATTGGATGAAAATTCTCCCGATGATAACCAAGATGACTCAGGTGTATATTCTATCTCCCAATTTTGCTAGAATTACTTTGCCTGCGCCTTCAGAACTTTGGAAATACTCCAACTTTTCTTTCTTATGATTTGTTGCGTACTTATACAAATTTTTACTGACTCTTCCCCGTAACGCAAGTTTGTTATGAAAAAGTATTTTTCAAAATGAAGATAACAAAATCAAGACTGAGACACCTGCGTAGCAAAGAACATCTTGAATCACTGTTGTTTATGAGCATTGAAAAACAATTAACCAATGACGTAGCGCCAGAAGATGTCACTAACTATTTGTGTGAAAGTAGTAGAGAACTTTCTCGGCATTTAACCTTCTGAGGACGGGGGACCAAGATATTGGCCAATTTGCTATACTCCCGAAAAGACAGGCCCCGCCGAAATATCAGTCACCTGGTGCTACAAGTGGTTCCGATGGGACGTGGGAAGCTAGCTATGATTATTCATATCTGATCTTCAGATCCGTTCACAATAGCCTTGCGCGTTACCTGTAGAACAAAAACATTTACCTTTTTCCCCCTCTAACAAGGGAAAGTTTCGGGATGGAAGACGTGGTTTTACCAAGAGTGTAATTTTAAAGCTTTCAAAACATTAATAGATACATATTCCAGCTACACATGTTCAAGCTTTCTTCAGAATGGCAATTAATATCAGTGTGAGGGGCCCGGAAAATTGTCACTTTTCTGGAGATTCAAAATCGCTATACATCTTGGAATCTAATGATTATTTTCAAAAAATTTTGCTGCATTAAATATTTTACTTAAATTCTTTAGACATGTGTTTCGTGGTTTTTTCATAATAATTTACTCTTTGTTAGTTAGGAAGATTTAAAAAATGGCGGCATTTTTTAAACCATCAAAACTGACTAATAGTAATTTATTATGAAAAAACCACGGAACACATGTCTAAAGAATTTCACCCTGCTCCACCTTCGATACCCTGCTTATTCCTGCTACTTCTCATCTCTACACGACACACTTCCACCTCCTTGCCGGCTTTCTCTCTCTGCCTTTTGACCCTCCCTCTGATTCCTCTGATCTCATAAGATGATCCAAACGAGGACTTGAATAGGACATCCTCAGGATGCCCTATAATGATGCCCTCCATATGTCCTAAAAGGACGTCCCCAGGACTTTTGCTATAGGATGATCTAAATAAGGACTTGAATAGAACATCCTCAGGATAACCTATAACGATGTCCTCCGCACGTCCTAAAAGGACGTCCTGAAGATGTGTGAAAAACACGCATTACGTACTAGGGGGCAAATACGGATTCTCTGGAGATTCTCAGGACGTTCTCAAAACTTTTACTATAGGATAATCCAAACGAAAACTTGAATAGTACATCCTCAGGACGTCCTATAGCGATGTCATCCGCACTTCCTAAAATGACGTCCTGAGGATGTGCGGAAAACACTCATTATGTACCAGGGGCAAATATGTATGCTCTGGACATTTTCAGGACGCCCCCAGGACTTTTGCTATAGGGCGATCCAAACGAGGACGTGAATAGGACATCCTATAACGATGTCCTCCGCACTTCTTAACAGGACGTCCTGAGAATGTGCGAAAAACATCCATTGCTTACTAGAAACAAACACGGTTGCTCTGGACATCCTCACGACGTAAATAGGAGATCCTATACCGATGTCCTCCGCACGTCCAGAAAGGACGTCCTGAGAACGTGCGAAAAACACTCATTACGTACTATGAGCAAACACGGATGTTCTGGACATTCTCAGGACTTTTACTTTAGTATTATCCAAACGACGACTTGAATAGGACATCCTCAGGACGTCCTATAACGATGTCCTCCGCACGTCCTAAAAGGACGTCCTGAGGATGCACGAAAAACACCCATTACGTACCAGAAACAAACACGAACACGGTTGCTCTAGACATCCTCCGGGACTTTAATATGACATCCTCGGGACGTCCTATGCCGATGTCCTCCACGTCCAGAAAGAATGTCCTGAGAACAATGCAGCTTACTCATTACGTACTATGTGTAAGCAGTGGTCTGGACATCCTCAGGACGTCCCAGAACTTCTTCTGTAGGATGACCCAAACACGGACGTGAATAGGACATCCTATGACGATGTCCTATGCACGTCCCAAAATGACATCCTGAGGACGTCAGTAAAACATCCACTAAGGCCTAGGACCAAATACAGACGTTCAGGACGTCCTTTGCTATCGTGGGGGGTGGGGGGGAGGTAGTAGATGACAAGGCGTTAGACTTCCATACGTCTTCAACCAAACTGGACGTTGGAAGCTGTCCCGCTTGCCAAGCACGGATACAGAAATCTTTCAAGAGGGTGCGATTTGTTTCCGATTCCTATTTTTAGCCAAGTGTCTAGTGCTTCTCATTTTCTAAGATATACCGTATCTCGGGGCCATTTAAGCTGCTGGGGTAACTTAAGCCACTATGCTGGGTAAATTTCGGACACTGATTCTGGCAACACTGTTTTGAGTTTGATTGTTAACTTTCATGCCATCAATTCCATATTTTGACGAAGCTTTGGGCCACATATTTTAATAGTGTGTATGTTCTAAAATTAAGTTTATAAACCTTTATTTGTATTTAGGATAATTTCGTCATAAATTTATACAGTCCATAACTTTAATCGCCAAAATCACATTTTTAAGTTAAATTCACTAAAATCATTTTTAAACATAACCTCAAACAATACTCTTACGGTTGCTTATACTTCCTAGATTATATTTCCATTTTGTTTTTTTCTATATTTTTAAATTCATTGTTGCTCCCTGTACGGGGTAACAAAGGCCACCGAACAGGAGTGGCTTTTGCCGTCCTCATCCAGGATAAGGACGTCGTCTTTTTCTGTCCTAAACAAAAACAGATCTAGTTTGAGCTTGTTTCTATGTAGGTGTCGAAAATTATTGAGTAAAAATAATTCCCCCCCACCCCGAAAACTCACAAAAACTCGCCCTGGAGGCTTTAGGTGTTGACAATTATTTGGCAATTGTGTAATCCCTGAGAAGGGTAATAATATCTTACATCCTTATACACGGAGGGACCCTGGTTCGAGTCCAGGATGAGGACGGCGTCTCCTTTTCTCCAAAAACGAAAAAGATCCATCTTGAGCTATTTATACATGGGTGTTGAAAATTATTGTATAAAGCCATTATGCTGGGTAAATTTCGAACACCGATTTTGGCAACACATGTTAAATTAAACATCTTGAACTTTTTTAGTGTAAATTAAACATACAAAACACTAAAAATGCAAAAAAATATATTTACGCATCTATTTTTACTAACAAATACCTTGAGCCGTGCATGTACATTTATTTTAGCCCTTTATATGGATTTTGATACCCCATCATCAACTAACCTAAGTCAAACATTGAATTCTTCTGCTGGCTTTATTTAACCCATATTGAGTGGTAACTTAAGCCACCAGTTTTTTTTTTGTTTTGTCTTTAACATACATGTTGTAGAAGACTTTCATACATCTGAACATAGAGTGTAACTGTAGACCCAAGTTTTACAATAACTAATTAATCTCTAAAGTAAATGATGTTGAATTCGCAGATGTTTTAAATTGAAAAGCGGTTTAAGTAACCCCGAGATACGGTAATCAAGACTCAAGGGGGGGGGGGGGCGATCGCCCCATCGCCCCCCCCCAATGGATCCGTCTGTGGCGCTTGGTGGAGCAAACTTAGAGACAGCCAGTGGCTGAACTGATAATTGATTACAATGCAAGTCTAAGTAGAAGTATTTCGGAGCACAACACAGTTCAGCGGACCTTGTCTCATATGGGACTCCGCAGCACGTGGCTCTCTCAGATGTCTCTGTTAACCAATCGTCACCGTCATTTATACCTATAGTGGGCTCGAAAACATTGTGACTGGACCATGGAACAATAGAACGTGTTACCTAGTCGAGCGAATCACGTTTTCTGATTCATCGCGTCGATGGCCGCGTAAAAGTACGCCGTTTTCCAGGCTAGCAATTCCTTTTCACAAGTACCGCGGGTCATAAACAGGCCGGTGGTGGCGGTATAATTGTTTGCGAAACGTTCGCATGGGCATCTCTGGGACCAATAGTCAT
This sequence comes from Dysdera silvatica, assembly GCA_006491805.2. Classification (NCBI taxonomy): domain Eukaryota; kingdom Metazoa; phylum Arthropoda; class Arachnida; order Araneae; family Dysderidae; genus Dysdera; species Dysdera silvatica. Next base: position 239,538,142 of record QLNU02015360.1, read on the forward strand.
GGTAGAATGCACCACGAAAGCTGTTGACTATCTTAACATCATTGCAGATCAGTTGCACCATTTCATGGCTTCTGTCTTCCCCACCGGGAATGGAGTCTTCCTACAGAACAAGGCTCATTGTCACAAGGCCGGAAAAGTGCTATTCGAGGAGTATGTGGATGAATTTGAGTTGATATTCTGACAGCCTAACTCGTCGGAACTTAATTCCATACAGTTCATTTCGGGTGTCATGCAAAGACAGCACAGAGTTAAAAAGCCACCGCCCAGGATGTCCGAGAACTACGTGACCTCTGCTTGCACATCTGGTACCATATGCCTCCAGCCACCTACTAAACACTTGTGGCATCCATACCAAGACGAGTTGCAGTTGTTTTGTGTGCCAAAGGTGGGGCAACACGCTGTTTAGTTGGCGGTTATAATATTTTGCTTTTTCTATATAAGTTCCAAAGCTAATTAATGTTTAATAAAACAATTTCATTATATTGTAATGAAATGTAATATTTATACCTAAAAATATGAAGCAAATATTATGATTTCCCATGCTTATATACTACTGGTCATTAAAATGAAACACAAGAGACATAAACCCCATATGTATTGAAAACATGGTTTATGGCATAAGAAAGAAAGACTGACGACTAGGAGAAAACTTGTGAAATACAAATTCATCATCTACATGTTCCTCCATGGTTTATCCACGTTATAAATTTCAGGACAATCTAATGCCATCTTCGTGGTGGTGTAATTTTTTAATGTCGGTAAGTGTAGTTCAATGTGATTGCTATAATACGCTACTTCTTTATATCTGTCACTAGGTTGACCATCCTTGTCAGACATCAACAGCTAAAGATCACACACATCTTAATCACTGAAATTCGTGACTTATTCCAATAATTTAGCTAATCTAAAACGTTGTAATGAATTTTAATTTCAACAAATTCGGTAAGCTATCGTTAATGCACACAACATGGCACCTTTTATTTATCACGTACATCGTATACATGTGGATGTCTATTTGCTTCGTATTAGATTAACATTGAAATGCTTTTCAACTATCGATAATATACTCTTAACAACACAGTATCACGGCTATTTTGACAGTATAAGGAATACCCTGAACTTTACAGTTCACCGTATCTCACAATCATACTATTTCCTAACTTAATTCTGCCTAAATTTGGCTATAGTGAAATGCATTCGTAGGCAAAAAGTGTATGGAGTACTCCCTGTATATGCGAGACAACCTTGAATCGAGTTGAGTCGAATTGAAGACTCTACCCTGATGGTACGCATAGCAAGAAGTGTTTGTTAAATCTGGCGCATTACCTATACTAATTATTTACATTACTATTTCCATATAAGAAATGGCCAGTTCCTATAACGAAAATAAAATGAAACAATTTTTAACATCGTTTACGTTAAATTATTTTGTATAGTATCATTTTAGCAAACCTTATAATGAAACTTAAATAATATATATAATTTAATAGTTTTTCACTGCAGCAGCTTAAAATTTTACATTTTCGTTAATATAACATATTGATATAACACATTTTATCAGTCTTTTATTTGTGTATAAACCATAATGAGAATTTTAGAAAGAGAATAATTTAAAAAGAAAAAGTGCGCCATTTTTATCCTTTAAGTACAAAACATTCGAAGAGAAAATTAAGTAGACGCACGTTGAGCATTGAATTAAATTGCATATCTAATTATTTCCTATTGTAATTTAATTTTTGTTTTACCTCTTCGTTATCAGATTTATCTCAGCAGCCATGGCTATTACCAGCTTCGAATTTTTTTTCTAGAAAGACTTGTTTTAAAAGTAGAATTACAAAAACCTAAATTACAAACGCTGATCTTCTGATTTTCGTCACTTTCACAATTTCTTTTGTGAAAAATTTGAAGAAAGAAATTCCATTCTCGAGATAAATAAAGGTCGAAGGTATAATTAAAAGTGTTAAATTACTTTCGCGAAACACTTTTTAAAATCGATATTTAATTCTTTTGTTTCTAGAATTTATTGGTATACTTCGCTTTTTTATCAAACAACTCATTCATAAAAATTCTGAGACAGCCTGGCAACGCAACTTTTATAATTACAGTTTAAGCAACCGACACAAAGTAAATTACTCTTTCATATTTTTGCAAATATTATACAATACTTAACTTTTTATATATGGCAACAGTGTATATAATTGTATTACGAATTTTGAAAATAATCAGTTTTGTAAGATATTATTACGCTTCACAGGGTTAACACAATTTTCAAATAATGGTCATCGCACGAAGCCTTCGGGCGTCTTTTTTTGATTTATTCGTGCTGAATTTTTACAGGTAGAAATCTCCGATACCCACGTTTGAGTTCAAGCTTTGGTGTCTGAGATTTCTTCCTTCTTTCCAAAAAAAATAAAAAAATTACAAGTCCCGGTGTCTTTGTGTGTTGGCCATTATTTGGCATTTGTATTAACACTGTGAAGAGCAATAAAATCCTACAACCTTATATACGGAGAAAGGGAGAGTCGTTCCTGTGTCTCGGTGGCCTAGCGGTTAAGGTACTCCGGGTCTAACGGAGAGATCCTAGTCCGACCCCAAGCCGGGGCGATGACCTTTTCCTTTAATGCTTAAAGAGCTCAAGCTTGAGTGTCGGACCTATGTCCACCTATTATCAATTTTCGATCTAATATCAACCTGTGCACACGTGTCATCAGTGGCTTCGCCAAAAAAAGTACAAAAATTCTTTTAGGGTATTTTAATTATTTTATGATTTGGCGTAACAATTCTAAACATCCACCATTTCTCTCTCTCTCTCATGCAATAAATATTGTTTTAAATTGGGCGGATTTGGCTCATATTTATTTTTAACTTCAGCTCAGTATCACAGCTCCTCACATCAAATCAGATATGCAACAGCATCATCAAGGTAGTTATGATTCAGTTAATACCGATTTGTTTTTAAAAAAATTGTATTATTCCGATTCACTAATAAAAAAATTCTTTCATAAAGTTCAAGATAAAGGTTTTAACGGTATGGTATTACCCTGGTTTTAACCTGCACCAATCTTAAAGTGTCTCTTTCTGTTTATAAATATTTTAATTATAGTATATAAATACGATTTATATATAAAGGTATTGGTGAATTGTAAATGTAAAACCTTTCACTTAAATTTTATATAATAATAAAATCAGACTGTTGTCTGGCAAAACTTTGCTGACGTGAATTAGGAGCAAAAAAATAGAGTTCCTATATTTAATTTTATATTTCTTGCATTTATGTTAATTTTAATTATATTTTTCTTTACGTTTTTGTGCCCCTTTGATTCATATTCCCTATAGTTGCGTTCGTCAAATCTAAATCTTCTGTGTGTCCAAGGGACTTTAGTTATTAATACTTTAGGTTATTGGAAGACTGAAAAGTCGCCCAAGGTTTGGACGTCATTCACCCATAGCGTGTTTTGATACACGAAACGGCTATCATACCTAATGTCTGTAATGTGCAAGTGTGGTTCCTCCGACAAAAAAATGCTGTTTTCAATGTTCGCGCGAACAAAAGAATTTTCCCTAGTTTGGTTATAGCAAAGCATGAGAACATACCCAAATGGCGTATGGCAGCATTGTCCTTAGCTCACAACAAGAGTGTTAGTGCTTCCCAATGAAGGTTGTGGTGTTCTCTATTCGTGCGTGGCACACAAAAGCGAACAAAGACCATCCATCCAATAATGAGACTTATTTAGCTTACTTCATTAGGTAAAGTAGAGAAGAGAGCACCGGCTGTTTATTCATTTATTTTGTTGCAAGAATCCCGTGACGGCCCCGAATTGGGAAACAGCATTACTCTAATGGGAACGACCACGATGTTCAACATTCCTCCGACGCAAAAATGAAATTCTGGAAAAGGAGAAAGCTACGTGTGAATTTGGTAAACTTCCAATCCTTTTGCTAATGTGTCACCAAAATACCTCTACGACAGATACATTGAATATAGTTGTATACACTTACGACGTCCTCCCTATCTCAGCCTTTCCTCAGACAAGGAAGTAAAACAAGATTATATTTTATATTCTCTACAATCTCGTTTTTCATTTGTTTTCAGCTTTTCCGTTCATTTCTTATGAGACACGCCCTCTTTATATCGGTGTATAAATTTCATATTAGACTATGGGTGGAACGCCAAGCTTATATATACATATATATAT
>QLNU02015360.1:239542437-239568707 GCA_006491805.2 Dysdera silvatica
ATTCTGCAACAGTAATTCTTTTGCATAAAAAAGGTGATAAAGAGGATTTAAAAAATTACCGACCAATTAGCTTGTTACCTGCTATTTATAAAATCTTCACAAAAGTGCTAACACATCGCCTGCAGAAAAAATTAGATGCAGCTCAACCAAGAGAACAAGCTGGATTTCGAAGTGGATTCAGTACAGTGGACCATATTCAAGTATTAAGAGAATTAATTGAAAGAACACATGAATATGAACTTCCATTGTGTGTTGCATTTATTGACTATGAGAAGGCCTTTGACTCTATAAAAACATCAGCAGTCATCAACTCTTTAAGATCAACAGACATTGAGGATGTGTACATTGACATGGTGAAACGTGTGTATAAAAATGCAAGTGCAAAATTTCGGTTACATAAAGATACCAAAACTATCAAAATTGGTAAAGGTGTGAGGCAGGGAGATACCATTTCTCCAAAACTTTTTACTTCAGCTTTACAGATGATTTTTCAGCTGATAAATTGGAATAACAAGGGAATAAAAATAAATGGTGAATATTTAAATCATCTGCGGTTTGCTGATGACATTGTTATTTTTTCAACGGACCCATTAGAACTCCAAGACATGGTACAAGAGCTCTCAACTAGAAGTGAAGAAGTTGGACTCAAGATGAACCTACAAAAAACTAAGATCATGTTCAATAATTTTGTAGAGGAAACAAAAATACAAGTTGACAACATTGAGCTAGAAATTGCTGATTCATATATTTACCTTGGCCAGCTGATTTCAATGGATGGCAACATTATGAAAGAACTCAACAGACGTATTAAACTTGGCTGGAGTGCATTTGGAAGAAACAGTTTTATCCTGAAGGGGAAATTGCCTTTATGTCTAAAAAGAAAAGTCTTCAACCAGTGTGTATTGCCAGTCCTCTCTTATGGATCAGAGACATGGAGTCTAACAGTTGGAGCAATACGAAAGTTACAGACAACGCAAAGGAGCATGGAGAGGTGCATGCTTGGAATAACTAGGAGAGATCGAAAAAGGAACACTTGGGTGAGAGAGCAAACTAGAGTAGAGGACATCATTGTTAAAGTAAAAGGGCTGAAATGGCGATGGGCTGGGCATATTGCAAGAAGAACTGATCAACGATGGACAACAGAAATTCTGAACTGGATTCCAAGAGACCACCGAAGACCTAGAAAACGTCCTCAAACTAGATGGGTGGATGAAATAAGAAAACAGGTTGGGGTGACGTGGAAACGAATGGCCCAGGATAGACTTGTGTGGAAAGCATTTGGAGAGACCTTCATCCAGCAGTGGATAGATAATGGTTGAATATGATGATGATGATGATGATATATATATATATGTTTGAAACCATTAAAAAATATTTTACAATATGTACTCAGAACAAATTATACAATAGTAATAAAGATTTTTGAATAGTGTTATCATTAAATATACCAATATCACACCAACATAATAAATTGCAACAAAAAAAACACTAAAATTAAAGTGAGCTATAAATATGATACAATGTTACTATATGTCGGCAACTTTTCAACTATAACTCTGTTTCTAAACAAATTAATGAGGCTGTTGGTACACCATGCATATGTGAAAGATATACTGAATTTGTTGACAGTAGTCATCAACATATCATTACAGGTGATATAAATTTCTTCAGTAATAGTGATTTAAAAAACTTTCGTCAAAAAGAACTAAGTTTAGATTATAAAAATATATGCAAAAAAACACAGAAGAATATCATCAGAGAAATTGATGGTTTTATTTACAATGTGTCTACTAGACATACAATACCAATCGAATCATTTATTTGGAAAAATAATTGTATAAGTGAAGTTTCCTCATAGGTTGTCTGGTATAAAAAATGGGTTAAATCACATACAAATTTCAAGAGCATTGCAGAATACAAAAGAGATTTGAAAGATTTTTATAAACGCTTTATGTTATTGAACATAGATAAATATTTTTCGACATTTACCATCATATGCAAGAGGTTCTATGCTTCAAACATACAGAAATTTCTTGATAATACAGAGCAATATATAAATCTGGGTACAAGCACTACCCCTATCTTCAAACACATACAGGGTGCTTTTGAGAAACTCAAAGCTATCCAATCTCCAATCAACTTCCCATACATGACGCTTACTGTTAAATTTCATAAAGATCCAATTGGTTTTCGCACTGTTAGATGTGCTACTAGCTCTTATAGTGTTAGAGCTGTTAAACTGCTTCTTCGAACATTTAAAGAGTTCTATGTTAAAATATTATTTAGTATTATTATTTTATATTATTTAGAATTTCTCATTAACGGTGCATAGACTATATAGCCAAGCATGTAATATTTATATGTTATAATATTTATTGTCAAATATTGCATCCTTTTCGGACATAGTCAAATCTACATCTTAATTTGACTAGAATGATATGAGACAAAATTATATTATGCAAATAAAAGTAGGCTTTTGGTAGACACAGATATAAAAACACGGATTATTTTATTATAACCATCAATTATGTATCTTGTGCACTTTCGATAATTTTAATAATTGAAAACCACAATCTCATATGCAAAGAAAAATTAAGAAAAATATTTAAAATGTCTCACACGGGGCGATCTAGATTGCAAAATTATTTTTATAACTTCGGTCTGAAATATTATCTTTAAAAATTAAAAATTTTGTGCATAAATAAGTAACACACTGCAAAATTAGTTTGAAAGCCTTCACCTTATTTTTGAAAGTAGAAATATAGTAATTGGCCTTTTTGGAAAATTGCTTAGTTTTTCCCTCTGCTTGAAAGAAAGATATATTTTTCGTTACAAGTTCACAGTGTTGTTTAAGATCTGTCAACTTAAAACTAGGATTTCCATTTTTCTGCAAAATGATTTTAAACGTTGCAGGGAATCTTTTGCCCAATCATCCTATTGTAAACTTACTTTATTACAATACCGAAGTACCTTTATCGTCATTTCAGCTGTCTGTCTCGCGTATCCATTAACTTTGTATGTCTAACAAACATCCCAAGCATAGCATATTCATTAATAAATAACTCAATTCAGAGAAATTTTAAACATACTTTAAATATCTCGCAGATACTAAATGAATAGTGTATTCAATTTTATGGCCGCTCCAGTTATATATTTTATGAAAAATGTCTATTTTGCCAACTTATATACATATACTCGTATGGGGCCATGTCTTTATAAAGCGATAAAACTACCACAAAGTCCAAGTTAGCATATTGAACATCATCTGCCGTAGTAAAAGAAAGGGGGAAAAGAAAAGAGGGTTTAGCATATATTTAACTTCGTAAGTGATTTTCAATAAATGTTGAACCCGCTATTGTTTTGGGTGGGTCTGTCAACAATAAAAAGTGTAAGGTAATGATTTCCATAAATACAATACTGATAACTATTGTTAATATTGAAAATGGGAATTGAAGAATTGGGGATCTGGTAATTGGAAAGTTGGGAATCGAAGAATAGCGAATTGGATAGTGGAAAATTAGAAAGTGGGGAAATGGAGGAGTGGAGAATTAGAAAGCGGAGAATTAGAGGAGTGCAGAAGCGGGGAATTGAGATTTGGAGACTGGATAATTGGAGAGTGGATAACAGGAGAGTGGAGAACTGGAGGGTTGTGAATTGGAGACTTTAGAATTGGAAAGTGGGGAATTAGAGAGTAGGGAATTATGGATTAGACAATTGGAGAGTGGAGATTTAGAAGTTGGCTAGTAAAAACTTGGAAGTAAACTCCAACTCGCTAAATTCCCATGCGCCAATCTTCAATTTTAAACTTGCCAAAGATTAGCAAGTGGATACGTACTTGCTTTAAGGCAGTATTCACAGATGGACCTTTCTATTGATGACAGACATACAAAGCAATGTTGATTGAAACCTGAAAAATTTAAATAACGACCTTGGTAATTTTTTTCTGTTTGGACTTCTTGTTTGCTTTCAAGGCAAAATTTTTTTCGGATAGACTTTGAACGAGGAAATTTTCCTTTAAAGCTTGGACAAAAAATTGGAGCAAAAATTCCTGTTGAATTTTGCTCCAGTATCCTTAGAAATGTTGCTTAGGCAGCTCGTGTTAGGAAATTATGTCGTGTATTTGGGAAGAGTGTTGTTATTTGGAAGAGTATCCAGAGTACTCAAACATGTGCGATACCCTAGATGTATATGTTAATTAAGTATATGTTAGGTATTTATAAATTCTAGAATGAACAGAAGATATTTGAAAACCAAAATTAAATTAAATACATTAAATAATCACAAATACATTAAATAATCACAAATACATTAAATAATCACAAATACATACGTTTTGAACATTTCAGTTTGAAATGCTGCCCAATGTCAAATTTCGTATAACCCAGTGCTTTATAAAACATTTAGAACGACAAAAGTTTATAACCTATCTATCTTTAAAGGGTAAGAGAATAAAAAAATAAATTTGTACATATATCTATACAGAGTGTACCACGGGAAGTTGATAATGCAAAATATCTAAAAAAATAAACGTTTTGCAAAAAAAGTTTGAAACAAATGTTGCTTGTTTTGAAGGGAGAAAGTGTTTTTCATTATTTATGTTTTATTTGGAGGTCGTTTTCAAGGTCATCTGAAGGTCAAACTCTTTTTTTTTTAAAGGGAAACCTACGTTTTTTATTCTTATTCCTCGTAAAAAAATAAGCAACTTTTGTAGAAAGCATTTCTTCGATTTAGCGCTTAGTTTCGGAGATATTTAAAAAATTAGCGTGAATAAAGGAATTTATAGTATATCGTGCGTGTTGCATTTTCCAGAGATTCCTCATAAATAAGAACCATTTCGACTTTATCCTGTAGTGACAGATGCTCCATTTTCAATACACAATACACTAAAACTCAATAAATGAATTTATCTTAACACTTAAGTGCTAACTTTTAAATGACTTACATTAAATGGACGGTTGTAAAAAGGAAGTAAAGGAAAGGCTGAATACTCGTAGCAAGTGGCAGCCTTGCTTCAGTACCAAGTAGCACCATGTGCAATATCTCATTTTTCTATGGAATATAAATCGATTGTATGACTTATCAACGAATCATATTTATTTGTGTGTACAATGCCTCCCCAACTACTGCATACTTAATTTTTTTCATTTTTTAAATATTAAATTAGTGTTCTATGATATGGCATGAATTTCTTTATTCAAGCTTACTTTTATCCTGGAAACCAAGCGCTACATCGAAAAAATGGTTTCTACAAAAGTTATTTATTTTTTACGAGGAATAATAATATAAGATATAGATTTTCCTTTAAAAGAAAGAGTTTAACCTTCAAATGACTTTAAAAATGACATCCAAGTAAAATATAGATAATGAAAAACACTGTCACAACCTTCAAAACAACAGCAACCAAACATTTTGTAAAACCCAGGAATAAAATGCACTTTTTGAGATATTTTACATTATCAGCTGGCTATGGTCTAACCTGTATGTATATAATAGCATATATAATTAATATATATATAATATATAACAAGTTGTGTACACATGCCATTTCTTACGGGTGGTGCGACTTCTACCCGTGCAAATCCTCTATATATAAATTACCATATTTTTCGTACAAAATGTAATTTAGATAGGATATGCTTGAAACCAATGTAGCTTTGTATGTAAAATATATTAACTATTAGTATCAAAGTTATAGAGTATATCGATTCGTTTCAGGCCGTTTGATGGCTTTCATCACTAAACCATTGGAATGAATTGCAAGAGGACTATAGTGTGGCGTCGCCACTAGATAACCAAAAGTATCCTAAAATATGATACTATGTGTTCGCCTGGAATTCATTCCAGTCGATTCCTGGTGAAGGACGGCAATATCTACTTGCAACGCATTGACAACCTCTGCCGACACCAAAAAGCTACACCCTATAAAATTGTCACAAATACTTGATATGGAAAAGATGCTGACGGCGCATGTAACGATGCTCCTCAAAGAGACAGCAATAAATACAATCGGTTTTATTTTGGGCTCGTTGTTTAATTCTGAACAGCAAGTGTTATAGACTACAGCAATTTAGTCTGTAACAGTTTTATTTCCGATTCCTGGAAAGCTTTCAAATAATAATTCAGTTTGAGGGCGTTTTTGTACACTCAAACCGAAAAACAGGAGTGAGTTTATAGTGACAGTTTATTTTCCTGCTTGTAGCCGTTAAAATGAAGAGAAAGAACGCAGTGTGTTCCTCGAAGTCAACAGCCTCTGCTTTTCGCACGTAAACCTTAAATCTGCGCCTAATATGGATCACCGCCTTAGTTTAAGGTAAACGTGCATTGGGGAACCCCATTTATCTCCGGAAGTGCTCTATATTTCTCCTAATGGATGCGGTCCTACACATGAGACTAAAAGTTTAGTCGAAAAGGAAATACTTCCTTCCAGGATATTTCTTCGAAATTTCCCCTCCCGCTGTTTGGCATGAAGGGAAACACTTCGGAGTGAGAAAGCAATGCGCAATTTCTTGTCGTTCTGAAAAACAATTATAGTACAAGGGGTGTAATTATTAATAAAATTTAAGAATTATTATACACATTGTTCCAAAACCTTGGAAAAATACCCGTGGCGTACCATAAATTTAAAAGTGGGCCGCCATTTCTAATCCTTCTCCATGCCTCCCCGCGTATAAAAAGCCACAATTTATATATACAAGGTGGCTCGGCACCAGGGTTAAAGTACACTTAGATGGCTTGAAATCACATAGCAATGCTGGTCGCAAACCACTCACAGCGTTAGTTCTAAAACCGTCCAGCATGCACAAATATTTACAACCAGTGCGTGAAAAGCGCCAGATAAAACTCTGCTTAGCTGCTCACGTGCATAGATGATTAGGACATCGCATTTTGCGCTTCTCATGCACTGGTTGTCACTATTTGTGCATGCTGGACGGTTTTAGAACTAGCGCTGCGAGTGGTTTGCGACCAGCATTGCTATGTGATTCCGAGCCATCTAGGTGTACCCTATCCCTCCTAGAAGTTTGTAACCCTGGTGCTGAGACACCCTGTATATATACCACCCTCATTATCATCATCATCATATACATATAAAGTGTGACCTTATTTTTTTGGGGGGGCATGGTGAATAATTAGAGATGGCTCACTTTTGAAATCACGCTACCTCACTGGAAAATATAATTTCTGCACATTCCTATGCCAAAAATGAAATTTTACATTCAACGTCATTAGAAAATTTTCAACCAGTGAACTTGTAATCGCTAATGACGATGATTCTTTTTCCTTCTTGTTCAGTTCATAAAATCAGCAGAATTTATGGCCGTTAATTATCAAGATTGATGGATTCATTGGCCTAACGAAGCCTTAATTTTTTCGAATTACTTCACAGTTGATTGAATTAGCAAAATTTCTTATATTTCTTACAGCGACCTTCCAACGACTTATGTAGTAATTACTAGTTTATTTGCTTTATATTTACAGTAAACATTATTTATATGTAACGCTTTTAATAGCTATAATATCTGTATTACCTATGCTTCTATTAATATTTTTATACTTAGTTTCAATTTTAATTAATTTAAACATAAACTTAATTACCCACCTAACCTCTGAATAGGACTCACCCTTTTTCTTCTTAGATTAAACAAATTTGTCCTTTTCTCTGCTCTTTGAAAATGACTCAGTGATTGATTTTGGATTCTTTTACTCATTTGAAATATATTAAAAGAAACACTACATATAATATTAGTTTTATGGAGAATGTCGGCGTCGTTTTCCTTAACATCTGTCATGATTTTGCACTCGATAGTTACACTATTAAAAACATAGAAATGTAGGCTTGGGTTTTAGGTAAATGTTTTACACTTCAAAGAAAAAATTGTTGCCTAGCTATTGAGTTTTAAATTGGTGATTAAAAGTACAGCCAGATGCAATATTTTTGTGGCAGCGAACTTTCAATATTTTACACATAATTGCCAAACTACATTCATGCATGCATGTATGTGTGTGTGTGTGCAATATATTTATTTATAATTTGTGCGTCTTTGTACGCTGCTTCATAGTATATTTCATGCGAAGTTAGGCTTTCTCATAACTCTTTATGTAACGTTTCGTTTAACCCCAAAGTTTAGCCTTGTTTTATTACTATAAGATTTAAATGTTACAATGATTGACCCCTTTGCGGATATCATTAATATAGCGAGTTTTGTTAACGCGGGTTTGCCTCTGATGGTACATAACTCGTTTTTTTCTTCTAACACGCCAGGGAAAAAAATATGGAAAGAAAAGGATATATCTGCTAAAAAGAATGATTGAACTGAATTCTCTATGACTAGAGATTTATATGGCTAATTTCGATTGGTGATGCCAAGAGTTAAGATAGCAACGAAGTCAAAAATGTTAATATCTACAATCAATCTAATTCATCCTTCAGCCTTATACATACATACAGGCTGAATTTAATCCTCCGCACCTCCGATACATTTTTGAAATCCTTATGTTATTATAAGCCCATTTGCAAATCATTGTTGGATCGGAAAATGGAATTTTATATTTTTTTGTTTTTTTAATTTTTTCGAGCGGACCATGTTTGTTGATTCAGCCAATCATGGGTTAGGGGAGGCCAACCTTCTTTTTAAGATTTCACGCCCATTTGACGAGACATTCCACATGTTCAGCCAAATTAGTATAAGATGTATTACGGCAGTATTTCGTTCCATTACAAATAAATCTGACACCCACGTATTAGAAGCACAAACTAGAGCTATTTTTACGTGGAAATATTCGACGAAACAATACGCAATATAAATAAGACACAAAAAACAACGTTTTAGAAGCGTATTTATGTCAAGATTGAATTTAAGCTACGCGTTTCGGGCGATAGATGTTCGCCCTTCTTCGGGAGTGAACACGTGGAATATCGTCAACAAACGAGGTTGATTCGCGGATGTAACTAGAGTTGAGTTATTAAGTGAAATGTTCACTTCCAAAAGTAGGACGTCAAGTACTACGTGGTTTTTGTAGTGCGGCCACTCCTCCCAGAAATTACCAAATTGTGGAAAAGTTGGCTGTCTGTTGGTAGAGGTGGCAATTATGGTGGGACTATGGATTAATATCAGAAGGAGTTAGGTGGAGTACATTTCGCCAAGCTGAGCTGAAGGAAGGAGTTGAGCTGTGGTCATTCACAATGGAATCACGAAACATGTTAATGAAGAAAGCTTCGGCGAAGTCCAGTTCAAGTGGTGAATGAGGTTGGTGGATGATACGAGCGTCAAAAAAGTTAAAGCGATGGTTGTGTTCGTGGCTGTGAACAGCAATGGATGATTTGTGCACCTCACCTTTCTCAACGTATCGGCGATGTTCTTTCAACCGATGGATGAGGGCACGTTTTGTATTTTTGGAAGTCAACATTTCACTTAATAACTCAACTCTAGTTACATCCGCGAATCAACCTCGTTTGTTGACGATATTCCACGTGTTCACTCCCGAAGAAGGGCGAACTTTTATCGCCCGAAACGCGTAGTTTGAACTCAATCTTGACATAAATACGCTTCTAAAACGTTGTTTTTTGTGTCTTATTTAGAGCTATTTTTGTTTAGGAGAAAAAGAGACGCCGTCCTCATCCCAGATTCGAACCAGGGTCCCCGCAATTAGCCCGCGGTGTCTTGACCTACTAGACGAATGAGAACAAGAAAAAACGCTTTTTTCTCCGTATATTAAGTTGTAAGATATTATTACCCTTCACAGGGATAACACAATTTCCAAATATTGGTCAACACACAAAGCAAAAATAGGTTTAATTATTGGTTTTATGACTATTCAACACAGAATAGACTGAACGGAATGATTTCATATTTTGGCTAGAAACTGATTACGCAATAATAAATTAGACAGGGCTAATTGTAATAAAGGTGTAACTTGCAGCATTTGCCAAGAAAGCTTGCTAAACCCTGCAATATAATTTTCTAAAGAAAACAAACCAGTTTGGCTGACATTATTTCGCGAAAACATCCACGCGCGGGATTCAAAATAAAATGAATGCTTCTCTTATGCACAAACTGAATTGCAACTTGCAATGTGATTATAAAAATTAAAGTAATTTGTTTTCTGCTATGACTTTCAGAAATAAAATAAAAATAATATAGAACTTCAATTTAACGAATAGAGAAAAAAATAACTTTACAGCTACTTCAAAATCTAATACGTTTAAATTTAAAAAGTTAACGCTAGCTCTGTATTACTGGACGTATTCTAAACTTTTAGAATACATCCCGCGTTCGCTTTTTCACATTTTTCGACCAGCTTGTTATCCCGCCGCGTGTTGCCAAAAAGGTTTCAATTGGCTCTATTTTAACTACCTTTTAATATTTAATTTCTCGATTTCCATGGGAATATAGCTGCTAATTTTCATACATTAAGGATTTTAATGTGTCTACATTAAGCTCAATTAAATTCGTTAGATTCGGCATGTGAGCTTTGAGGATGGGGGTTTACTTGTGAGTTTTCCTGACTTTCTCAGTCTGTAATGTAAATACGAGCCAATCTCCTAAAAATTCCTCCAATGAGGCAATCCTCTCTATCTCTCCAAGGGAGGCCGGCCGGTACCTACACGCTTCCCCCTACTTCCCAAGTCCTGTAATGACTTGAGAAATTCAAGAAAAGTTGAATATCATATTCAAATTTAGCCTTCTTATAAAGACCGAAGTATAGGAGGGGGCAACATAGGGTGAAGTCCAGGCCCCCACCACACGTAGTTAATAGGCAACGTATTTTTGTACGAGAAAAAGAGGAATCTTGACTTTGTGCCAGTGGAACTCGTAACGTGTCTTATGTTCAGTGTATCTATTGGATAAAGTGAAAGAAAATACAATGTTTCAGTAACGTACGCAAACATTTTATAAGGGGTTATGGGTGTACTAAGAGGTGGGGAGAGTTTCGACAATCAAAATTTAATTGTATACAGGAAAACAAAAGGTCAGTGGGGTTACGACCCCATCAACCCCTGCTCCCGGTGCTATTACAAATAGTTTTTATGTTACAACTACCAAATGTTCAGGGCCGGACATTAGCTGAAGCCATTCCTCTCTCCCCCAAAACCGAGCAGTTTTTAAACACAAAAAGATATACTACTACTGCTAGGTTATATAAAAAGTGCTCACGAACTTGTTTTACAACTTTGTAATAATTTTACAAAAGACGCTGATTGGAGCATAGCTTGCCTAACCTCCACCCCCCCCCTAAAAAAAAAGAAAGAAAGATGCGCTTCGTAACCATTGATTAGTTGTAATATCATCAATCAGATAATAACAATTATTAACGCTGTATTAGGGTAAAAGGTCACTAAATTAAAAATTTACAGGACGGTGCATAAGCATTCCCAGAAAGTGGAAGGGGGTGAGGTTTATTTCAACCCACAATCCAGAATATTAACCGTGTTAAAAAAATGCGTGTTAAAACTTAGGCGATGGAGGTTAAACTCCCCATGACCCCCCACCGTTAAAAAAATGGGACGATGTCTAAATGTTCTCTAGTGCATAATATTTAAAAACTGAGGTTTTTTATATTTATTAATTAGGAAGAGATTTAAAAAATAGCGATAAACCGCCAATTCTAATAAACTGATCATTCTCGCGCGTAAGAATATTGTAAATTTTATTTTCGTTGTTCGTAACACGGTGAAGACAGCTTGCAAAGTCGCCAAATTGGGCTTACCCTTTTTCTGATAGTATAGAACCAATGAAAAGGGTATCTCGGAAAAAATAAACAACCCAGTAGTTACTCGTTAGCGCCTATTGGTGAAACTAGTCCAATCAGTGAACAGATGGCTATTTCAAAAATGTTTCTCTAGTGCGGTGGTTTGAACTCACCCTGCATAATTTTAAACTACATATGTCGGAAGATAACTTAGGAGGGATAGAAAAAGCTCCATCTAAACAATCCATCCTGGGTTTATACTGAACAACTAACTTTTGGGTTGTATATTACTCGACGTCTGTTAATTAGGCCCATGTTCAAAGCTAGATAAATTTAGATTCTGCGGTTGTGCACTGGTAACGTGTTGGGCCACTCTTCGGATCATCCGGATATGATTCCAGCAAGTACTTAACGCCTGTCGGTTGTTTTCTGCAGATCCATAGTTCGGGGTTTTATTTACTGGTTAAAACAGCAACGTATTAATTGGATAACTGTAGGTGTTGACGCAGAATGGCCTTATCTTTCGTTCGGCAATAAAGCACAAACAAAAGATGAATTTCGATGAGCACGAAACCAGCTTAGAACTAGGTAAAATATATCCAGTATTAGTATCTATGTTGTAGAGCATTTCTACCTTGTTGATGATCATAAATCTACGCCCTCCATCGGTAGTGCGTGGATGACCTTACTAAATACGACTTACCATCATTCATTATAATAATCCACTCCTTCCTTTTTTCAAATTTTCCTTCATTTGCCGGCTTTAAAATATTTTGCTCCATCATCTGGCTGGACAAAGAATTGTTGACTAAAATAACAACGTTCTTTGTTCGCTTACTTAGAATTTTCTCATCGATTTTTGAAAGAGCACAACAACGTCAGTCTGTCAATCGATTGAAAACAAACCGACGTGCTCTACTCAATATAAAAGAAAAATATTCTCTACAACGTTGATACTAACATTTAAAAAGCCTGGATGGTTGAAAATATATGGTTCGATGGTCACGCGACGACACCAATCCAGTTTTGGGAAATTTCTGGGCAGTAGTGAGACGTAAAATTCAAGGCACAAATTTAATCTTTTTTAAATTCTGTGTTTTCATATTGTAGTAAAGCTAAGTTAAAATTTGTTTTAAGTGTTGCAAAGTTATAAGCTGTTAAATTACTCTTAAAGAAAAGGGATTTCCGGCGCATGCTGGGAACCAAACCCACAATCTCTTGATTACCGGTCAAGTGCTCTACCAACTAATCTTCAGGCGTCAATAATTTCCTCCTTAGGAGCATATTTCTTTCTATTGGCTTTCCATGGACAAGTTCGCTATTGGTGTGGCAGTTCTCCGACTATATTTGTAACCAAAGAGACAAATCAAAGAAGCTAGAATGTCCGATAGTACGAACTAAAATTAATATTATTAAATTAACAATTTTTCATATTAGCGGATGATGTGGCAACAATAGATGTTAAATTACTCGTAAAGAAAAGAATGATTTTCCGGCGCCTTTGTTGCGCGATAAACGTTGATTTAATAACATTAATTCTAGTTCGTCACATCGGACATTCTTTCTCCTTTGATTTGTCTCTTTAGTTACAAATATAGTCGGAGAACTGCCACACCAATAGCGAACTTGTCCATGGAAAGCCATATATATGATCATATGTAAAGAAATCATTGGTGCCTGTAGCTTAGTTGGTAGAGCACCTGACCGGCAATCAGGAGGTCGTGGGTTCGGGTCCCACCAGGCGCCGGAAAATCATTCTTTTCTTTACGAGTAATTTAACATCTTTTGTTGCCACATCATCAGCTAATATGAAAAAATTGATTTAATAAGTTATAAGCTATTGTTAAAAAGCTGAGTACTCAAATAGTTACGATGTGTGTGTAGATATAAAAATCAGTATACTGAGAAAACACATTGAAAATATTTTTAAATATATATCTTATCACACATCAATAAATACTCAATTTCGGAAGGTTAATGCATGATCTAAATGTTGAGATCTAACTTCATCCGTTTAATTTAAAAATGAATGAAAAGGTACATTATAGAGTTCAAAGTTTCTAATTTTGCCACTGGCGTACGGAGGGGTGTTGATGGGGATTGTAATCCTCTTTTGCTGTGAAATTCTTTATATACATATATATGGAGTTGTAGTTTTGTAACCCCCCATAATCCCCCCTCATGTACTTTCTGTGTACGCCTATGAATATTGGAGTCAAAGTTTCAAGAAGACACATCCAGCTAACTTGTGTCCTATGATGGCGTAGTGGTAAGGCATTCATCTATCCTACCGTTAATAGGAACTGGTCATTGTAGCCTGGGGGTTAGTTCCATGGGCTTTAGGATGTTTTCATAAATCGGAAATATGTGTAGACCCACTTCTCTAAGATGCGTAGCGGTGGTAACACATTCGTGTATCATGCCATTGACTCGGATTCAACTCTCAATGGCATTGTAAAACATGTGCCATTTTTCTGCCCACCATATCTTGGGGTTTGGCTGCCTTAGCGACGGAGGTTCGTGTTCCTCGAAAAACTGCATGCTCCGGCGTAGAAAGAAATTTTCTCTCCTTGCACCCTAAAAACACAAACAAATCAACTCAGCCTGATTTTAACAGTACACGAATGACGCTACAAAGAAATACCCCACGTCATGCATATCGCTATGACTATCCTATCAGTATCAGGTTGAGTTCGCTGGAAAATACTTTGGCACTATTTGGCAGTTCGGTGGTCAGGTGAAACATTCGAACCTGGTAAAATTGAATTAGAAATAAAACCATATTTCTAAAAACTTGACACATCTTTTATGACGAATCATTGTACTGTTTTTCATAATTTCATAGGCAGTCAATGTTTAAGGATTACCTTATAGCTAACACAAAACATTCGCTGTGCATGTGGCACTAAATCTAAAATCCTGAAAATCATGGAAGTAATTGGTTGTAGAAAATTTTACGCTTTCTCTCTATCAATTTACGAGTTTTATGAAAACTTCCTAACTTTATTTGCATGATAGTTAAAATGGTGTTTATTTAATTAAGAAAATACAGTCTTGATAACTAACTTCTTCAATAAACGCAACTGCCTGGCAATAAAATCTTCCAGAAAACTAACATTTTCTACAAACGGATAATATTAGATCTTACCATCACACATATTTGAAAATGAAAACAATGCGATTTTTTAAATGAATTATTAATCAATTCTGATTTCATAAAAACTCAGTTCTGTAGCTAAATAACAGCAGTCAGTGTGTGAAACCTTGCCGCTTTGAAACTACTAACAATTTTCTTGAAACTGAATAAATAAGGTGAAACAGATCAGTTCAATAAACAAAGGTTTCATTTGTCACTTTCATCCAAGACAAAATGACTGTTGTAAAAAGGACGCGCTATTTTCAAGCTTCAATTTATTATTCAAGTTTTTCTGCTCCCTCAGATGTCCAATCACTCGCATAAAGCAAGTCTGAGCACACACCCCCTGAGACACGTACAGGTCAAACTAATTGCTTAGCGCAGTCATTTTTTCCCTTTTAGGGTATAAGGAAACCAATCATTGTTTTACTTTATTTACTTGTGCCTTTTCTCCGGACCTTCTACATTGTGTTGGTCTTTAGACATTTTTCTGCGTATATCGCGTATTGTAGAGAATAAATAAATGAAGATTATTATTATCTCAAAGATAACAGATTTTACTCTCTTTAGATGCAGCGAGAATTGTGTGATCTTATGTACAGGGCTGTCCCCGAAATGTACGAACCATGTGCGCCACGTACCCTCAAGAAATTTTGAAAAATACCAAGTACGCGCTGCATACTCTCAAGGTCTGAAGAAAGTTTTTGTAATTTTTGGTTTTTGAAAAGCTTTCAATAATGTTTAGCCTTTTTTTCTAGTCATTTACAAACTTGAATGTAAACAAATGAGGAAAACTCCTGTGAATCCCCCAGGCCTCAAAATAATATCCTGCGTACGACCAGAAGAGGAATGAAAAACTGATGAAAGTGGCAACTGCCACCCTGAGCTTGGATAGACGACCAGTCAAATGCTAGTCAGCGCGGCGCAATGACGTCACCAAGTCCAGAGTTACCCCGCAATTTCAATACTCCTTAATTAAGACAGCATACTCTCAATAATTTTCTTCAGAACAGCCCTGCTTATATACGTCATTTCCACTGTATCTAAAGAGAGCGTTTATTCCGATACACATATCGCATCGTGCGTCAGTGGAGACAAAAATATTTAAAAAAACTTTCTGGATGCGTAAATATATATTGTCTGCGAAGAAATTTCAAGTCACTTGCCAACCAGTTTCTTTGTAAACAAATTTAGAAAATTTTCCTGCATGCCATTTTATATATATAACACTTACGGCTTTTATAAAAGAGTTTTTACTCATTTTTATTAAACGTTTAGATTAAATCAAATTCTATAGAGGTATTTTCCAATGCGAGTATCATTAAAAATTGGAATTTTAATAGCGTAGTTTAGAAATTAAATATATGTTTTTTTGTGATTTTAAGGCGCAAGGACAGCATGGGTCATGTTGCGCTAAGAGCTATAGATTTCCGAGGAATTCAACCCTTTACTGTTAAGGAAACCGAACTCCGGACTACGGTGGGCCGAAAAACAGCACGCGATCTACGATGCTATTAAGGATCGAACCCGGGTAATTGGCAAGATAGAGAGGAATACGTTATCACTACGATACCGTAGAGTGCAGTAGATTTACATTTTCCCAATTAATTCGAACCTCTTAAGGCCCAGGGAACCAACCAGCGGACTGCAATGAGCAGTTAGTGGGTGAGCGTTCGTTTTGGTACCAAACTCCAATGGGTGTAAGTACCACTGGGTGTAAACCACAAGTGGGTAAAACCACCACCAGTGGATGGAAACCCTTGTTAATGACACGGTAGGTGGACGAATTTCTACTGCGCCACTACATGGCCCAAAAACAAAGTCAAGCCTCGTTTACATTCAGCCAACGTCCGTGGCAGTGAGTAGGGAATTAAGCATGAAATTGGGCAGCGCGAGTACATAAACACTTCACTCGCGCTGACCATTAGGGTGGGTCGAATTTTCAAAAATTGCTCGAATCGAAACGTAATAATGCGGAAACGTTGCTGCTTGTCGAGATAAACACAGTGGCAAAAGAAGTTTTGGAATCTGATAATATCTTCAGGTTGCGCATAACCCCCAAAATTTGGGAAATTAACCATAAACTGACCTTTTTTAGAAACTTTTGAATAGTGCCTTAAATTGGTCAGATCGTCACGAAACTCCAGTTGTGACAGTAATTATAATCTAGTTAACGGGAAATACTACTTTGGCAGACGTAAATACCCACCAAAGGGAGCGGGAAGGGGGGGTCACTTTAGGACGAAAATTGGCCAAAATTATGAAAAAAACACCGTAGAAGCGCTCATGATTTCAGAAAAATAGGTAAAGCAGGTAGTTTGATTATCTATTGCTGTGCAGCTCTTCGCCTGTTTGCATTCCACATTCAGTGTAAAGGAAAACGACCTCGAACTTACTAGGGGAAGCGGCCACACTTCGAGTTTCACTCACGCCTTTCCCAACCAACCAATCAACCATATCTGGAAGTGGAAAATCACTATTTTTTGATTTGGTTTGGTTCCACATGAACTGGATGTCGTTTTCAAATATTGACATTTGGCAGCGAGAAAGCAAAACTTCTCTGATGAAACCATCTCTGCTGTCACCGCCACATACTTTGCTCACTGCTTCTGTGATTAATTTCACAGTACGTTTAACCCCCTGCATGTGACATGAAAATTCATTTATGTCGAAAATTAGCACCTGCTTTGAACGAATGAGATCTAAGATTTCCTAGAATGTTGCAGATGCTAGAAGTGGAGGACAGGTAATTTTCGTTGATGACCAACTGATCAACCTTGTGTAGTCTTTTGCATTAAAATTAAAATCAGGAATGATGAACGCATGTAAGGATTTGCATTTCTCTAGTTTTTTCCTGGCTTTTAAAATGTGTCTCAAAGCAAACTCTCTGACATGCTGTCGTTCTTCTTTCACCATAGCCAGAAGAAGATTCTTAAGGTGGGCAAAGAAGCCGTTGGATGCGATGGAACAAACACAAACACTGGGTGGAAAAACGAAGCAATTAGGTTTATAGAATTTTCCGTCAAAAGAACTTGGTTCATCTGTATGCTCCACTTGAATAAGTTGCAATTGAAAAATTAGATGACAAAATAATTAGATTGCAGTCGTACTCTGAACCTGTCAGAAAGCACCTTCAAAGGTGTGAAAAATTACCAATGGCAGAATTCCTGGAAATTCATTCAGTGCACACTTCCAAAAATGAACAAGAATATCCTAAGCAAAAATCAAAAATATTTACTTGAAATTTCACTGGTCATCTAATTCCTTCTTTGCCCATCTCGAGAATCTTTCTCTGGCTATGGTGAAAGACGAAAAAAAGCATGTCAGAAAGTTTGTTTGAGACCCATTTTAAATGCCAGGGAAAATAAATGCAAATCCGTACGTAGGTTCATCATTCTTGATTTAAATTTTGATGCAAAAGACTACACACGGTTGACCTGTTGGTCATAAACAAAAATTAACTGTCCTCCACTTCTAGCATCTGCAACATCCGAGGAAATCTTAAACCTCATTCATTCCAAGCAGATAACAACTTTCAACATAAACGAATTTCCATGTCACACTCAGGAGGTTAAACTTACTGTGAAACTAATCACAGAAGCAGCCAGCAAAGTATGTGACAGTGACTGCAGAGATGGTTTCATCAGAGCAACTTTGCTTTCTCGCTGTCAAATGCCATTATTGGAAAACGAAGAAGAGTTCATGGGGGAAAAAAAAAATCACAAGAGTAGTGATTTTCCACGTCCAGCTATGGTTAGTTGGTTGGTTGGGAAGGGCATGGGTGGAACTCGAAGTGCAGCCGCCTCCCCTGGTGAGTTCTGGGTAGAGATGTAAAAAATCCTGGAATTTTGGGCAAATTGGAAACTTTGAATATAGAAATGAAAATAGCTAGAATAAAGGAGGTAGTCCCGCCTTTCTTCCTATTGGTCGATTCGACACAATCGACCAATAGGAAGAAAGGCGCGGACGGGACTACCTCCTTTATTCTAGCTATCTTGGTTTCTTCCCATCAAAGTTTCCAATGTGTCCAAAATTCCTAGATTTTTTGCAACTCTAGTTCTGGGTCGTTTTCCTTTTCAATGAAGGTGGAATGCGAAGAGCTGCACAGCAATAGTTAATCAAACAGTCTACTTAACCTATTTTTCTGAAGTCATGAACGCTTCTACGGTGTTTTGTTTTTTTCACAATTTTGGCCAATTTTCGTCCTAATGCGACCCCTTTCCCCCCCTACTTTTGAGGTTACTTTCGTCCGTCAAAGTAGTATTTCCCGTTAACTAGTTTCCAGTTAGTGTCGCAACTGAAATTTCACGATAATCCGACCAATTTAATGCACTTTTCAAGATTTTCTAACAAAGTGTCAATTTATGGCTAATTTCACAAATTTTGAGGGTCATGTGTGACCTGAAGATATTATCCGATTCCTAAACTTATTTTTTCACTGTACTTATCTCGAGAAAAAGCAACTTTTCCGCACTATTGCGTTTCGATTCGAGCAACTTTTGAAAATTGACATACCCTACTGACCCTGCCTTTCCCCGCCGCTCCCTGCATTGGTGATTTTTGTGAGGAACTCAAATGACAGGCAGCGTCCTCCATTGCCGAGGTCGAATGCGAAGAAAGTATGAAGCAGAATGTAAACACTTGCTGTCTTTGATGCTGCGACGAAAGTATTTTGTGGAGTAAATTCAGCAGCGCGAGGAGCAGTGGCAATTGCCCGAATATACACGAATGGCCACTAGTATCTTAGCTAAGGAATTATCAAACTCCATTTTAATTTCTGTTGTACTTTTGACCAGTATCTTTTAGGCTTAATAATTAAATTAATAAATATTCGTCTTGAAATTTGTATTTGCAATTTTCGGAAAATTGTAAAAATCACAACAAATGCCATCCATGCTTTTGCAACAAAGTATCAGTGCGACATGTTTAACGTTGCTCGATCCAGGTGGCAACTCTACTGTAGCCCAATGCAGGTAATCGGAAAATATAGAGCACACCCACATAACATATTACATCCCCCATTAATAAAACACATAATTTTATTCTGTAAACTTCGAATGTTCTGTGTAAAGTAATATTTAAAAATGAAGAACACCTTCAAGCAATCAATACGATGTATAAAATGCTCTAGCATACCGTAGACAATAAATATTAAGAAAAACATCTAAACTGAGTATATACATAATTTCATCAACAATCATTATCAATCTAATGCAGGATGGAGTCCTCTCTGTCATCGCACATACACGTAGTATACAAAAGAAACACTGAGGATTCGATCGTAAGCTCAACACGCTGGCTAGACATGTTAACAAGTTGGACCTACAGTTTAACGTGGAATCTAAATATCGGACTTCACAGTCGTGTGTTATGGCTGGACCCGTTATGTTACCCTCCTAGGGAATGCCCCCTGTCTAGGCTGCTTCATATTCGGCGTCTTGGCCGGAACCGGCACTCAGAGTAGAGGACGGCTTTGACAAGGGAAGAACCCGAATTGGACGACGCCGATTTTAATGGGAGTGGTCTGATTTGAAAGCTCTTAAAAAATTGTTAGACACATATTCGAGCGTTTTTCATAGTGAACCTCAATATAGATGCCAGGAGTCAAAAAAGTGCAAAATTAGAGGCATTTTCAAAGATTTCAAACGGCTTTATCTCGGTTAAAATTTAGAGCTAAAAATTAAGTTTCGACGCATTATATGCATCTTTCAAATCTATCGAACACGCGTTTCAGGATTTTTCGGACTAAACATTATTAAATGTAATTTTGCAATTTTGATTATCGCCTCTGTTATTTATATCTATTGAAAGCCATCTTGGCAGTTTGGCGAAATCATTGGCGATATTTCCAGAAAGATGTTGAAAACCGACTTACTCATCATTATCTCACCTGACCCTGTGTAAACGCAGTAGCTATTAATTGCATTTTTTCTGCATATTCTTGCAGTAAAATTTAACATGTATTACTTGATCAAAATAAAAAATTATCAAAATAAAATCTGACTTTTTTTTATATTTTCGGGAACCTGTTTTCCTTTTTGTAAGTAACAAATATTGAATTTCACTAACGTTTTTTGCAACTAAAGTCATAATAATTGTCAAGACGTTATAATTTCCTACACAAGTTTTCTGTAACTTAATATCAATCTGAATAAAACGTATAAACGTAGTTCATATCGTTTAAACATATACATATTATTTTATAATCGTGTTTTATTTACTTCGTATTGAGTACACACTTTAGAATGGATTATTCCTCGATAGTACTAAATCCAATCAGCATGGTTCGCCATTTGTGGAACATAATTGAAACTGCATATTCTAATTTCCATAGTACATCTGAAATTAATGAGTTCGAAAAAACAGTTGCTGTGGAGCTTTTCTTTTTTCTGGAAAATTATTTAACCGCACCAGAGTTTGAGGTAGATGAAGAAATTGAAGAGGTTTACATTAATGCTCCAAAGTTTGAAACATTTTGCGACGACAGCGGTTTAGAAATTCATCCCGATAAGGACCATATAGATTTGAAAGAGAAACAATGAATGGTTTCTATAAAGGAAAGCCATCCCCATTGGAAATGGGAATCTTGAGTAAGTCATGGCTGAAAAAAAAATGTCAAATAATAAAACATATTTGCGCTTTAAAAAGATATTGCAGTCGGAGGCACGACATTTGGTAAGTATGAAGCAATTGACAGAGAAGTGTTGGAAAAATTTTTAGATATCAGGGGTAATAAGCTGCGAATCGTTCATGGTTCTGATATTCGTAAATGGGCGAATGACGTGTCCTCACGTTATCACAAATTTAAGTTCATTGCATCCACTATAATGGTTAAAGGAATTTTGCAAACGACACGGAATAAAATCCAGAAAAGTCACGAAATTAGTAACCAAAAAATACGTAATCTCAATAGAAAGCATGCAAAGAATTGCTCATAAATTTCAAACAGAAATACTTAACCTTCTAGAAACATACCCTGCGTATAATATTTTTAATACAGATCAAAGCGACTTTAATTATGAACTGTCAGACAATCGAACTCTATTATTTCGCGATGAAAAAATAATGCTTGGATACGCATCTTCCCCAAACAATCGATGTATACACTCATATACTGTACAATATTTAACAAATGCTGATGGTTACGTTATTGGAAACGTATTTTTATGTTTGCAAGAAAAGAGCGGCCAGTCTTGCATCCGTGTAACATCTTCCCTGTTTCAGGCTCCAAATGTTACTTTGTCTTACAGTGTGTCTGGAAAATTAAATACACGTTTATTTGAAACATTTTTGAACGAACATTTTTTTCAAAATGTAACAGAAAATTTTGTTCTCTTGTGTGATTCCTGGGAAGTTCATAAAAACGCACGGAGTTTTGAAAGAAGATGTGGCGTTAGAGAAAAAGCAGATGGGGTGATCAAAATCATTCCTGAAAATAAAACGGCATTATGTCAACCTCTAGACCGTTATTTTTTTAGGGAGATGAAATATATGACTCGCGAAATATACCATTTTGGAAAGTTAAGTAGTGATGGAACGTAACTTACAATTAGAAATGATATTATCCGATTACAATCTCTCGTACCTTCCAAATAAGTTCCAATATTTTGCGACCTATAATTCGATATGCCTGGTTTGCATCAGGATTAATAAAAGGAGAAAAGCTGGATTTTGTAAACATCCTCCAAGTTTGTTTTACATTAACAAACAAAAAAAAAAGTGTGAGAAAACTGACATATGTAAGGAATTTCCATTTATAATATGCAGCCATTTCAGAAACATTTGTGTTTTCAATGATTCTGGGACTTTCACACTATAGACTGCAAAGCTACGAAATAAATTATTTCACTCAATATTTTTTATATGCAGTATATGTGCATATACAATACACAACGTATATAATGTGTAATACATTAATTACTCATATACAGCATGATTTTCCTATAATATAACAACATAAAAAAAATGAAAATTATTTTTGGAGAACAATGCAATCCTTTTACTATTCCAAAAAATGATCGATACAAGATGAAGAAAGTACGAGGGCGAATCAGAAAGTCTTTGCCCCTATTTTTTATTAGCCAAAATAAGGTACATACAGGTAATTACAAATATACGTACTATTCTACGTACCTTACACTATTTTTCCACATAGTCCCCACACCGGTTCAGACATTTGTCCCATCGCAGCACTAAATTTGAGATGCCCCTGTGGTAGAATTCGTCCGGCTGACTGTGGAACCACCGTCGGACTGCTGTCTTGGCTTCATCGTTGCACGTGAATCGCTGTCCTGCCAGGAACTTCTTCAGCGGACCGAAAACGTGGAAATCACTAGGGGCGAGGTCCGGACTGTATGCAATCAGAACCGCCGACAAGCTCCGGTCATTTCACTGGGAGAGTCTGGACCACCCACCATACAGTCCGGACCTCGCCCCTAGTGATTTCCACGTTTTCGGTCCGCTGAAGAAGTTCCTGGCAGGACAGCGATTCACGTGCAACGATGAAACGAATAACGATCAACGATGAGTTCCGCAGTCAGGCTGGCTTCTACCAGATGCTGCGATAGGCGCTGAACCGGTGTGAACTATAATGAAAAAAGCGGAGTACGTAGGGCATCAATACGTATGTTATATTACCTAACCATCTTACTATAATTACCTAATGAAAATAGGGCAAAGACTTTCTGATTCGCCCTCATCTTTGTCCCTAACAGTAACGCACTCACGAAGGGGGAAAGAGCAATGGGGCCCGGACCTTGGGCCAACCAAACGAAAAAACTATTTTGATAAGACTCTTGGAAAAAAATTCACAGAGTACAACCGTTTTTTAATATGACAGTAATTCGCCAATTAATATGACAGTTGGAAAAGGAGTAGGGAAAATTGACGTAATTTTGTAAAATTGAACAGATCGGGCAGAAAGTTGGCACAAACATTATTTAGGCCCAGATATGAACAAATATGACCATAAAATGAGTTTCGTACAGGCGCGTTTCCAATAGGAGAGAGGCAATTGCGGCGATCGCCCCCCAAAATCAACGTTTTTTAATGTGTGTTTATTTTCTCATTTATGTTTGTTTCCTTCCACTCTCACGTTAGTTTTTTTCTACTGTACTAAAATCGCTTCTCTCCCAAATGCTTCCCAAAGAACCGCCCTCGGTATCATGTGGGTGGAGGCTTATAAAATAATCAGGGGTTATATCACTGGCGTAGTGGAAAATCTCTGGCTTCCTCACCTTGCAAGCACTGAATTTGTAACTTTTGGAGTTAGCATAGCAAACAGAAACGTCTCAAGCTTCGGGGGCCCCTCTGGATGGGGGCGAGAATTGTAAGGACTCTTCCCCGCGCGGAGATGACCTGCATGAAACTCATTTTATGGTTATATTTGTTCCGATATAGGCTCGAATTACGTATTAACATTTGTGCTTTCAACCTTCAGCCCAATCTGTTCGGTTTCTCAAAATTATGCCAATTTTCCTTACACCTTTCTCGGTAAATTTATTGGTGTTAAATCCCCCATCAATAAACACACATACTTTTGAAAACATTGTATGCCACGGCCCCTCCCCTCCCCCTTTGAAAAATTCTGGGTGCAATTCTGACGCAAGGTAATTTTTGGGGTATTACGAATGCAAGTTATTGAACGAAGATTTTACTCTTCGTATGAAAAGACATTAAATGATTATAAACAATAAATTCACGATATTTCCCATGAGCAGTAAGATCTTCGATCATTAATTTGTATCCTTAATGTGTGAATTTACATTTCAACCTCCTTTTATATGTTTCATGCATATTCAATAATACAAACGCAAACAGCCAGCTTTCTAGAAAGATCGCCAATGATTTCGCCAAATTGCCAAAAGTCTGTCGACAGGTATTGAGTAATAGAGGCGATATTCAAAATTGTTTGTTTGTTTGTTTTTTGGTTTTACGGCTCAAAGACTACAGTGGTCATGCTGCGCCGGGACCTACTGTTTTCCGAGGAATCCGAACCTCTTAAGGCCTAGGGAACCAAACCCCGGACTACAGTGAGCAGTGCGATCTTTATGAGATCTCTGAGTAAGCGTTCTTTTTGCACTGCTGGGAGTCGAACCCGGATTAGCCGCGCAATAGGAGAACGCGTTACCACACTGCGCCACCGCAGGGCGATATTCAAAATTACAAAAATTACGCTTGTGTAACATATAATAATGTAATTACAAAATTACATTTAATAATGTTTTATCCGAAAAATCCTGAAACACGTATTCGATATATTTGAAAGATGCATACAATGCATCAAAATTTAATCTTTAGCTCCACATTTTATCCGAGATACAGCTATTTGAAATCTTCAAAAATGCCCCAAATTTTGCCCTTCTTTGGCACCTGACATCTATATTAAGGCCCACGCTGAAAAACGCTCAAATACGTGTCTAACAATTTTTTGAGAGCTTTCAAATGAGACCACTCCCATTAAAATTGGCGTCGTCAGTTCAGTCCTTCCCTTGAGAACTGCATATATTCATATCCATATGCGTAATAATCATCATCATCATCATATTCAACCATTATCTATCCACTGCTGGATGAAGGTCTCTCCAAATGCTTTCCACACAAGTCTATCCTGAGCAATTCGCTTCCACGTCACCCCAACCTGTTTTCTTATTTCATCCACCCATCTAGTTTGAGGACGTTTTCTAGGTCTTCGGTGGTCTCTTGGAATCCAGTTCAGAATTTCTGTTGTCCATCGTTGATCAGTTCTTCTTGCAATATGCCCAGCCCATCGCCATTTCAGTCCTTTTACTTTAACAATGATGTCCTCTACTCTAGTTTGCTCTCTCACCCAAGTGTTTCTTTTTCGATCTCTCCTAGTTATTCCAAGCATGCACCTCTCCATGCTCCTTTGCGTTGTCTGTAACTTTCGTATTGCTCCAACTGTTAGACTCCATGTCTCTGATCCATAAGAGAGGACTGGCAATACACACTGGTTGAAGACTTTTCTTTTTAGACATAAAGGCAATTTCCCCTTCAGGATAAAACTGTTTCTTCCAAATGCACTCCAGCCAAGTTTAATACGTCTGTTGAGTTCTTTCATAATGTTGCCATCCATTGAAATCAGCTGGCCAAGGTAAATATATGAATCAGCAATTTCTAGCTCAATGTTGTCAACTTGTATTTTTGTTTCCTCTACGAAATTATTGAACATGATCTTAGTTTTTTGTAGGTTCATCTTGAGTCCAACTTCTTTACTTCTAGTTGAGAGCTCCTGTACCATGTCTTGGAGTTCTGATGGGTTCGTTGAAAAAATAACAATGTCATCAGCAAACCGCAAATGATTTAAATATTCACCATTTATTTTTATTCCCCTGTTATTCCAATTTATTTGATGAAAAATCATCTGTAAAGCTGAAGTAAAAAGTTTTGGAGAAATGGTATCTCCCTGCCTCACACCTTTACCAAT
>QLNU02015360.1:239568807-239585634 GCA_006491805.2 Dysdera silvatica
GTAATAAAAATATAAATGCAAAAAAAAATTATGACAAGTAGCTTTATTATATAGTATACTGCATTATTACGATTTGTAATAATGCGCTAGTGACGAAAGTGAAAAATTGAAATTATATGACAATATATTGAATCTAGGCATGCATGTACAATCTTTTTCAAGGGAACAGTTATACACGCATGCCGGACACAATATATAAGATCTTCAAGACAGTGTTTCTGAAATGCCAGAGGACCGTTCAACGAAACTCCTAAAAACCAATGCCAAACGTTCCAAATGATTTCTGTTCCCGAAATCACCCTACAGATCATTACTGTTAATAAGTAATATTCAAATATATAAAGATGTAATAAAATATACATGTACTTACAAGGATATGTTGAGCCTAGCTCTTCGAGTTCATGACCTTACACTTTGGCATTTTGAAAGAGAGAGGGAGGGGGTGTTATTGGCGGAATTATTTAGGATTGGTAACAGTTTGGTGCCAAACAACAGGGAGGCTAAAGAATTAGCTGTAGCAGAAGTTAAAAGGGGTGAGGAAAGTAGCTGTAAGGAATTTTTTTTGGAATGAAAAGGAAACTGAAAATAAAAGAGGAAGAAGTTATGAAAATGTAAATGAAAAGTATTAGCCAAATATATGGCGCGCCTTTATGTTAAATTATTTTTTTTACTGCGTTTTAGGTTAGCAAGCATCTTATATATTGTTTTTGGCATGCGTGTATAACTGCTCCCTTGAAAAAGATTGTACATGCATGCATAGATACAATATATTGTCATGTAATTTCAATTTTTCACTTTCGCTACTAACACATTATCACAAATCGTAAAAATGAGGTGTGTTATACAATTAAGCCACTTGTCATAAACTTGTTTATGCATTTATATTTTTATTACATATGCATGTATATTTTATAATATAATATACTGTACATACATTTACACCTATATTGTATATACGCTTATACATATAATGGTATCAGATCTTAAAATCCTGTATATTCATGTTCTAGTTCATAGGCCTATATTATTTCATATGATATACAGGTGTGTTTGTGTGGTTATTGGAATTCCATATATCTGCACTTACTTATTAATAATTTTAATTTATTTAGTTTCATTTTTCACCGATTTACTTACTTAATTTTCTATATTTGTATTATTTTTATACGCCCCCTCCCATTCGCATTTAATGTATTATGAGTAATAACCTCACAGGCTTTTCCATATTTCTTTCGTACATGTTCTTGTTTATTCTAACACTTACCTTTAGGATATATATATATATTGGATAGACTATTCATAACCCATGACATTTTTGTGTAAGGAACTATTCCAGAGTTATCTATTAATAATTGCGCTTATTTAATATAAAAATTAATATAAAAATACCTGTACAAGTATCATTACGTATTATTAAATTCAATTTGTTATACGATCTAGGTAAATTTCTAGTTTTGTGGTGAGATTTTGTTCAACCTTCGATGTTTCATGGCGTTTAGTGCGTATTTGAATTCCACACGTTTAGCTGTCATTTAAAGTTTGCTAGGTTTACGAAGCAATTTTTTTTCAAAAAATGTGTTTTAAATCTCACAGAATATGCTCGAGTGTTAGACTAATTTTTAAAAGTTGCCACAGTATTGTCTGCCTTCCCGCTCCCGTATATTACGTGATTCGCCTACAGCAATGTACCGTATATTACAAAACTCGTTAAGGCCTGAAGTTCTTTGAAATGCCACTTATGTGTGTGGTATATAGTTTTCGATTTTTTTCCTTTGTATCGTTTATCTTTGATTTTGTATTCATGCCATGTCGAAACATAAAATCTACTTTCCATGTTTTGATTTTCTTTTTCGTTTTCCTTTCGCGTTTGTGTTTTTACGTGCATACCATTAACTTGGATCGATAGTCATGAAAAAAACTGTCCTATTTTTGCAAATGGTTTTATTGCAAGCAAAAAATTTGGGCATTTCCAAAGCAACCTGGCAGAAGCTGTTACGATTCAGGAATTTTACATAGGGTGAATGAAATTTACTTAACATTTCCAGAAATAAGCTTTCATTATTCATATTTAACTTCCTTGCAGAAGTGAAATGTATTTTTAATGAAATGTATTTTTACATTAACGTCAGTATAATTCCCTGCTTATACATCTCTTGAGGTGTATCCTGAGAATTTCAAATACACGAGCAATTATTATCACCGAAAGAAGACAAAATTCCCATAATTCCACATCACAATTAGTAGTGAACTTTCAGGAATTGACATTTATTTGGGAAATTGAAATTATATCGACATTTATTTGGGAAATTGATATTATATCGACATTTTCCTAGGAAATTGATTACGTAAAGTGCCACTAATCGCACGGTCATATCCCTATCTACTTGAAAAATTCAACGTTGCTGCTATTTTGTTAAAATCTGTTAGCTTTTTTTCTGAGTTTTTTACTCATTAATAAGTAACAACATAGCACTGTTCTATTCGAGACGTGTACTTCGATGGCCTCCCTTCTTTTGAAGCGTTGAAATTATTCAAAACGCTGCTGCGATATCGCCTTATGCAAATTCACTCGTTAAGGAGATTTAATTTTCACAATAAATTCGCTAATATTTTCTTTACCGCTGTTCGATAATCCAATTAGCTTAATGCCTATGGAAACACTGGTATTGTTCATTAATCTACTCATTATATTATTACTGGGATTTTAAAGATATATCTTCTTTTCGAAGCCATTGATTATCTTTTGCGGATTTAATTTCGCGCCAAAGATTATTAGCTAGAGGATCGTGGAGTTTCTCATACCTTCGGGGGTATCAAAAGTCACTTTCCCATTAACCTCTCCAGAAATTTAAAGTTGTTACCCAATATACGGCATTAGATGAGCTTCCAAATAAGCGTATATTACTCATTATTGTCTTCTAATAGCCAAATTCAAATAGCATTAGAATTTACTTCTAATGCCATTCAAATATAGTATATTAGAATGGCCATAGAGTAGGGATGAGCATCGATGCATGGTTTCCACTCTTTTGTCCTAATGAAATTCAAGGGATTTTTTAAGGACTTTTTAAGGACCAAATATTTTTTTTTCCAAGGACCTTACATTGTTACTACATTGGAAATAAGGGAAATACCCTCTTTTTTTTTGCCAAAACTTGAAAAAAGGTTTTGGGAAACATTCAAGGACCAACCACATTTTTGACAGTTTTCAAGTACTTTTCAAGGGCCCTGACTTGGCAAAAAAAAAAATTCAAAGAATTTCAAGGACCGTGGGAACCATGCGATAGTTAATGTTTTATTTTCGATGTTTTCACCATAGGTGTTTTACATCGGATGTTCGATGTTTTCACTATTGAAGGAAAACTGCCTATGTTTTCAGACCATCGACGTTTTTACTGCAATGTCAATTTTTTTTAATAATGCAAGAGATTTGTAACTTTATCTTAGGTTTCGACAATTTATAATCCCAATTTTAATAATAACTATCTAGAATCACTGTCTCACGATCGTTTATATTTAGAGTAAGGTTTAACTGACAACGGTATCGAGAATTTATACGCTAATGCATTAAGTAGTTCACATGTGTAATTAGGTTGGCGAACACTGGTCTTACCTTGAGGGAGGGTAGTAAATATACAGAATTTTTGTGCATTAACATTTTAAAATAAATGATGAGATGTTGTTTAATAGAATGGTTATATATCCCTTCAGTTGTTTAGGCGCCGTTTGGAAATACCAACAAGCGGGGTCGGTTTGGGCCGGAAATTTTATGATGGAACAGACAAGTAGGAAAGTGGGGAGAGTTTGAATGTCCGTGACCCCTAAAAGGTCAGAGAAGTCAGCTGTAAGTATAAATCGAAATATGGCCATTTTCAGTCAGAGTCTCTGGCTAGCGCATGTATTCGCTTAAAACTACTAAGAATAATATGTAATTTTCTTACATTCCATAGATGACTTCATGTGGTCATTTTAAATTCTGTACTATTTTTTAATATATAATTACATTTATTTTCTATAACCGTATATTAAAAGACAAGCTTCTAAATAAATTTTACCTATATCTATATATATATTGATATTTATTTACTTTATTTATTTTAATTTGAAAAATAATGAATGAATTTTTATCTTTTCTGAAATAAATTAATAAATTTATATTTATTTCATAATATTGGGTGTTTACCTCTCCTCATGGATCATTAAACATCAATGTTTTACCATCGATGTTCATCCCTGGTAGGAGAAGGATGCCTGTGCAATATGGCTTATGGAGAAGAAATCGCTAACGCAAGTGCAACGAAATTTTTGAGATATGCACAAAAGAACACCTCATTATTTACAAAATAAGTGTGACTTCTCTTGATATGCGTAAAGACCCCAGCAAAGAAACTTTCCTGAAACACCAGACATTTTACAGCGAACGTGGATGGAATTAGACTTTCGTTTACACACACAGGTAAGGAATAAAGGATCCACTTGAAGACATAACTACGTAAAAGGAATAACTTCGATCATTAGCAATGTATGTAATTCATTAAGAAAAAAAATTAAGTTTCTAGCTATTGTAGTTTGACGAAAATAAAATTTGAAGTTGTATACTTCTTTAATATATACCCTTTACTGTTATACTATATGTTCGCTACTTCGTTGTAATTTATTTTAATTTAAAACTAACGACTAAACTGTCATTTTTTCTAAACTAAATTAATATTCTTATGCTTATTTTGTAATATTGGGTTTATCTTATCTCATTAATCATTAAACTTAATTTTTTTTGTTAAATTCTATATTTTTGAAATTGGAACACTGATGATTTCTGGTTATAGACATCGATGTCTAGGAACCGATATTTGACAACTATCTATTTTTTAATGAGGAAAAGCAGTTAAGTGTTTTTAAAATTAAAATAATGAAGATTTTAAGATATAAATGACATTTTTTCAAACATCGATGCTAAACGTCGATGTTTTTCTATCGATGCCCATCCCTATTATAGAGCGACTTGAATTCCATTTGATATGAGTATTAGGTATTTCATTAATAGAATTGTATATTAAGTCCTCCTAATTTGTTCTGACATGAATAAACACGCTGTACTGTTTTTGAGCATATAACGAAGCTCTTTGATTTACTGGCAATATTTGTATTTTTGTTTTTTGTAAATCACTTGTATGTCGAGAATCAACAAGTATGCGGTTTTCTGAATCTTCAAGAGAGTGTGTGTGCACTCTTGTAGTATAATTATATAAATTGGACGTCTGCAAAACATTTTATCAAGGATAGCTCATCATTTTATTCGCTACTTCTACAATGTACTTACGTTGAAGTTTTTGTTTACAATTTAGCTGAAATTCTATTGTGTAATTCGCAACATACATGCGGCAATCCGTATTATAAACGTATCAAGATCATATACTGTCTATTCATGAAAAGAAGTCCGATGGTGCAGTTAGAAATATCGGGAGATGAGGTTGCAAATCGGCTAGATCAGTATTTCCCAAACTTTTCAGACTGGATACCGTTTTTTTTTTTCGTGATATTTTTTTCCCAGCCCACCACGATACGCATAGACAAAGTAGGGTTTACAAGTAATTATAATAACCCTCCGATCAAAAAAAACAGTATACATACCATATAAAAGAAACAATAAAAATAGCTTAAAATATTGAAAATGGTACAGTCTTATGTGTTTTTAATTTTCATTTAGTTTCTTCTCGCTGTCTACGAATAATAATTCATAACAATAATAAAACGAGGTAGTTTTTCATATATTAATATGAAGGGTGAAGTTGTTTGCCATCGCAAAAGGACTGTATATCAGGAGAAAAAGAAGTTAATTTTATTCTTAAATCGTGATCGACATCCAATCTGTTTCGATATTTACTGTTAGTTTTTAAGAAAATCAAAGCAGAGAATCCTGTTTTGCACCTGTACGTTATAACAAAGGGCATTAAAAATTGAACTGCTTTCGTACTTAAATCAGGATATTCTTTACAACTTAACCGAAGCATAATTAAGGAAATGTTTAAATTTTTCTTCAGAGTAGCGTCGTATGAAAGTCCAATAAGGGAATTTACTTCTAGTTAATTTATAATTGTAATATATCTTCATTTTCTGTTTTAATACTGAATGAATTTTTAGTTCACATTTTGTTGGTATGTATTGGTGGAAAATGTTCATAAAAAATGTTTATTAATCTCAAGAGATGTTCTTGAATTGATGCAGAGAGTTTGTTTATTTGCAGGTTTATTTCGGAGTCATTTTCCACAAATTTAAACAACACCGAAAAGGATCTAAAATTTCCTTTCAGAACCCGCTACGTCTACAAGGTTAAGTTTTTTAATTGTTGACTGAACGTTAACTGAATCACTGTTAGTTCTCCTTCACAACTTATCCATATTGAAAATTAAAGGCTATTTCCTAATAAACAAACTAGAAAAATATTTTGATGTAATAATAGAATCTTAACACAAAATCACAAACCGATCTCAAATTGACGCTATTTACTAAAGGATCCAAGTGCCAGGTTCTGGTCCAATCTTTTGCCAGAAAAAGTTTGCGGAAAGAGTTCAGCAATTATACTTTCGAGATTTTTAGTTTTATGGAACGATTACTCTAAAATTTTCAGAGGACCGGTATCGGTCCGCGGA
Source organism: Dysdera silvatica (assembly GCA_006491805.2). Lineage (NCBI taxonomy): Eukaryota > Metazoa > Arthropoda > Arachnida > Araneae > Dysderidae > Dysdera > Dysdera silvatica. The sequence goes on from QLNU02015360.1 coordinate 239,575,458, forward strand.
CTACAGTTTTGGAACCCTGGGCTAGATGCTTACAACAATGTAGGACCCCAAGTTCTACACTTGTTTTCGGCGACCGCCAAGAACAAGTTCTTAGATTGGAGTCCTGCTCTGCTGTAAGCGGCTAGCCGGTTTGTGACCTCACCTCCTGGTAGTTTGAACTGTATCATCGCACTTCTTTTCGTGAACAGACAGTAGATCTTCATCGTCGTCCATGTTGGTGTTCCTTCACAGGACATAGTTACCCATTTCGCACACACTGTCAACTGTTCTGATTCAGTCCATCCAAGTTATTACTTTGTAGCTTCAAAATCCATATATTTTTATTCTGAGTGCTGTCGTGTCGTGACTATAACGCGTTCTACTACCATACGAATAATAGCCGTTGAATGCCAACAGTTACCCAGCACTTGTTTTTCTTTTACCGATCAGCAGTCTGGGGTTTGATAACGTTGGGAAAGAGTTTCGTATTCCTTAGAAAACCGTAGGCTTTGCCGCATCACCACCTTAACTGTCCATGAGATACAAACAAAACATCCGTTCTGATGAAGCTTGATACAATCGGGGAAGTCCTTTACATAGTGCCAATATTACAGGAAAGATTATTGTAGAGGGTCAGTGCTCTTCGATTTAAATAAAAAAAACTTTTATTTAGACATCAGAATACAAAATGGCCTTGCTCTTTGAAAAACGTAAGTAATAAAATATTATACATGCATTCTGGTAGTTCCATGAAGAGGGGAACTAGGGATATTTGATCTTTTCATAGATTTGGGAAAGTTTGATAAGTTGGAAATGGTATCACTGCTTTTCCTTCAGTCAGCTAACTAGAATGTAGAAATAATAACCTCAGTCTTTGCATTAGTCTTTACATAATGAGCCAAAGTACGTTTTCATGGTCGAAAAGTATTCTTATGGACCGGGAAGTTCTATGTAATTCACTTTTTTCATTAAAAAGTAAGAACTTTTTAATTGCTTATTGTTTTCGTGCATATTTGAGTTATAACATCATATACAATAATGCTAAATTACTTACTTGCAAATGGCTGCATTTTAGGGCTATGTATTAAATGCGCAACTAGGGATACTTGACCCAATTGTATATTTGGATATTTGAAGTTAATTTTAACTACAAGTATCCAAATGTTTTTTGCAGGTTTTATTGTATTTTTCCCCCTCCTTTCTTTGTAATTTTCGCAAAAATGACGGAATTATAAGATTTGTGCTAATGTATGAGTTCACATTTAAATGGTTAAATAAATTATTTGCTATTTTTTATTCACGGGTGGTTTTTGCTTACAGAATCATCTCTGCGACTGCTAATTTTGAACTTATTAAAATAAAAATTATAGGTATTAATTTTATATAATAAATTGTTACTTTTGTTATGTAAAAGTGCTTTTGTTTTTTAGTTTTGAACTTTAAACCTTAATGAACGATTTGGGACAAGTATCCCTAGTAAGTGGGTCAGATTTCTCAAGGGTTCAGGGATATTTGACCCAAATTTCATGTTTGCATATTCCATATTTAATAACCTTAAGAATTAGAACTTCATAACGATATCGATATATGTTGTGTAGAATTTGCTAATGCATAAATAGATAACGTTTACGTACCCATAAATCATGAAAACAAAAAATTAAAAAACAGTAACAAAAAATTGAGTGAAGTACTTCTAGTTTCCCTTATAATATTGGCCCGACACGCAAACTTCGCTGATCCCAGTCTAGCCTAGAATACGTTACCTTTCTTTTCCGATCTTTATGAGTAAAATTAACTTGCTTTAATTTAAACTAAATTGCGCATACTTATATCGTTATGACATTACATCTAATAGTGTTTCTAAAAGAAAAAAAGAAGCTTTTTCAAAGTACTCTTTATAAGCATGTATATTTCTTTCTGAAATTTTTACGCAAATTATATTTTTGACCATGCTGTGTTTCTTCAAATTTCAACTTTTTTAATCCTACATACTTCTCTCCTAAACTAATGTTTCTCTTCCTCGAATCTTTCATAATAATGTTCTCCATTACGAAGTTACAACACTCAGCTATGGATGGTTTTAATTGAAATGCAGGCAGTTCCCTTTTTATATCGTTTTGCTCCAACGCCTTTAAATATTTACCATCTTACTCCGTGTCTTGTCATGTAGATTCACTCATACGTGATTTTCGGTGTGTAATTTTATACCTTTTATGCTGTTTAATTAAGTTACTTTCTCGTTTCGAAATCTTTAATACGTGATAATATTATATGCATATCACTCCATTTTAATAAAAATGCTGCCCCATAATTACTCGCACAGGTTTATTTATTCGATTTAACTTTTCCACGCAGCGATTTTGTTTGGATATATATAAAGGAATTAATTTTACATCACGTTTTCTCAGAAAGCAACTTGACGTAAGAAATTGGCTGTCTATACTCCATTTAAAAACATTCATGTGCTGTAGTATAAACTGACTTCTTTTATTAATAATTTATGTAAAGAAATTTATATATATGCATGTGTATCTATGTATTGTGTGGTGTAAGACTAGTTAAGATCACGCTGTGTTAGGACTTACAATCTTGAACCCGAGCCTCTTTTGCATATGAAATAAAATCCAAGAACACGAAACTGGCAAGCGTTCTGTTTCTGTAGGAATCAAATCAGGGTCATTGGTGTGGTAGATGAATCCCACTACTACTATGCCATCTCAGGAAGGTGTGAAATCATACATTTATATGTGTACATATATAATGTGAAGAAAAGGTTATTAAAATTGCAATATTTCATCTTTACACAAAGAAAACATCGCACATATGGAACCATATATATATCTCATCTAAATATTTTAAATGATTTTCATCTTTTTTTGAGAAGTGGTTTGGCGCTCTTTTACAATACGGTAACTGCTTCCATTTCTGTGATTTTTTTTGTTTACATGCATTTTTTTTACTTTGATTCTTGTTTCCCCTACTTTTTTTAATATTTTTTTTGTCTAATTCCATAGTTTTGATTAAAAAAACAACCACAGAGCTCCCGAGCAATGGCGAGAGTCCTTCCTCAATGATGGACCACGAAACTCGTAGAGGCCCCCTATGTTCTTCAATTTTCTATTTTATCGTCCTTTGTTATCGTTGTTTTTCTCTAATTCGGTAGTGTTAATTACAAAAACCATCGAGCTCCGGCAATGGACTCTTCTCATTGATGGACTGCGAAACTCCTAGAGGCGTCCCTCATCCTTTGATTTCGGTGTTTTTTTGTTTTTTTTTAATCTTATCGGGGTTTCTTTCCTAATTTAAATACAATTTCTTTTTTTTATTTAAACACAATTTTGTTTTGTTTCTTCCAAATTTAAAATCAGCTTTTTTTATTAAACTTAGGATGGAAACACTGGACAAAACGAAAGTGGTTACCATATTGTCAGGTAGTCTATGGTAATTTGTTGCAGGTGAGAGAGAAACCTGAATGCGGATGATTCCGTAAGAAGGTTGCTAATGAGATGAACAATCGAATGTAAAATACAATGAAAGCATTTATTAAGACGCACGAAGAAGACACATTACAGGAGATAGCATTGACTAGTTACCAGGTGATGATACGCACATTATTGAATGCGTAGATGTATAGATGTAGCGTGAAGCGAAAAGGAAGTATGTGTTATATCTTCGAAGGGTACAGAGCTGAGAGGATGTTCTCTGGTTGAAGACAATTTTGGAATGGATTTTGGGGTTCATCCCTCCATTTGGTATTGGCGTACAAATGTCATGTGATTGCATATTGGGCCAGGATTGGCTAAGATTTTACACCTGGTATTTGAGTAATGTGTGTTAACTGTTCTAAGGAGAAGTCATAGTGTTACACAACAGAGCACATTTGTATATACTAAAACTGTCTTTTAGTTTAAGCTTTTACGTTAAGTGAAACCAAATGTGCCTTACTTATAATGTTCAGATGAATTTTGAGGTTACACTAGAAGGGATTTTAGTTTAAATCCAAGATGGCGTACAACCGCCACAACACCAATTCGTGCTTTGGACCACTGAAAAATTTCAAAATACTATTTCTGAACAACTGTATATAGTGTAATGTTTAATGGAAAGCAAGATTCAATCTCCAGAGAATAAAACAACTTCAGAAATAAAGAATTTTCATCCGAATGGCAGAAATTCTACTGGCATCGTGACAGGAAATTTAATTTACTGCATGCTCCTTCCCCAATACGGGCCAACGTTTTTCCAAGCACAAAACTGAGCTTAAGGTTAATGCTTATTTAATAATGTTCTATTGTGTTTTATCGTGAAAGGACAGTTAAGGTTATAGTGCGTCAAACTTGGTAAATTCTAGTTTAATGCAATTAGTTTGAAGAAATCCGTTGTACTATCCATAATTTGGTGACTGTCGGCAAATTGGGTTTTAAATTTGTTAATGATTTTTTCCCTAAATAATGTTCGGTCTTCGTGGACGATAGTTTTCTGCCACCAATAATTCTACTCAGCTAAATCTAGACTATGCGTTGCTATGTGCATAGGTTTTAATTAGTTTTTTCCTTTTTGTGCGTTTTTTTAATTAATTACTCTATACGTTGTCCAATTCTTTTAAAATGTTACTCGGATTTTCAACTTCAGCCTCGGAAATTAGCTGTTGTTTTTCTTTTCTCCCCTTATTTCCGTAGTTTGACGCTCTTGGAGCCTTTAAGACTTCCTTCTTAAAGCTCTTTATCGATTTCACCAGAATTCAACTTTTTATCTTTCAATTCTATCATCTCTTTTCATGTACATCAATAAACCGTATTTTTATTTCATACTTGGAAATTTCAATTCCATCAACGGCTTCATTCATCTTCCGTTTAGGTCCTTCATTGAAATAATCTTCGTTTCCATTTCTTTTTCATCATATGCTCCACCTATGATTTTGGTACTTATATCAACTAATTTCTCTCTTTCACAATTTTTTCGAAACACCGCCATTTTTTTACGGCAGAACTTTGTGCATGAAACCAATCCTTAAATTTTGTTTCCTTTTCAACACTTTCTGATTTTATTCTTCGATGCCATTAGATCGCTGTTTCATTTTAGCAACCTTAATTTTCTGTTGATGGATTAACTGAAGCACCATAACCTACATTAATTTTGCACACTTCTTTGAGACGTATGCGTTGTCAGAAATTACACGAGGTACCCTATAATGTTTAACAGAGAGAGAGAGAGTTTCTCCGCACAATGGAAGCCATTCTCTCTCACAGACTGTGCTACGTGATGACTGTTACCATAACATCATCTACGTTCGTGTTGAAACAATTTAGTTGTTAGAGATAATTACTCTCAACCTTATGTAAACTTACAATAGTTTTACTACTTGTTACGAATGAATAGGGTCCATAACAAATGGTCAGCTTGACAAAAATTACACAATTTGTAGTCAGCAGTTTATTGTTCCTTAATGATTACAAACATAGTTCAATAACGTACAAAGTCCGTAAATACAATCAGTCTAGCCAATAATCACAAGAATAGCGTAGGCTACTGGAATCGCCACAAAAACATCATCACCATGAGATCACAGGTGGTGAGCACCCCTTCGGGACAGCATTAACCGAGTAGTAGTTATCAGCTATAAAATGTTAAAACTCATTAATCCTAGTTAAGTACAATATCTGAACCAGATCAATTAACTTAATAACTAAGAATATGTTAATAACCTGGATTGGCTAATACAGGAACAACCATCCAGGTAGAACTAAGCGAGTTGAGGAGCGTTTGACTCCTCAGCTCGAACTAATATAACTCAAATCATGTAACGGTAGTTCATTCTATCAGACATTGGTAGGGTCTTGGCAAATGATCCCCTGGAATTCGTAAACAGTAACTTTAACTCATTGCACTCAGTCTACAGTTCGAAAGTCAGCAACAGTTCAACATGTATAAATTTACGCAATCACCGGAATTGCAATACTAGCAAAACCCATTACTTAGTAAAAATATCAATAAAGTTAAAACACAATAACTCCATTTACTATATTTACAATATTAACTAATAAATAACTAAATACTAAGATAAAGTTAGGTACATCACCGCTTTGCCGCCAACGGAGTCCAAAACGTCCCTACCGAAACGTAGAATTCCACGTCAAGCCTTCAACCAGATTCTCCAGGTCAACTTCCTCCTACTGGCACCAACCAGCAGAACCCGGTTCGGCAGAAAATCGGACCAAGAACAGAATTCTTCGGCAATGCCATTCGGCAGTCAACAATTAGCAAACTCCGCAAGCCTGGACAACATAACAACCAGCCAAGCAGTAGTCTCACACTTGAGTTACGTTCCTTTCCGAGGTCTGGCCTTACGACACACGGTGTTCTTTCCAAGCGATTTAATCTACGAGACGGTTAACTCCTAACCTTCCGCCATGCACTCCGGCAACCAACAGTTAAATAAACCGATAACATTAAGCAAACACATAGAGAGATTGGAATGACGTAATCCCGTCTCCGACACCCCTCACTCCTACTAATTCAGAACTCAATGCAACCCAGTTGGCTCGGTTTTTAGTTTGTTCTGACGGAACATATTTGTGACCCGTTGTGGTGTTTTATCACAGAATACAAAATCAAAAATTTGCACCCGTCCGGGGAATTTCTTTCACTAGTTATATCACAGTGTTACTTTCATTCCAATTCGTGCTCAAGACTGGATATATCACATTTAATCCCTAAAACATATCTCACATTACAAATAATGTGTCTCAGAAACACTACCGTCCATCTCGAATGAAATATATTTTAAATACGTACTGTATGTCTATTTCATTCGCTGATCTGCCGGAAAAAACTACACTCGTCAATTTTTAAATTCAAAGTTACTTTCTTCTTCTAAGCATAATACAGCCAATTCCTTCGTTTTAAGAATGGTTTTAAAACATTCTAATCGAAAACTGTACGAGTTATACTGTTCCATTGCCAATAAAAGGGGAGGTGCACACACAATTTAAAACAAAGTCAGTTTGAACTTACCAAATTGGCCCAAGTCTTCAGCACTTCCAAACTCAGTTCCATATCTCTAATAATAGAATCAGGCTTTACTCGCAAAAGCAATCCCTTTACCTTAAAGGATATGACAAAAAAAAACGTAATTAGAAATGCAATTTTTTAAGCCATAAACATCAAAGACAAATACTAAATTCGCGGCTAGTCAAAAACGGTAGCTGCCTTCTGCCATTTAACGAAGTTACGTGTACTGACAATTCTGTAAAAAAAAAGGTAGGGATAAAGCAGAAAAAGGGAAGAACTTTCCTTTCTCAAGAAATAATTACTTTAGGTAAATGTATTTGTAATGCTTGATTAATTTTCAAAAATTGGTCGGTTTTCGCTTTGACCCAAGGGAGAAAAGATTTAAAAGGAAATTACTAATTATTCCTTCCACGAAAAAATAAATAATAAAATAAAGACAGAGAGAGAGAGAGAGAGAGAGAAAGTGAAAAAGAGAAGTGGGTCAGAAATTTTCATCACCCGCTTTACGTAAATTGGCAAGTGTTTCTAGTGGCATAAATATTCAGGGAAAGAGTGTTAAATTATGGACGCGACTGCGGCTATGCAACCAGAAGACGAAGAGCAGGAAGGAGTGGATGTTTTTGAATGCATCTCATGAAACCGGGGCTTCAAATTAAGGGCTGCTGACGTGAAGGATGAAAGGAAGGATGACTAGAACCTGCAAAGCTAATTAATTCTTCAGCTGGCATAAGACAACGCGCAAAGGGTCCGATAGATATGAGGGGTTCCGTAAAAGTGCTCCTTGATACGTTAACCGACGTATTAAAGAATCGATAGCGGCGAGGAGCCGGACTACGCGAAATCGATAGCTGTAGTATATAAATAATAGACGGGCCTCGTTGCAGGATATTGCTGACAAGGTAGGAAGGCTGACGTAGCGAGAAATTATTCATACTACGTCTGGTCGCTCTTCAGCTGTTAAATGCTCCAGGGGAAGATTCGAGAAGAGGAAAGGGAACAGAATTTAAGTCTAATTTTTTAAAATAGAATAATCTCGCGTGAAAGGATCCCAATTTTAAATATTTGATGGAATTGAAGCGTAATAAAAATTAGCGATTTATGTATTTGTTGGACAAGAGTAGTTTTCGAGGTTGTTTAGATTTAATCACCTGTCAAATTTTGATTCAAAAATATCTATCGGATTTGTAGCGTTTAAAAAATGTATTAGTTTTCACCTTAGCTGAAAGTGCGATGTTTATTGTTATGTCCTACATTCTACAGCATATGGAGAACTAAATTTAAATCGCTGATGTATGAAACCAAGTTTCCATGCTTAGTTTAAACAGATTGTAGTCGTAAACGCTTAGATAAGGTACACCCTAAATAGGCGGAAATCATATTCTGTATCTGTTGTGATGATACGATGTTCAGTAGTATGGTGATATTGGAAATGATGATGATAGGTAGGAAAGTCATAATTTATTTGGTGAATATATCTTATTGCTTGAACCAGAATGAGAGAACCATGATGTCGTGTTTTTCTAAATGTAGTTGATGTAAAACGCCTTTTAATAAAAATAGGATTTCCCAAATAAATATGAAAGCTTCCACGTGTGAATGTATTCCAAAAAGCGTAAAATAATATTTTAAATATAATTTTTATACCCAGTTTCAACACAGTTCTGATCAGTGGAAAAATTTTAAGAAATTATCCCGCTTTGTTATCACTTACGTTAAATATAGTGCGATGTACAAAGGTAAAATGCATACATATATATATATATATATATATATATAGTGAACATTCAGAAATACCTTTGATAAGAATATCCGAAACGTTCTTCAGTACACTTAAAACTTATAAATCCCTTATAGTGGTACAGCAACATTAATGGTAATGTACTAATTATTGATAAAACGCTATTAATCCACTTACTCTTTTAGTCTGTAATGCTAGAAATATGGATGCGGAAAGTGAAAGGGAAAGAAAATTTTTTAAAGGTAATTAATCCTGATTAAATTTTCAGTCACAATGTAATCTTTTGTGAAATTTTTAACTAATGACTGGCAGGTGTAAGTGGAGGGGAAACTACTGGAAGAAAAATGCCACATTTCAGAGCAAAATTTTCTAGTTTCAGGGAAAAAAAACGAGTAGTTGACATCCTGGAAATTTAAAGTTTAAAAGATCTGCAATTAAGATTAGTGGAGAAAAATTAGTATTTTAAAAGTCCCTAAGTAGTTTTCATTTTAACAGCATTATTGTTAATGCATTCGTATGATATATCAGTGGTATATAATAAAACTCGTATATACTATAGTACAGTGAAATTGATCTACAGCAGCATTTTCCGTGGTCTCAATAGATTATCTGTTAAATTACGGGAATTTTTTTTTCATCATAGCTGAAGATGTGGTAATATTAGATGATAAATTGCTCACAAAGAAAAGAATGATTTCACGGTGCCTGGTGGGAACCGAACCCACGACCTGTTGGTATTCGGCCAAGGGCTCTTCCAACTGAGCTACAGCCGACTTGTCATCCTACACATTCAGGAGATCCGCGCTCGCAGAGGGGAAGATGACAGGTCGTCTCCTGAGTAGCAAAGGTCGTCTTAAGGACGTCCTGAGGATGTCCAGGGCGTCCCAAGGACGATCTTTGCTATCTGGGCTGTAGCTCAGTTGGAAGAGCCCTTGGCTTGATATCAAGAGGTCGTGTGCTCGATTCCCACTAGCCACCGAAAAATCATTCTTTTCTTTGCGTTCATTTATCATCTAAGATTATATATTACTTGGTACGCGTTGTATCTATTATAGATATAGAGTATATCAGGCTTAACCTTGTCTATAACGATATATTTTCTATACCCCTAAACTACAGCTACAGAAAGATTTCATGGTATTTTATAAATTTATAAATTGGAGAAATGTGTTAATAATATGATCACTTGCACGCAAGTTTTGTGAAGTGTCTGGTCAAAGACGTTTTGATATATACATATATTATTGTAGTTTTTGCAGAATAAGTATTTTTTACTTTTCTTACATTTCTAATTAATTAATTAATTAATTTACAATATATTAGCAAAAAATAAATATTACCAAATCATGTTTGATTTAGCCCACTAGGACTACCATTTCTTAAAAAAGCCAAAGCATGTTAAGGTATTATTACCCTCCGCAGGGATAACACAATTGCCAAATATGGTCA
>QLNU02015360.1:239585734-239606200 GCA_006491805.2 Dysdera silvatica
ATATCTATTTTGTATCAATTGTAAATAAATAGTTGCCACTATTAAAGTTCCAACCCTCGTATATAATGTGGAGAGCAACCTCGATTCTATGGAGATGTTGTATGGGGTTGGCATGCTTCAAAAACCCCAAAGAGACCGCAGTAACACTTATTGTGACAATTTAAAAATACACAGTCCAACCTTAATCATGAGCACACTCGCGGTGACAAAAAATTTGTTCACGTTAAAACTAATTCAATTCTAATTGTGTATCTTTTGACCTCTACTGCTTGCTATAGAGTACATTGATATATGCACTAGAACATTCGTTCAGGGGGCCCGTCCCACTTCTATTTACTCTTGCCAAATTCTGCCTACTATTTTCACATCAAGTTAAGTTTCTGCAGCGACACGACGTGGAGACCAACTAGCGGCTGTACGAAAATAAAGTGCCTCGTAAACGGTTCCTCGAATTAACGGTATTTTTACGGATTGGGGCGAAATGTTCATCATCCCTCCCTCCTAAATTCGCCCCTGTTGTGGGCTGTTTTAAAATTTTCAATTTCCATCTTCATTTGTTGTAGTGCGTCTTGGGAGTTTGAATTGTTCTTTATGCGAACATTCTTTTAGAACAAACAAAAGAAGTTAATATCTCATGTGAGGAAGAAATGACGAACGTGTTTTCATCGTTACAGAATGATTTTGTTTGGTCTTGGCAGGTGCGTGAGAGATAGGACATTGGATTTTTTTTCCTTTCTTTTCCAATGAATCCGCTGATTACAACTAGTTCTATGTTTGCAGGCTTTGGACAGAAAATACCTTATTCAACCTTGTATTTATCAATATTAGTATGCTATTAAGTACCTTTCCTATTTCCCCTGTATGAGTAGTTGCAAATGTATTAAAGATAGAATTCTTTAGTTCCATTCGCCATTTAGTTTTGCTTATTCTGCTTCTAAAGTCCCTTTGTTCGTTCTATGAAGGCACATTCGAGTACGTTCGTTATTTCCTATCCTATAGATATGACTTTGTGTCATTACCCTTCCAATAATTAGGCATTATATTGTTAAATGCATCGCTTGCATTCTCGATTTAAATTACTCTTATCACCACGAAAATTCTCCATCGACTCACAAATATTGATATACAATTGTTTAGCACGTGCAGTGCTTTCGTACATTACCCAACACTTATTTGAAAAGGTGTTATCTTTTATTTTTTTAGGGAGGGAACGGCAGGGGTCCCTCAAGAATAGAACTTCCCAATACCTTGATTAACTCATCTTGTTCGAAATTTTCCGTTACATCCTACTGTTAATGCATTCTTAATGGTTTCGATGAGGTACCCATTCCCTCTGATTCCCTTTTTCATGGTTAGCAAGTCAACACAAAACTATGGAGTGTTCCATTCTTCTCTTCGAAAAGGGTGGAGATCCATATTTGATTCAACTTATCTGGATTACGCTTATTTTCAGTATTCGTTTCATTCTTAATCACGGTATTGCGATGCTTCTTACGATACAGAAGAGTCTAAACGCATATCAGGGCTTAATTTCTAACAAAAAAAAAGTGAAGGAGCCCTAATATTATGATAAATCGATTAAAAAATCGAATGGCTGCAAAAGAATCGATAAATCATGCGAATTGTTTATGTTCATTTTTATGGACAACAAAATGCTTGACCTTAATCTCAAATTTATTACTTTTTCATGAAAGTGTCTATTTAGGGGCTCTGGCTAATATTTAAATAATCGCCAAAAATGAAGAAGTACCGGAGCCAGGCTCAGGTGGGTTCCACCCAATTTAAGCCCTGTCGTATATCAAATTCAGATATAGTTTAGGGATGAATATTGATAGCTAAATATCGATGTTAAAAACCTAAATTTAAATCAAGGTGTTGTTTTAATTTTAATTTATCAAAACTGTTGAACTGCTTTTTTCTTATTAAGAAAGAAATATTGAAAAATATCGGCCTTTAAACATTGATATTTATGATCAAAAAAATCGTCGATGTTTCGATTTTTAAAATATGAAAGCTATATTTAACTAAAAAAAGTGTCCAGTGATTAATGAGGTAAGGTAAACTTAACATTCCTAAATTATAAGTATTAATTTGCTTTGTTGGGTGAGTCAAAGATCGTCATTTTTAGAGGGTAAATGCAAAAAAAATTATTAAATTTTTTGTATTATAATAAAAGGTAGAATATGACCTAAATATAATCCTGAAGAACGTAGAAAAACTAAGCTTGAAACCATTTCTCTTTGGGCGTTGGACACTTTTGTCATGGAAGATAGATGTTTGGGCAGACCTTTACATACATAATTTAATATATTGTATTATTTCATAATTACATAATTTAATATATTGTATTATTTCATAATTACATAATTTAATATATTGTATTATTTCATAATTACATAATTTAATATATTGTATTATTTCATAATTACATAATTTAATATATTGTATTATTGAATCATAACGTAGTTTAATATATTGTATTATTGAATAATAGCATAATTTAATATATTGTATAATTGAATCATAAAATAATTTAATATATTGTATTATTAAATGATAACATAATTATAATATCTTGTATTATTCAATAATTATATAATTATTGCACTTTGCATTATTATATAAAAAACATCGGTATTACAGTAAAAACATTGGTCATTTAACATCGATAGTGACAACGTTAAACATCGAAAGTGAAACATCGACCATCTGTGCTTATCCTTAATATAGACGTATATATATTTTTTTAGTTATATCATTTCAACAGTGGAGCAGCAAAAGCGCGCAGAAATATATTTTGAGTTGAAACGAAACGGTTATCTTCTAAGTTTATAAATGACGATATAGCTCCTTTTACCTTCAATGGAAGCGGCAATGTTTGCAAATAGCAACGACCCATTCCACTAAACTACCCTCTAATAGGGACAACACGCAATCGTCCAGAAAATTGCGGTACTTTTAGGCCTTCATGATTCTGGGTACAGCAAGCAATGGACCGTGATCTTTCATCAATATATAGGGTGTATACAAAATGGCGGAAAAAGTTCACTACACGATTCCTTGTGAAAAAAGGAATAAAAAATGTCCAGTGTAATTTTTGCTTAAAATCAATATTTAATAAGATAATTAAGGCCAAAGATGAACGAATCACGCTCCAGACACGCCCATCATTAGAAAAGCAAACCAAAGAAATTCTTGGAGAGGCACGGCTAAGCACAAATGATCTTATTCGTTCAATTCAAACCTGAAAATTTAATTGCGTGTCCAAATGCGTCATTGAAATTCCGAAGTATGGTAGCCTAGTGAAGGTTTTTCCGTCGCCAAAGAAAACTAACGGAATACCAATCTTTTTCTAAATCTGGTAACTTTATTAAAAATCTGTCCTTTGGCATAGGGGGTGTTCTAATATTACGTAAGCACCTCAAGGGGAGGGGCGTGGCTGTTTTGCTTATTTTCCTATGTTAGCCAATGTTAATTTTTGCTTACCAATGGGGGAGGTATTTAAAATGGCCAAAATATTGCTTATATAATACTTGAACTCTCCCATAGCCGCTATCATGGGGTGGGGTGAGGGGTAATTTTTTTATGAAAAGTGAGCAGAAGTACGGCAATAAGGATGGGGGAATATCCATTTTGAAGCCATCTGCCCCTTTTCCCGTCATTTAATTTAACTGTTGTTTTTGTATTCGTATATCATAAGACAGCAGTGGCGTATTAATAACCTCCGCAGCAGGGAAAGCCAGCGAGAAAAAGTTCCTAGTTCGTCATTCATTTTCCACAAAACTTATAAAGTACTTGCGAAAAATTATAATAATATTTTTACAATTAAGAAGGCAGCATCTTTATGAAATTTTATTTAAAAAATTAAATAAAATCATCAATTTCCAAATAGTAGTTTAACAGCCCACGGCAAACGAAGCAGCATGAACTTCCAATACTCCAAATGGGGAAGGAGTTCATATTAACAACTCAGTACCGCCAATGAACTGGTAAACCAAAATGACTTTCAACTAGTTTCGTCAAATATCGGAAAATGTGCACGTCGCGGACAGTGGCGGATTATGTATTTCAAGGGCAGAGGCGCGGGTCTAGAGTTCACTTTACTATACCGTTGTTAGCAAATATATTGCAAGCCTGTCAGACTGGCACGCGAAGAAATGTCGCTGGGACGCGGCTACTTACAAAATAAGAAAAAGTTACTATTAATTATAATATTTTTCCCACAACAACGAAGAAAAAAGGTTGAATCTAGTGGCAAACAGCCCATTCCGATCCGTATACATCCCATCCCTGGTATGAGTGGTTTTGCACGAGAAATCGCCAAATCTAGTGTCTGCTATTAATTATGACGTAAATGAACTAACTTTTGGGTGGAGTTCCAACCCCTTGAATTTCAAGTAACACGTGACCTAAGCAAGTTTTTAAAAACCAGTGAAATCTTAGCTTCTTATCTCTCTTCGTAGAAGGGCCGTACATGCGCAAACGCATGTGTCGTTGCATTAAAGCGATGTTAAATGGGTTGACTTTGCCTTGTTATTGGTTTAACTATGATTTGAAATAACTTATTAAATATTGATTTTAAGCAAAAATTGTACTGGACATTTTTTATTCCTTTTTTCACAAGGAATCGTGTAGTGAATTCTTTTCCCGCCATTTTGTATACACCCTGTATATCCTCCGCGGTGCGTGGTGATAATGTGGCTTCCAATCGCACCAAAATCTCATACTAGATTTCAGGTAGGACCATAAAATTCGTGCCGTTTTTCTACATCTCCAGTTCGGTATTTGATTCTCTAAGCAACTGAGGTTCATATACAACACACACAAGATTTTGGCACAATGTGACTACCTGTCCTTGCGCCATAAATATAAATAAAATAAGCATGCAGATATGCATATACCCACATCAGTGGATATACATTATTCAGACTCCCGTCGGCAACTGTGTATGAATGCTTTTATTAATATAGGTCATGCACAATGACGTTGTCTTTCTTTGTTTTGAATGGAGCTGACGCTGAATAGAACTTTGTGCTTCGGCGCAGTTATATCCGTCTCTAACTTTTTCTATTTTTATTTGGGATCCCACTGTTTGTTTTCTGCCAATGGATAGAATGAAAAAAGAATTGTTTTAATGTTTGAGCCGTAAGTAGATTTGTGCCTTTGGCAATAAATCTTTGCAGATAAATAAAAGACCAATACACTATAAAAAAAAGCAATTGAATGGAGATAGACACACAAAACTGCTACAGTTAAATGCAAGTAACTGTGCCAGTTTGGTGCCCAGTTCTTTCGATAAAACTTCGTTCTGGAAGTATTTCATTTTTGAAGAAAGCAATTTGCCGAGAAAACAAACAGCAACAAAGTTTAATTCCCCATTCGCATTCTGGGAGAGCTTAAAATGTAATACCTTGGGTTATTTTAATAAATAAAACAGCGAGGAGAGCGCATGGTAGATGAGGGTTAAACCAATGATCTTTAGGTCCCAAATCAGATGTTTTAACCATTTACCCAGCCACTGCAGACCATTACCTTTAGTCATTCAGCAGACTTTAATTTTTAATTAAATTACCGCATAAGCTTCTATTCCAATATCCGGGCTCATAGAGAGGTTAAGTAGCAATTCATATGAAGTTAATGATTTATTAACTGTTTATCCTTCGATTATGGTGCCATAGTCCTTGAGAAACTTGGATCTCTTTAAAGAGCGTTATACACACTTCTTAGTTTTTAACTTTCCTTCGCTATTCTGTTACTCCCATTTCTCTAAGGTCTTTCTCCAGACAAACTACCCATATTTTCCAAAGCCGTCTCACTTTTCTTCTTCCTTCGAGGTTAGTTTTCATAATCTTCTTAACTATTCTAGCTTCTTACAGTCTTCCTATATGTCCGAGCCATCTAAGACTTTTCTTTATTTCTCTCACAAACCCATGGTATTTATACTTCATGCCATAGTCCTATGTCTTTGTGCATAATATTATTGCATACATTTATTCTGCGATTCGAATTAAATCTTTATGCTTGATATGAATTAAAGAATGGTGATAAAACAAATATATGTACAGTATAATTTTAATGTGACTAATTAGAACAAATGAAGGCGCATTTTTGGAAGAATTAATTATCGTTAATTGAATGATGTAAGGTAAAACTATCTGTAATTGTAGCGCAATTTAACAGCATGCATAACGCACCTAAGTATGCAAATGTACATATATATAGGGTCTATACAAAATGGCGGAAAAAGTTCACTACACGATTCCTTGTGAAAAAAGGAATAAAAAATGTCCAGTGCAATTTTTGCTTAAAATCAATATTTAATAAGATAATTAAGGCCAAAGATGAACGAATCACGCGCCAGACACGCACATGATTAGAAAAGCAAACCAAAGAAATTCTTGGAGAGGCACGGCTAAAAACAGATAGGATAGAACTAATCAAGTTAGTCAATAAAACAGATTCTATTTTAAGGCAGCAGCTTGATTTTGATATTAAGCGAAGTAAAAAGCGCTTAGAACGACTGAAATAAATAGGAAAGGAAGCGAGTAAATGGCGGGGTTCTGTAGTAACATTTTTAAGTCCCACTGTAGTTAATTACATTATACAGTTTTTTGGATCATACATTAAATCAAGAATAAACGCTGAAGTAAATGAAACCAAACTTTATGCAACCATGATAGATATATCGCAAGATATTTCCACTCACGATCAGTGTGCTATTGCAGTAATGTATGTCCATTCCAGTGTCATCAGAGCAAGGGTGATAGCAATAGTCAATGTAATATCCACAACTGGAGAGAAGTTACATTCGCAACTTAAAAAAACATTGAATGCCAATTCCATCCCTGCTGAAAATTGTGTAACTGATTGTGTAGATGGCGCTAGCAATATGCAAGGGCAGTACACAAGTGTATCTGCTTGTTTTAAATCAGATAATTGTAAGCATGTCCATGTGTGGTGTTACGCATATGTTATTAATTTGTTTGTCTGCGACGTCACCTCATCAGTATCATCTTCTATTACTTCGTTTGGTACGTTGCAACTCGTTTCCAGATTTTTCAGCGACTCGTACAAAAGAATGGGGCATTGGTAAAAAGTATTAATGCAAAGGCATGGATCGGGGAAATCTCTTCGATTAACATCCATTGGCAATACCCGTTTGTCAAGCAACGAAGAATCTATCATCAATATATTTAGTACGTTTGATTCTTGGTGTGAAAATGATAAAAAAGAGTTGTCCAAGGCATCGAGAAAATGCTTATATGTGGATTTATTCATTGTGCTAGAATGCATTACAGATAAAGAGGATTTTAATCTTGAAGCTTAGAATATTTTAGACTATTTTACGAAGTTTGAGACTATTCTGGTGTCGTTTATGCACACGAAAATATTTTCTCAGTTACAGAATATTTCATAATATACACAAAGCTCTTCCCTGGATTATATAAAAGCGTTGAAAATGGTCGAGTCAGCATTAACAAAAATGTCAGAGGCACGGAGGGATTTTGAAGCTGTCTACAAATCAGCGCAGGCATTTTGTGGCGTAGTTAATAAACAATTTGAAAAATCAGAAAGCGCCATATTTATTCAAGACCAACTTTCAGAAAAGAGAATATCCTTAAAGAAGCGATTACCAGGAGAAAATATACACGATGAAATTAGGTCCATCACTGCATCCAGTAACTCGCCAAAAGCCCATTTTAGGAGCCATGCTTTTAATATTATCTTCGACACTGCAGCTGGGGGATTAAAACGGCGATTTGAACAGCATGGAGAATTATATGCACATATATCCTGTTTTGATCCGAAGCGCTGCTCAGAGCTTAATATTTTGCCAGACGAATCTTTATCGAAAATTTCGGATATCTGTCTGTTGTCCATGCTTTAAAAATCCAGCTTTTTCCCTTTGCGAAACAATGGCCAATGCTGAAGAAATCTCTGTTAGATGTAATGACTGCGTACAGTAGGAATATGGAATTGGATGAAAATTCTACCGATAATAGCCAAGATGAGTCAGGTGAATGTTTTACCTCCGAACTTTGCCAGAGCTGCATTGCTTACGACTTCATAACTCTGGAAAAACTCCAACTATTCTCATCTTCTTATGACTTGTTGCACACGGTATACAAATTTTTACTGACTCTCCCCATAACGCAAGTTTGTTGTGAAAAAGCATTTTCCAAAATGAAGATAATAAAATCAAAGGTTGAGGAACCTACTTAGCAACGAACATCTGGAATCACTGTTGCTTATGAGCATTGAAAAGCAAATAACCAATGACGTAGCGCCAGAAGATGTCATTAACTATTTGTGTGAAAGAAGTAGGGAATTTTCTTGGCATTTAACCTTCTGAGGAAGGGGGACCAAAATATTGGCCAGTTTGCTATACCCCCGAAAAGACGGGCCCCGCCGAAATATCAGTCACCTGGTGCTACAAGTGATCAGGATGGGACGTATGAAGTTAACTATGATAATTCTTATCTAATCTTCAGATCCGTTCACAATAGCCTTGCGCGTTACCTGTAGAACAAAAACATTTTTTTCCCCTATGCTAAGGGGAAAATTTCGGGATGGACGACGTGGTTTTACCAAGAGTGTTATTTGAAAGCTTTCAAAAAATTATTAGACACATATTAGAGCTTTTTTGAGAATTGCAATGTATATCGGTGTGAGGGGCTTCGGAAAGTTGAAAATAGTAATTTTTCTTGAGATTCAAAACCACTATACATCTTGGTACCTAATGATTATTTTCAAAACTTTTTGCTGCATTAAATACTTTACTTATATTCAATAGACATGTGTTTCGTGGTTTTTTCATAATAAGTTACTATTTTCCAGTTTTGAAGATTTAAAAAATGGCGTTACTTTTTAAGTCATCAAAACTGACTAATGGTAATTTATTAGGAAAAACCACGAAACACATGTCTAATGTATTTCACCCTACTCCATCTTCGATATCCTGTTTATTCCTGCTACTTCCCATCTCTACAGGACACACCTCCACCTCCTTGCCGGCTTTCTCTCCCTGCCTTGGGACCTTTTCTCTGATTTCTCGCTCGTCTTGTTTTTTAGGATCTTCCACCATTCCCCTTCCCTGGGATAACAGTTTCTCCCCCAGCAGGCCAAACTTTCCATAAATACACGCACAATTTATATCTAATAAATTTAAATGAAGTATTTAATGGAGAAATAATTTTTTTTTTAAATACTTATTAGGTGCGAAGATGTAGCGATTTCAAATCACAAGAAAAGCGACAATTTTAAACCTTCCGGGGCATTTCACACCAATATTATGGCCATTCTGAAGAAAGCTTAAACGTGTTTATTATGTGATTTTTTATTAACTCGGAGGAAGGGAAAATCCCCCCCCCCCACAAATGACGCCCTTTCTCTGGTAAGAAATGGGCCCACCTGTGTAATTGCCCGAAAGGCCTGGGGCCACCCAGTACGTCCCTGATGCATACGCAGTTTCAAGTAAAGCGACCTTTTGCAGTTAGTGGGTTTTAATTTTGTCTAGTCCGATTGTTTAAAAGCGACTATCAAGTTTTGTTGAGATTGCATCAAATGCCCATATTATAATGCGGATTGTTTTTGCCTTAACTATTTGAATTTAATATGGATATCTTTGTATTTACTAATCTTATGAAATTCTTTTCCTTCAATTTTTGAATCTCCAAGTAAAGCTACATATATGATCCACAATATTTTCTTCTAATTGTAAAATCAGGTGTATTATGAGCTACATGATTTTCGCTTTAGATTAAAAAACCTCAAATTTTAGCTTGGCGGTTTTCAATCGTTGTTTCTGCTTTATAGTCACACCAGTTTCTATATTGCACCAAATTTTGCATATTATACTTTTGACATAGATTCCAATGACTCATTAAAGTTGTTTCATTAGTCCAATCCAGTAGTCTGTGTGGGAGATCTTATAATAGCCGCAGATCAGGTGTTCCACTTTTCGTCTGCTGTCTTGAAGAAAACGCCATTTGTTGTCAAGAAAAGGCTTTTCAATTTTTGTTTTAATTTTTATATATCATCTGTAAATTTATTAAAGTGTTTTCTTATAAAAATCGAAATTTTGCAAACCTATCTAATTTGAAAAGACACAAATTCTATAATAATATTACTCTGTCATCTTTTAATCTATTGTTAGATTATTATGTAAATATCACGTATTTAAGGGCAAATGCATTTATGGATATTATCTATTAAGTTTTCTCGAATAAAAATTTTTATAAAAATTATAATTATTTCGTGGAATATTTGAATATAATTCGAAAAGAGCACAAAGACCTAACAAATGGGGTTGGACAGCAGAAGAAGGAGACTGATAGTATGAAGAATGATGATAATTTTGATGACAAAGATTATAATTTTTCATTCTTGAATCTTCCTATTTCTGAAAATGATACGAATTAACCTATAATGATGTGCACTGGTAAAACTAAATAAACGAATAATTTTGTGTATTAATTGAAAACAAAAATGGTGTAAAATTATTTTATGTTTTGAAAGAATTTCATTTTTTCCACTATTCAAAACATATATATCGGAAATATATTAGCGATTTATTCCTTCCAGTATTCTAATATATTGGCATAAAAATTGTATGAATAAATATATTAAGTATGGCATAAATATTGTAATTGCAAATTAAAAATCGTGTGCTGCTTTTATATTTCGATGTTTTTGTAATAAAGATCATGTGTTTTCTCTGTGCTATAATTACATACAGTAAGCATATAAAAATATATGCTTTATAAACATTTAAACCTAATTTTGCATTTAGAACATCGAAATGCAAATATCAGCCAGTTGCCGTCAGAGATATTTTGGTTTGAAACCCACATGTTCTGCAAGTCTTATTTTATTTGCATTTGGACTCAGGTTTTGATTTATGGCATATTTAAGATATCCTGGTAGAAGGAAACATCTGTTCAGAATACAAACCCGTTTCAATCATCCATACGAAAGTTTTATTTTTCTTGAGTCATTCAGCTACGGAATACTATTACTTTGGCAAATAAATTATCTCGTAAATTGGCATGGTGATGTCAATTTCATTGACATTTTTAATTTTTGACTTCGGTTGTTACCGTGGTGTCATAAATGTATGAAACAACGAAAGATCTGAAGAATTAAAATGCTACTTTTTGGTTAACTGGGAAGCTTTCTGTGTACGCTACAAATATGAACCATACTTGATTTGACATATTTTGACATTATGTTTCTAAATATAAACATTTCTAATAGTTCTGTCTTCTGTTTATTGTTTTAAATATCCATTACCCTTCAACGTGTGTAAATTGATTAACAATTACACTGATTATTAATAGCTCTGAGAGTTAGGTGATGTGATTTGCCTTGTTATTCCAATAGACCAATCGTTTTTAAAATTTTTATCTTACGGTGCCCTTTTCTTACCACATGCGTAATTAGGGTATCCTTCAATAATTATTATTATAGGAAAACCTAAAGGTGCATTAGTCGTCACTTCTATAACATGAGCATAAAAAAAAGCAATCACTCAGTGTAGGAAAGTAGATAATACCTCTATGTTGTCGCAGCGGTGTGTCGTGGGTTACTAGCGGCCGGGGTAAGTTAAGTATTGCACCCGCTAAAACCCCTTTTACACTCCCGTACAATATTAAAATTTAGTCCAATATTACAATATATACGCCAGTCCAATATTAAAATTTTGCTCCCGGGACTTTCGCCCTTTTGCCCCCTACGCTACGTCACTGCGTTATATTATACACTGTGATATTGGTTACGGTTAGATAACTATCTAAAAGGTTACCATTGTTAGCGGGGGATTAAATAATTTACAGATTTTCTTAAAATTTTTCGGCGATGTTTTACAAATTGTTAGCGAAACGCCTAGAGGGTCGCTACGGAACCCTATGATATTCCAGAACACACTTTAAGAAACACTGTAATAGACGATTCTGTACCATCCTAACAAGTGACTCAATAATCCCCTCTGTCATTTCCTTGTCATTTCACTGTTATTATAAAGCATACAGCCACAGCCCGATTTTGTTTCCAATTCCATCAAAAATTGCACGAGTTCTCTCACCTTTTCCAGCTCACTGTTAATTTTGCCAAACAGTATATTTTAACTTTGGCATATCAACACAAATGAGTCATAAATTACCAAGAGATTAAAAAAAATTAATACTCTTTTTGTTTATTAGTTACTGTTATTTATTTGCAAAATCTGCATAGCAAACAAAGACGTTATTAATGCTTCGCGTGTTCTGCCCCCAACCACCCACATTGGGAGATTTATCATACCTATGTCCCGATAAAATTTAAGTAAACAATAGGTTCATTTTAATTCATTGAGTTTATCTCGTGGCAACTGTAGCCGCAAAAGAGGATGTTTACATTATCTACGATGCACAGATTATGTCGATATGCGGGTCGAAATTCTGTGGCTGAATCTTAATTCTAACGAAACATTTTAAAATTGAATTTCTAAGGCCCGTAGGTGCCATGGAAAGTACACGAAACTTTTCTAAGGTGTGTATATATATTACAATGGGCTTTCATATTTTTGAGTTACACAGCTGCTCCTATTGAAAGAATATAGGGCTTTAGGAATTCTATGCTGTGGTATTTCGTAATATTAAATTGTGCTTAAACACCGTAAAGTACTTATTTTAATACGCATATTTTACTTCCTGCAATCCACACAAAGTTTGTTGCAATGGGAATAAAACTCCTGAAAGCGGAGCGCTAAAAAAAGTCAAGTGCTCGATATCAACGGGATTTAAACGTTGGTTTACTGCATGGTTGACGAATGTCTTACTTCTACGTCATCGTGCGGCTGAGAAACGATATTGTTAACTTTTAAGGTACGATATACCTTTTATGATAACTTTTAAGGTACGATATATCTTTTACGATACCTTTCAAGGTACGATATATCTTTTATGGTGCCTTTTAAGGTACGATATATCATTTATGGTGCCTTTCAAGGTACGATATATCTTTTATGGTACCTTTCAAGGTACGATATACTTTTTAATGATAATTTCTAAGGTACGATATACCTTTTAATGATAATTTCTAAGGTACGATATACCTTTTAATGATAATTTCTAAGGTACGATATGCCTTTTATGATACCTTTTTAAGGTATTGTTAGCTCCAATAGTTGAATTCCTATTTGTTTATGATCTTTACAACCTGAGACCATGAGGTGATTCAGTTGTGACGCGATCTAAGAGGCTGAACGTAATTTACGAATTACGATAGATTTCTTTGAACAAATTTATTCGGATTCGAATCTACCTACCACAAAATTGTCTTTACAACCTTCGAGTCGTTGCGAAACAACTTTACCTTTCTTGTCTGGTCAACAACGTTGCAAATCAAATATCACAAAATACGGCTGTGTTTTGTGATATTTTGAGCATTTGACTTATATTGAGGCGCTAGGTTCTATGTAGAATACGCTAGACCAGCGGTTCCCAACCTGGGGTACGTTTATCTCTGGCGGTACGGTTGGGAGGTACGTTAAAATAATATTTATTGGTAATTTATTTAAAATTTTTTATTATATTAATTACACTGGTCAGCAGCCATTTCGCTACTGGTATGCCATGCATCATTTCTGACTCAAGTTGGCTTCCTGAATCCGAATATGTGCTTATTTTTTGCGTATCACGTCTAGTTTTTGAGATATCAGCCAACAAAAATTGAAAAAACACCAAAAACTGATTTTATAACATTTTTAAAATTCATACAGTTTATCATAGACATCAATTGAAAGCGTTAAAATTTAATATAAATGCTTGCCTTTCAATAAAAAATATGCCTGTGTAATGCCAAATATTAATAATTTTAGAAAATAGTGGCAAATGGAGTAATGTAGTGTAAAAATGGCCGCTGGCAAAACTTCGCCTCAACCTTCACAGGAATTTTCGCCTTTCGCGGTTGGTTTTTAGCGGTAAAGGATCTAAAAATCGTAGAGCTACTCTGCTTATATTGTTTTAAAGCTTGTAATTTTTTCTTTTCAAAAACGGAAATTTACATTTAGGGTTGGTAGAAAATAACTTACAGCAATTCTTGTAAAATTGAACCCATTCTTAAGAAGAAATAAAAAAAGCTGACGATGTTGAGAATAATTCAGTTTTGTAACAAAAAAATGTAATTGTAAAAAATTGATCGCGACTCACAGTTTGAAAACTAATTTAGGTCGTTATCCACTAATTGCATCCATGGATCTCAGAAATGTAACGTTATAGCCAATGGCGTAAGGAGGGGGTAATGTGGGTCATAACCCCCTATGGGGGCTCGCACCCCCAATGGAAAAAAAAATGACATTAGGTCTATGGGACCCAAACTAATTATATAGATCCCCCCCTTATGAATTTTTTGCGTACGCTTATGGGCATAACTATTTTAATGTCGTTATTTGCATTGACTATCAAGAGTAATCGCCAATGTGTTGCTAAATCACCAAAAAAAACTCGCCAAATTTAAAAATCGTGTATTTCGAAAACTATTAATGACAGACATAAACAAAAACAATACTTGGTATTCCGGAGTGACTATATTCTATCAGTGTCATCTATTTTTGTTGAGGGTACGAAAATTTTATTCGAAATACAAAGCATTATATTTAACATTGAGTTAATGTAAACCCTATAATTTCAACTGCATATTTCTCAAACACCTGACGTAACAGAGCATTTCTAATGCCAGATTCAAAATCAGGGGGGCCTAATTCTTTAAGAAATACTAGGTTGCATACCAGAAGCAGACAAAAAGTTAAAATTTGTTCACTAGTGTTATTATTAATTATATTAATTAATTAATAATAATTTATTAAATGTTTAATTTATTTAATATTAATTATTATTAATTATTGATTTATTTAAAATTTATTTATTATATTATATTGGTAATGGTGGAAGCACCAAAAAATACAGGGTTAGCATGAACATAGAATTATAGAACTTTGGTTTATAAAGAGCATGTGAAATAGCGCACCCAGGACTCTTGCTCGGGGAAGGGCCGTAAATGTAAATAAAAGGATTGATATTCCTTTTAATGTAATAGTTGCTGCTTTTAACGTATTTTGCAGGTAAATCTTCAGCAAGGAAGCCCAGGAAGGGCCTGGGGTCCATCGCCCCCAGTGAAGAAATTTGTTAAATCGAGGTTAGAATGTAGTTATTATTTACCATAAGTTATCTTTCTTCGGTCTGTTGCATGGTCAGTGCATCAACTTAAAGGAAGATCTCAAGTTTTATTAATATTTATTATTATTCGAAATATAATTGTTTACGTTTGGAAAAAGTATTTATTTTTGCATCTCAAAACAAGAAATTTAACATCATTATACAAAGTCTAAAATGTCACGAATAAAATACATGCGTGGAAAAATTAAGAAGACATAGTCCAACGCATAACTATGCATAAATTCCACGCATATCTATGCATTTCCAACGCATAAATTCCGTACAATTAGGCTGAAGATTTACATATGGAAAGCAAAATGGCTAACATATTTTGAACTTAACTGTGTTAAATATTATATGGAACTTATCCGTTAAAAAATTTTGCATTATAACTACCAGCTTTTTCTCAAGCCTTTATTGCTATTAACCAAAGGGGGAACTCCTTTTAAATTAAAGGAGGGTATGGAGGTTACTCAATACGAAATTTTTGACACCACACTTTTATCAGAGACGGATGCACAGTGGGGAAATAAGGGAAATTTCCTCTTCTAAATCTATAAAAATGTGGTTGGTTAAAATAGGTTATAATGAGCGCCAATTGTAATGACCAACTTCATATAACGACGAAATTTCTACAAAAAGTTTGATTTTCTATTAGGGTAAATTCGGGTTACCTGCCGCATGCGGTATGGATTCCGTCCCCCCCCCCCTAGTTCTGAAACGGGCTGTGGGATGACACTGCAAAAAATACCAAATGTGCGCCATTTAGTATTTGAAGCGTGTTCGGTAAAAACATCGTGTTCCTGTGCCTTTTTGTTTTTAAATTAACAAATATATAAGGTGAGTTATAGAGTTTTATTATGAAATATTTTCGTGTGCTATCGTATTTTGTATATTACAGCTAAGACTTTAACGATGTCAGTGGATTCCCTGTTTGAGCGAAGCATAGTCTTAGTGTAGAGAGGTTTCATTGTTATTTCGCCATGTTTGAATTCAAGATCAGGAAGGCGTGGGGTGAGGCATCTATACCTTACAAATTGGTATACATGCCGCAGTTAAAATCAGGGACATATGCCGCGCGTATTCTTTCGGATGTTAATTTGAATTTTTTGAATTTTTTGTTATTTTGCGCCAAATGCCGTTAAATATAATCGCAAATCCTAGTCAAATGTCTCCAATTTAATTATAATTTTCTTTTCTTACAAATACATAAAAATATCATCAAAGTTTTCAAAAAATCCGCCAAATTCATGAAAAAAGGCTCTCCAAAATTCTTTTTTTTTTCGCCATTATTGAGACTGGAAACATCGAACAAACACGCACTTGAGCTGAAAGCATAAGACCTTGCAGATACAGAGCCATCCACCAGTCAAGGTTTGCCTGAAAAGAATATTACAATTCCATCGAAATATTTGCATGCAATATCTCCAATTTCAAAACTAAATAAAGAAAAAAGGAAAGGCAATGAAGAAATAGGCACTTGTCTTAACCATTGCAGAAAACAGAAGACCGTTAAAAGAAAGATTGGAGAAGAAAGTTGGAAAAGAAAGAAATAGAAATAACTAAAGAAGGTGGTTAGATTATGAATCAAATAGTCATAGTACTAGTTCTGAAGTAGATGATGTTTCTGAGTTTGATTCACATTTTAAAATAAGGTACTTTTTAGCTCATTACTAATTGTCAAGCAGTATCAATTATTTTTGTAGCATTTTAGTATCTTGTACATTCACTAAAATTTTTGACAGCTTTGAGAAGAAAGTAATAATTTTTCTCAGCCCTCTCCTCCTAGAAGTACACATATGGGAGCCCACGTTACGTTGTGTATTATGTATAACGTAACCATTTATTTTTTCCCTCAGACATACGGCGTATGTCCCGTTTTGAGGGAAAAAAATAAATGGGACATCTACTAATTTTTCGGTAATAGTATGTTATTCAAGAAAACGAATATTTTTTCATAGTTTTTATTTGTTAATGAAAAGAACAGGAATGATCATGTGAAAATAAATAATTTATGTGGTCTTATATTTTTCTGAAGAATAAATTTGCTTAAGTATATTTGGTTTTGATTTCAAATAAAATTAAATGCTGGGGCATAATTTCTTAAAAATTGCTTTGGTGATGATTATCATTGCTTTGAGAACTGCGACTAGTAACTGTGTTTTTTCGCTCATCCATAACTTATTCATAAGGGAATAATAGATCCTTTCTACTGGTGCATTAGTGCCTGGCAGGCATGAGATATATTCAATAATTATACGAAAGGCCGTCTGATTTAAATTATTTATGTGAAAGTGTTTGAACAATTCTACCCAAATACTTTCAGTTGAAAGATTTCCAGTGTTGCATCCTGCGACTTTTTGTGGTGTAATGTAGTTATTAAGTGAATACTTATCAAATAGTTCTGTATGTTTGTTACAATTAATAAATCCCTTTTTGGATCAATACGTCCATTAAACTTTGAATTTCTTCCCGCGTAGGTATTTTGGTTAAATTTGCTCATTCAAATATTTCTAATTCTTCAAATAAGCAATTTCACTGATCCAAATATTCTTTGCTTATTTTATAGAACTCATCAGCTGTAGCTTCCATATTTTCTTTATCAACATCACTGCAGCCACTTTCTTACAATTTTGCCATTAAATTACGAACAGAGTGGGGAAGAAACAGAGTATTTTGTTTCAAGGCTAAATTGTCTTTAAGATCGGAAATTTTATGTTTTTCTGATTTAAATGTTGGTTAAAATCGCTGGAACCTCCATGGGCCATGTTAAATTCTGTACGACACTTTTCAAACCCGATGGCCGATGGAGGACTTCTTTGCTTTCTAAAAGGGTACTTTGTAAGTTGACATTCAAAGTGTACTTTCCTTTAGGCATTCTTAAAATGGGGGTGTCACGAAAAAATAATTAAATTGACTATAATGGCACACGTCGATAAAAAACAATAATCAGTCGTCAAGAAAGATGTTCGAGCTAGCGGGCTTCTGACCGACTTATAGTTCGTTCACGAAAAGTAGTCCGATGGTACTGTTAGAAATAACGGGAGCTGAAGTCACAAACGGCCTAGCCGATTACAGCAGAGGGGAGGACGTCATTTCAGAACTGATTTTTGGCGCAGGCAAACGTTCGGTAAGAATCATTTCTGAAATGACACCCTTCCCTCTGCCGTAATCGACTAGTCCGTTTGTGATGTCAGCTCCTGTAAACTCTAACCGTACACTCAGACTACGTTTCGTGAAAGAACTAGACATGTTTGGGAAGTATTGCGCATACCCCGTCATCACCGCGCTACTAGGGTTTCTCTCTTTCTGAAAGCGGGACATTTCGGCGACCCGAAGCTTTGCTTGGGAACAACGGGACAGGCTACCTAAAAACGGGACGGTTTCGTTCAAAACGGGACATATGCTGAGGTTATATATGTAAGTAAGCGATGGCTTCATGCAGAATGTACGATTTTCGATGAGTTTTGTGCCGACTGTGGGAGAGAGAGAATAGATTAAAAAATTAGTCCAGCCTATTTGAAAAAAAAAGTAATTCATTTATGTCATTATTTTGTCCATGTTTGTTCCGATTCTGAAAATGAGTGCAAAATAAAAACAGCAGATGTTTTTTGAATTTATTCAATTTTTATGTTTTATAAAATCGCAATTTCAGTTATTCTATTTTTTCATAACATAGTTGTTGAAGAAACGTATTTGATAGGAAGTAAATTCATTTACTATACGAAGCGCGGCAAGCCTCATGGTGCGGCGTAACACCCGACACACTCGGCAGAGATGCCGCAACGAAGGGTGTTAAAAAATAAATTATAGCGGCTTATTGAATTTTTTGTAAATTATATTTTACTAATATATATGTTTCTTAAAAGTGTATCGATTATTATGACTAAGTAAATTTCATGTTTGTGCGCCATGGGTCTCAGAATATCGATTTTAAAAATGGTGCGGCATTCAACCCGGTTACCCTATATTTTTTTTTTACTTGCTCGTTAAATCCGGGTCCAAAAAGACTTGCTCGCTAAAAGCGTTTAAATTGCATTGCGCTGAATCATTATACCAAACAAAATCCATATTTTCCTCGCTATTTCCGGAACTCGCTGAATGCGGCTCGTTATAAGGGGTTCCTACTATATTTTACATCCCCCAAATCCCTTTCTGGATCTGCCTCTGCTTTTATATGGTTTATTATGAAGCCTGTATTCGTGGATAGAGAAAATAAAATATGTACGTATATTTGCATATTATGCTTTTTCTACCTATAAATACGTATTCGTGTATAAACCATACATAAATTTTAGTGTCAAAACTAGATCAAATTTATTTTTCTCATTCTATGGACGAATTTGTTTATTTTATATTATATTGAAAACGTCAATCTTTCTTTATAAATGGCGTTGCAAAACAAAAGATAGAAAGTAATTATATTCATTTCTCATTGAGATAAGGTAAGAAGGAAATGTGAAAATGGAGTTTGAAGGGGAAGTATGTGATATTTTTATTTTGTTTTGTGTAAGGGAAAGGGCAACTAAATAGAAGCGGAAGCTTAATATTCTCTGTATGTCCTTCCTTGACTGGGGAGAAGGATTGCTGTGGAAGATCCAGAAAAATCGGCAGAAACCCACATCAACTTCACACCTGGGGATTTCAAGGAAGTGGCAGTATTACTAGAGAAGAAACTGTAAGCAATTTCAAACTCAAGTTCTTTCTCTCTCGAGTTTTGTATAAAACTTCGCACTTTCTGAAAATATTTTGCGAAGCTAGGAGGTCTAAGGAAGAAATTCTTTCTGCTAGAAACAATGCTAGTGCCTACGATACAGAAATTGTACTAGCTAGTGCCTATTTTATAGAGCGACTACACTTTCCCATTGTTATTTATTACGATTTTTCTATCTAAGTATAGTGATTGTTAAATTTGTTTAAAGTTGGTCTAGCGTTTTATATAAAACCGTAATAAAAATATTTTCAAGAATATTTTCTTAAGATTTTTTTTTTTAATCGAGAAATTCCCAATTTACAAATTGAAAAATGTGAGTGTATATATCATCACGTGATTAAAATATTGGAACATTCACAAAATACTTCGAAGGGGGGGGGGGTTCAAACTAAAGAAGACAAAAGGGACATGGCCGTAAATAGGACCTTTTCGTGGGTGAAGGCAACAAAAATAAGACTACGGCCTTGTGTTATCAAACGATAAAGTGCACCATTTCTGGGAAGGTCCGGTTCTGGGTTTGGGGAGAAGGTTGCTTAAGAATGGACCGCCGGTGTTTCC
>QLNU02015360.1:239606300-239617084 GCA_006491805.2 Dysdera silvatica
CTAATTTTTTGTTAAATAAAACCAAAATTTATATAATATAATTTACATCATTAAATATAATTAAAAAATTATATATATATATATATATATATATATATATATATCATCATCATCATATTCAACCATTATCTATCCACTGCTGGATGAAGGTCTCTCCAAATGCTTTCCACACAAGTCTATCCTGGGCCATTCGTTTCCACGTCACCCCAACCTCTTTTCTTATTTCATCCACCCATCTAGTTTGAGGACGTTTTCTAGGTCTTCGGTGGTCTCTTGGAATCCAGTTCAGAATTTCTGTTGTCCATCGTTGATCAGTTCTTCTTGCAATATGCCCAGCCCATCGCCATTTCAGCCCTTTTACTTTAACAATGATGTCCTCTACTCTAGTTTGCTCTCTCACCCAAGTGTTTCTTTTTCGATCTCTCCTAGTTATTCCAAGCATGCACCTCTCCATGCTCCTTTGCGTTGTCTGTAACTTTCGTATTGCTCCAACTGTTAGACTCCATGTCTCTGATCCATAAGAGAGGACTGGCAATACACACTGGTTGAAGACTTTTCTTTTTAGACATAAAGGCAATTTCCCCTTCAGGATAAAACTGTTTCTTCCAAATGCACTCCAGCCAAGTTTAATACGTCTGTTGAGTTCTTTCATAATGTTGCCATCCATTGAAATCAGCTGGCCAAGGTAAATATATGAATCAGCAATTTCTAGCTCAATGTTGTCAACTTGTATTTTTGTTTCCTCTACGAAATTATTGAACATGATCTTAGTTTTTTGTAGGTTCATCTTGAGTCCAACTTCTTTACTTCTAGTTGAGAGCTCCTGTACCATGTCTTGGAGTTCTGATGGGTTCGTTGAAAAAATAACAATGTCATCAGCAAACCGCAAATGATTTAAATATTCACCATTTATTTTTATTCCCTTGTTATTCCAATTTATCTGCTGAAAAATCATCTGTAAAGCTGAAGTAAAAAGTTTTGGAGAAATGGTATCTCCCTGCCTCACCCCTTTGCCAAGTTTGATAGTTTTGGTATCTTTATGTAACCGAAATTTTGCACTTGCATTTTTATACACACGTTTCACCATGTCAATGTACACATCCTCAATGTCTGTTGATCTTAAAGAGTTGATGACTGCTGATGTTTTAATAGAGTCAAAGGCCTTCTCATAGTCAATAAATGCCACACACAATGGAAGTTCATATTCATGTGTTCTTTCAATTAATTCTCTTAATACTTGAATATGGTCCACTGTACTGAATCCACTTCGAAATCCAGCTTGTTCTCTTGGTTGAGCTGCATCTAATTTTTTCTGCAGGCGATGTGTTAGCACTTTTGTGAAGATTTTATAAATAGCAGGTAACAAGCTAATTGGTCGGTAATTTTTCAAATCCTCTTTATCACCTTTTTTATGCAAAAGAATTACTGTTGCAGAATCCCATTGGTTTGGTATGTTACCGCTGTTAAGACATTTGGTAAAGAATTTTGCAAGTATGTCTTCTACATATTCTCCAGCTTCTTTTAGGATATCTAATGTAATACCATCATCACCAGGGGCTCTTCCTTTCTTCATATTTTTTATTGCAAATGAAACTTCTTCTTTTAAGATTTTAGGAGCTGTTCCTTCGACTATTTCAGTGTCTTCGTTTAATCCACTGTTACTTTCATATAGTTTTTTGTAGAATTCTTCAACTCTTCTAAGTATTTCTTCCCTATTTCTTGTTACGGTGCCATCCTCTCCTTTTAATGCAATGATGTGTTTCTTCCCAACAGATAAACTTCCTTTAACAACCCTAAGGCTCTTGTTATTTTCAATGGCCTTCCTTACTAACTCACAGTTGAATTTTCTTATGTCTTCTTTCATGCTTTTGCGCAGAGTTTTACAAAGTTCTATGTACTCAATCCTGGAACTGGTATTTCGATTGTCCACCTTCATATCTCTTCGCCTTTTCATGAGCTGTTTCGTCTTCTCAGATAATTTGCTATTGTGCTTTTTACAGGTTACACCACCAATTTCCCCAGCAGTTTCAACTATTGTCTTAACAATGTTTTCATTTGCTTCTGAGATATCACTTTCATCAATAAGTCCTTCCAGTGCAGAAAAGCGATTTTTTAATTCCAACTTGAATGCCTCGGTATTTTCTTTTAATTTCTTTAAATCCACCCTCTTACTTACTTGTTTCCTAATGAGCTTCTGTCGTTCTAATTTAGTATTTAAGTGCACTTTACATCTCACCATTCGATGATCACTTCCAGTATTAAATCTGTTCAGTACACTGCAATCTTCAATAATTGATTTCTTGTTTGCCAGGATATAGTCAATTTCACTAGTTCCCCCATTTGGGTGTTTCCATGTCCATTTTCTTTGCGGTTTCTTCTTAAAAAATGAATTCATGATGCTAAGGTTTTCAGCTTCTGCAAATTCGATGAGTTGATCGCCACGTTCATTCCTTTCCCCATATCCGTATTTACCAACCGATGTCTCTCCTTGTTCCTGTTGTCCAATTCTTGCATTGAAATCCCCCATGATGAGCTTGATATGTTGTTTCCCTTTGGTGTGTAACTCTTTGATTTCTTCATAAAATTCTTCAACCTCTTCGTCGGTATGGCTTGATGTTGGTGCATATACCTGTACTATTTGAAGTTGGTATCGCTGGGTTAGTTGAACAACGAGCCTCGCTGCTCGATCTGATGTACTTTCAACTTCCAGAAGACAGTCTTTAATTCTTTTGTTGATTAAGAAGCCAACACCACTTGTTCTTCCAGTTTCCGTTCCTCTATAATAAAACAAATGTCCACTTTTAAGTTCCACCAACTCTTCACCTTTTCTTCTAACTTCACTGAGTCCTACAATGTCCCATTTGATCTTGTCAAGTTCTTCTTCCAATTCCTGAAGTTTTGCTTCAGAAGCAAGGGATCGTCCATTATACGTTGCCAAGGTCAATAACAAACGGCAGCCTGGGCCATTCCAGTGATTCTTAGCACCCCCTGCTTTCATGCCACACTGACCGCTGCCTTGATCAGGAGCACTCCAGCACCTGGAGACTAGGGGCCATGGTTTCTGGTGTGTCAACATAATGGAGGAATTAGCCATAATTTCACCACGCTGGCTAGACGGGTTGGTGAATTAGCCCTCCCCTTCCGCCTTTCTATCCGTGCAGCAAATATTAATTTGCCACATAAATAGAAAGCTCAGCCTGCACCACTTGAAGGCGGGGTAGGACACTAGGTTACTGGCCTGGCCGGTTCCACACATCGTCACATACGTTCAGCGTGTGGGTCTCCTTCCAGTTAGATACCAGCAACCCTTTTGCACGTCGATGTACTGTCAATGAAGTGATCGATTTTTCAGTGGGATATACAGTACTCTACAACATTCCTCTACACATGCAAAATGTATGAACAAATATTTAATATGGAAAATAAAAATCAGGTATCGTTTATTTTATATAAATCGAACACTACGCAGATTAAATTAAACAACAATATCAATCAACGTTTATTGGCGTAGTGATACCAGCGCCGATGTTATGGCGTGATCGGATGGTGAAACGTTCGAAAGAAAATAAATATTTCTGCCTTCGGTGGGACCTGAACCCACGACCTTCCACTTGCCGGGCGGAGGCTCTACCCACTGAGCTACGAAGGACAATATATAATCTCTTTACGAACGTATATATATTGTTGCCAGTTATTTCGCAGAATGGTGTAGTACATAGACTACTATTTAAACCAAATTGCAAAGAGACTGGTATTAAATTGATCGAAATGCACGTTGCAGCATATGTATTTATTTTATATAAATCGAACACTACGCAGATTAAATCAAACAACAATGTCAATCAATCAACGTTTATTGGCGTAGTGATACCAACGCCGATGGTATGGCGTGATTAGATGGTGAAACGTTCGAAAGAAAATAAATATTTCTGCCTTCGGTGGGGCCTGAACCCACGACCTTCCACTTGCCTTGAAATAGCTGGCAACAATATATATACGTTCGTAAAGAGATTATATATTGTCCTTCGTAGCTCAGTGGGTAGAGCCTCCGCCCGGCAAGTGGAAGGTCGTGGGTTCAGGTCCCACCGAAGGCAGAAATATTTATTTTCTTTCGAACGTTTCACCATCTAATCACGCCATACCATCGGCGTTGGTATCACTACGCCAATAAACGTTGATTGATTGACATTGTTGTTTGATGGTATATTGTTTATTGCTAATTATAAACATTATATAATACAAAAATTCTGTTTTATGAATTATGACTGCATGGATTTTAAAACAACTTTCAGATTTTAATTTGCTAATGACCACTTTTTTTGGTTTCTACAATCATTTTAGTGTCTGGTGGTTTTCAAACCTCCATATAGAGGCGGATAATTTTGCCAGTTCTTTTGCCTTTGATACAGGCCTGTATCCAGGATGAAGGGGAAATTGGGGCAAGGCAAAGGACATATGAGGCACAGGGCACACGAGAATTGTTCCATATATATGAAAATAGCTCGATGGGGCAATTGGGGCCACGCCTCTGCTGGGCCCGCCTTGACTACAGGGCTGCTTTTATATAAGGCAGGGTTTCGCAAACTTTTCAGACTGGGGACCGGGTTTTTTGGGATATTGTTTTCTTGGCCCACCCCAATACGCAGGGGAAAAGTAAGATTTACAAGCAATTATAATAACTCTCCGATCAAAATAAAATTATAGATACCATATAAAAGAAACAATAAAAATAGCTTAAAATATTGAAAATGGTACAGTCTTATGTGTTTTTAATTTTCATTTAGTTTCTTCTCGCTGTCTACGAATAATAATTCATAACAATAATAAAACGAGGTAGTTTTTCACATGTTAATGAGAAAGGTGAAGTTTTCTACTATCGCACAACGACTGTATATCAGGGGAAATAGAACTTAATTTTATTCTTAAATGTTGCTCGACATCCAATCTGTTTCGATATTTACTTTCAATTTTGAAGAAAATCAAAGCAGAGAATCCTGTTTTGCACCTGTACGTTATAACAAAGGGCATTAAAAATTGAACTGCTTTCGTACTTAAATCAGGATATTCTTTACAACTTAACCGAAGCATAATTAAGGAAATGTTTTTAAATTTTTGTTTCAGAGTAGCGTCGTATGAAAGTTCAATAAGGGACTCCACTTCTAGTTCATTTTAATTATTTTTACTAGAATTTCGAAAGATATTTTCAACTATTCCTTGTTAACGCGCTGACACTTCATGCATGTTCTAATATTGAAAATGTATAAAATAAAAAGAGATTGTTAAATAAAATAACAATATTAACGACAAAACAACTTCCCTAGACACGTATCATTTCTTTAAAGTGAGATGGGCTTTTCCGCTTGAGATTCTGGCTGATCTAGGGATAATTTTAGAGTGGTGCATGCGCATCGACGCTTCTTTCATTTACAGGGGGAAGCTTAACATGAATGAAAACGGCTTTACTTCTATCTTCTCATTAAAATACTTTGCAGATTATATTTTTATACACGCCTAAAATCTGTGAAGGCATTGCTATAAGAAAAAAGTTGCGAAAAATTGTTGAAAAAAGAAAGACCACCTGCGATTACCTATATTTCTCTGAATATAAGCCACCGATAGGCCTATATATCGAGAATGTTAAAAATAATTAAGAATAAAATTGTGCATAATAATTGAAATATAATACGTTATAAGTTATACATGTATTATATATTAAATTTTACAGCTAAACGCAAATCAATTTTATTCGAAAACAAAATACATAATAATGTTAGGAGTACTATATTAACATGACATAATAAAAAGTATGTACAACTTTGTACAAAATATGGTATTAAAATAAATTTTAATATAACTACATTAATAAGCGTATTTAAATAAACCTATGCATGTATTTTTAGAACCGTCATCAGGGGCCTTTTTGCCGAATTGAGATATCTATAGCTTTTTCTCGTGGTAAGCAAGCAAATATACAGTCTATTACAAACGAAGCAATCATCCAACGACGTGCACCAATCCAATACCAAGGGCCTTTGGTTTAATTTTGGGGTATACATAAATGGAGATTAAATATATTTAGCGATGTGAATATAGTCTTCAATGCATTCTTCAGGCTCTTGCATGAGTACCTGTATTTCTTTTGTGCGAAAAGATGTAATAAATAAGAACATTTTTTCGGATTTACATATAATTATTTATACTATTTCGCCGTGAAAACATATATAAAATAATAATAACAAATTCCTTTATTTTGGGCAAAATTATACACGAAACGTATAGTCCAGTACCTAATGATATTATGACAATTTTGCCCGGGCAGCAATGGGTAAAGACTTTTACATCTGACGAAGCCCATGCTGCTCAGGTTCTCCACCAACGACTCAAAACAGAACAACAATAATCCACGTACAATGATAAGAAAAATAAGGAAAGGAAAAATAAGTAAACAAATAAATAAGATATAATAAAAATACAAACTCATAAATTATTTAGCAAATCAAGCAATCGTATTTTAAATGAAAGAAGTGAGCTGAGTTGTCTCAGCTCATTCGGACGAGAGAATAAATAGCAACATATTGTTGGAAACGATACATTTAGATTTATAAAAGTATTGTTTATTCATAAAAATATGCAACGTATTGGTTTGAGTTATAGAAAATAAATATTTTATGTAATCTAATGATTTATTTTAGATAAGAACTGTTCCCGCATTTCAAGTGAGCATTATCTAACTCTACAATAAATTTTTAGGAAAATTCAAAGTTAAACAAAGCAATACATCCGGCGTATATATATTCTTAAACTCTTCACTAGAATTCTCCTTCTGCTCTAACTACAAATCATGTAAAAAACATTAGTAAAAAGGACTTGTGTATATGGCTGTGTGACCTTTTCCAGAAGCGGCGTGTTTGCGGAGAAATTTGCGCGCCGGGGTATAAAAGCAGGATCGCTTGACTCACGAGGGGTTCGTTCAGAACATATAATTGAATAACGATTGCTCCACCGTGCAGATAAATTGATTGATTGAGCGTCGATCTTGTCGCACTTGTCTCTTGTCTCGTAGTTAGCGCGTTCCGATTTTGATAGAAAGGCCTTAGTTCAATGCCTCTTCTCTTTCATCACCTTTCCAGAAACTTAGCCTTTGTTATTGGATACTGAAATCTGAAACACAAGGATTATTGATTACTGTGGCGCTGCAGTAATCGATTACTATGCATGAACTGACAAATTTCATCTTTGAAATAATAATATGGCCTTTTATGCAATTTAAGTTTTGTAATTATGTGTGTAAAGAAATTTGCATGAGGTTTGTAACATCGGTTATAGAAACGATATATGCACACAATATGCGAGTAATAATTGCAGAAGTGCTACATGCATACTTTAAAATTTGCGATATTTTTGAGATGCATATTAAATAATATGTATTGTAATTGAATATAAAATGTCACTTTTAATGAAGCATTAAATTTCCCAAAGCAGTTAAAAAGTCCTAAGTTGATATAAAAAAATCGTATTTAGATTTCTCTTGAATGTTATGTTCATATGCCGGCGAAAGCTAACTAGTACGAAATCAATTGTCGATACACCAATTTTTTAATCTGCGATATTTAAACGCTGAAGCAATGCAATGCAGTTTGAGCTAAATTTAAAGATTTTGTAGGGGATCCAACGCTAAGGAACTTGCTTAAAGCTGTTTGTTGTTTGTACTTTTCGAATTGGAAACGAACTCTGAAGGGGCTCCGGAGGCGGTTGCTCCCTGGGGAGGGTTCGAAACCAATGAGCCTTAAATTGTTAATGGAAAATGGTGACACAAACGGGGAAAATGATGAAATGTTCAGTTGCATATAATCTCTGGTCCATTACAGTCATTCAATCAGGGACGTATTTTCTCCAAACACAAAGTGGAGCCATCCTTTTATCACATTCCATGTATGTTTCAAAGCATAGTGTTCCTAATATTATAATTTTGTTTCGCGCATTTTGATTAATGTCATAGTTTTGTAGACCATACCATTTATAATAACACGTTAAATAGTAGTTGCTTGTGATATTGAAAGTTAATAGTTCCTCTTTAAACATTTGCGTTACATAAACTTGAATCATACACACACACACAGACATACATTCGAATAATCTATTTCTTGAGCGATGTAAGAATCTAATGTGTTTTAAAACCCAAGTTTTCCAAAATTGCCTGTGAAAAGTTTCAGACAGGCCCTTGTGGAATTGATTAATTAAATAACGGAGGTGTTTGTATCTTTTCAAGAAAAGTTGGAGTAATTTTAAAGTGAAACAAACAAATATATTGAATAGACTAACCATTATCCTGAAATCTATTGAGAGTGAGGAATCCAGACATGCGCAAAGACCCTTATTAATTAATTATCCTCGATGTCTGGTGAAGCTAATTGTATTTAAATATATCAAGGGGATAAGTTCTGTACTACTCTGAAGGTTTCTGTATTTATGACATCGTCTTATGGAAGTTTTCGATTGAGCGAGATTAGGAAATTGCTAGCTTACTGTTGCGTAAAATGCATTGCTAAATGAAGGTCCTCCACTTCAGTTAATTACTTATTCCTTTTAAGATGTTCCTTTTGTAATGCATCCTCTGGAGGGAGGGGGATCACCACATCAATAAATATCTAATAAAGAGTTCATTTGAATCTTGCACATTGATTCTTCGATGATGGTCTCAAGAATTTTGTGGATGTGGAATTCAAGAATCTGAAACTATTTAATCAAAATAGATAGGCATTATCGTAAAAAGGGGCATTTTAGTAATCATCCAGCTTTGTTGCAACAATCCTAAATAATAGATATTAAATTACTCGTAAAGAAAAGAATGATTTTCCGTCGCCTGTTAGGACCCGAACACATGACCACCTGATTGCCGGTAAGGTGTTTTACCTATTAAGCTACAGACGCAACCACTTCTTTCCTTACGAGTATGTATATAGCTTTCCATGGACACAAGTTCGCTATTGGTGTGGCAGTGCTGTGACTACGGTTGCCAAAGCGACAAGTCAAAGAAGCAAGAATGTCCGATACGACAAACTAGATTTTAATATTATTAAAGCAACAGTTTTTTCACATTAGCCGATGATGTGGCAACAATAGATGTTAAATTACTCGTAAAGAAAAGAATGATTTTCCGGCGCCTGGTGGGACCCGAACCCACGACCTCCTGATTGCCGGTCAGGTGCTCTACCTACTAAAGTACAGGCGCAACCACTCTCTCCCTTACGAGTATATATATATATATATATATGGCTTTCCATGGACAAGTTCGCTATTGGTGGTCCCACCAGACGACGGAAAATCATTCTTTTCATTACGAGAAATTTAACATCTATTATTGCCAGATCATAGGCTAATGTGAAAAAACTGTTGCTTTAACAAGCCTAAATAATCTTAACAATACTGTTTCTGCCATAGCTAGGAAATAATTAATAATCATAACGTCATCAATTTAGCAGTAAAAATAAAAGTCGTCAGTTAGGAGCGTCGTATTAAATCACATTTTTTTAATTATTAAATAAGCAATTTACAGAAGGAAAACCTGCAGCCGAAATGACAATATACTTCACACATGATTTATAATTTTAATAGAACCGGGCTATTTTCCCTATTTGAAAGAAGTATTCATTCTTTGTAAAAACTTTAACATCGAAATTTCCAGTAGAAATAAAAACAGACGCTGCTACTGCATCCAATACATCACTTATCCTTACGAAGCTTGACGTGCTACTTGATAGAGATCCACTTTATTTTCTATCTAGTATAGAGCTGTTGTCACCCCACCCATTCTAGGTTGCTCAGTAACAATTTGATGGAATTTTTAAAAGAGAAGGGGGGATATCTAAAGGATTCTCAGTAGCACTTTTTCAATAATGTATAGTCGTATTATGCGTGGAAGTTTAGCTGTTGAGAATTGTAGTACTTTCTTACTGGAAGTTTTGTGCGTAAGGCACACGGCTGCTGAGCTATAAAATACATATAAATAATCTGTACTCGCAAAAAAAAAAAGGAAAAAATTATTAAAAAAAAAGATTTCGATGGAAATCTGTATTTTTTGTGTATTTGTGCATTAGTAATTTGAAATTGCATTAGACCTGGTTTATATTCTAAATTTGAGAATGAGATATTTTTATATTCTCAAATATTTTTATTTATAACTGTTTATGAAATGTGATGAAAAGCATTTCTCGATTAACATGAACAAAGCGATTCATTTGTTTTCCGTCAGCAAGAATAATATGAAAGAAACGATATTTTATGTTTGAATATTGAATTCTGTTTTCTATATAGCGGACGTATTGCTTTAAACGATTGAAAAAATAATTCAATCTGAAACGCAAATATATCACGTTTCTCGGAAGATTAATATTTCGTAAATAATTTTGTGAGTAAATCTTGATTTATTATTAAAAATAAACATTCCGCGAATATTTCTCCTCGTCCAGAGCATATAATTTGCATACTCATAATTTATTAATGAAGTTGTATAATGTTTCTTAATTTGCGCATAAAGGCAAAAATATTTTTGTGTATTTCAACGCCAGCTTCTTCTTTAAACTGCCATTGCCTGAACTTCGCATATTTTAACCCCACTTGCGTTATGGAGTACATAAATATATAACATATAAATGAAAAATATATAAACATAGAGACACAAATATACAGAACATAAACGTACAGACAAAAATACACAGATCGTAGATGTATTTCCTCTTATAAAGTCAAGTTCAATTAAATGATAAAAATAATGATGGAATAAT
>QLNU02015360.1:239645465-239657707 GCA_006491805.2 Dysdera silvatica
TATAGAATACGCCTGATTTTAATTGTCCTTGAACCATAAAACAAAAATAATATTGACAAAATATTTTTAGCGCCTGATCTTAATTGTCCTTAAGTCATAAAACACAAATAATATTGAAAAAACGTTGATCACGCCTGATCTTAATTGTCCTTGAGCCATAAACAAAAATGATATTTACAAAATATTGATCACGCCTGATCTTAATTGTCATTGAGCCATAAACAAAAATGATATTTACAAAGTATTGATCACGCCTGATCTTAATTGTCTTTGAGTCATAAAACGCAAATCCTATCGACTAAGTGTTGATCACCGATTATTTTTTTAAAAAACTTGGAGCTTTTTCTAACCTTGGGTATGCTCTCCCGAGGATAGTTTTCAAAAGTTTCCTCTATCTATAGAATATATCTCCATAAATCTATTTATGCACTATAATACCATATCGTTGTCAGGCAATTTATATATTACACAATGATCTAGATGTAGTTTCGATGCAACGTGCAGATTAAATTGCTCTCTTCCACGGATAATTGACGTTTAAGTTATCTGTTGAATATAATTTGCATGCTGTAAATTTTTATGATCTATTCCTAACCATATCGGTTTTTAGATTGCTGAGTTCGATTACTTTTAACCTTGTGTAGTTTGCCGTAGAAGTCACGTAATCGATACTATCTGTATGCTGTCAGTACAGACAGCAATTTTACCGACAATGCTTTTGCCAATAACACAAACGATACCCTTCATTATTTGAAATAAATATTAATTTTCGATACGCCGAATGTTATTTAAATTTTCCACGTTGGGCTATATTTTGTCTTTTCTTGCATACTCCCCTATTAGACTACATCCTCTCCACGCTTTGTATGCTTACTCCAGCGGACTTCCAATCTACATTTTTATAAAATAATTATGGTGAGTAGTTCTATTGAACTAGTGATACTGTTATGTGGACGTCATATCGTTTCTTACA
Source organism: Dysdera silvatica (assembly GCA_006491805.2). NCBI lineage: Eukaryota > Metazoa > Arthropoda > Arachnida > Araneae > Dysderidae > Dysdera > Dysdera silvatica. The sequence continues at coordinate 239,646,439 of QLNU02015360.1, forward strand.
AATGTCGCCATGGTGACACAACCCCCTTCATCCATGAAGATTACTTTGCATTTAGCAGATCGACATATTACAAAAACTAACTGGATTAGGATCAATAAGACACAACTGACTGATATGCTGTTGGATCTGTTGCAGAAAATTTGCCTAGAGACGGTTGATATATGGTTGCTTCGCATTGCTCTTTTTGATTCAGATACGTCCTTTACGTTGTTAAAGACAAATGCGCAAATGCAGTTTTTCTAACACATTTTCCGGCAGGAGACGACTCCGACGCTTTACTAATTGATAAGCAAAGACTTTTGTCAATATTTTGTTTTTGAATAATTTTATTTAGGCAAGTGTCAATAACATTACACAGATATTTATAAAAGTAAAAGTAAACAAAGTATAGAATCAAATTATGCTGAAACAACTTAAAAATAAAGTACATAAGCTATACTGACTATATAAGTATGACTATGAAAAGATATTAAATAAGTATGATTAACAAATCAACAGCAATTATCTTGAACAAATGTATGTTTTGACGCCTTGTCTGGGCAGTAATTGAGGAAAAGACTGAAAAGTCTTACAAAACTCATGCTTCCCAGATAGAACATTGGAGGGCATTACACGTGAGGCAAGTCTATGTTCGACACACCATGATTATGGATCTGTAAAAAAAAAATACAAAGTATTTTTTAAAAACGCATAAAAGAATTACAGGATTTAAGTTCAGACGGTAAAATACTCCAAAGCCGTGGACTCAAAGTTCCACTGCCTGAAAAACCAAAGTTTGCCTGCGCATAGCAAGGTCTTAATAAATCCACGGCTCGGGCACCGTAAGTATGTTCGGGTATATATAATAAGTTATATTTATTTTAGGTAATGAAGTTTTCCGGTTAGAACTTTTGGTGAATGGAAATAAGGAAGATTTTTACCATTGACTGCTCGTAAAAGTAAGCGGAGAGGTAGAGTCAACCTTTTTCTAGAACATAGTCTGAAAAAGTTACGACTTATCCCATATTAGACTGATTTACATTTTCTTCACAATTAAACCAGATATTAGAAATTATGCGAAATATATTTGGTATATTTTTAGACTCTGATTTTGAAGTTTCATAGTCTTATTAAAAGTTAATTTGGTTGTATTGAATAGGAACAATAGACTAAACTGCATCCAGTATATTATAAATATAAAACCTTGCTGCATCTCTAAAATAGGAATGCAGATATTTGAAAATGAAGATTCGGTAGATGATTTTAAAGACGTATCAAAATTTATCTTGGAGATAAAATTTTGGACTTCTTTATTGAATTCTAATTCTATTAGCGACAGCCATAGTAAGGCTAGAATTGAAAAAGCGGTAAATAAAATGTATATATTTAAAATTTGATCTTCATGGTCTTTCACGTGTTTGTAGACGCCGTCAAACATTTGATATCAGTTACCATTTTTTATCGAAGCTCAAAAGTTGTACATCCCTTTATTAGAATATATCTCTATGATCGATTAAAATAGATCTTCAAATAATTATGAAAAATTAAATAGTTTTCCTAGAATTAGGATTAATGTAGAAAATTAGTCACGCAAACTTACTTTTATAAGAGAATCTTGAAATGGGTGTTTTTGCTTCATAGTAAATTGCTTCATATGCAATAGTTTAATAGTTTATGCACTATATAGAAGATAAAATACTGTCGCTCATCCCATTCAAATTCTGGATAAGATATGTGGATGATACTTTCACTCTAATTTCTAGCAATATGAATCCTTCACAGATCATCAACCTCCTAAACACCATTGATCTTAACATCCAATTTACTTTCGAAGAAGAAAAGGACTGTACACTGCCTTTCCTCGACGTTTTAGTTCATAGAACACCTACTAGCGTCCAAATCAGTGTCTACCGAAAACTTAATTCCGTTAGCCTTCTTCCTCACGCTCTATCGGCTCATCCACAAAGCCAGAAAATGAGCTCGTTTTATTGGTTGGTGTTTCATGTCATCAAATTCTCTTCTACAAGTGACGCATTGACTAAGAAAATCAGCTACATTCGAAAAATTGCCTCATACCGTGGCTACAATCCAACAATTATTGATCATATTTTTAAAGAACTCACTAAACCTAAACCGGCCTCTTCTCTCTCCAGTGATTCTTCAGCTCCTAGGGACATTGTCTGCATTCCTTATGTTCCGAAAATTTCTACTAGGATCGCTGCTGTCCTGCACAAATTCAACTTTCGCGTTACCTTCACTCCGATCAACAAAATAGGCTTTTCTCATCTTAAGGATAACATCCCGGATTCTGACAGCTGCGGCATATATTCCATTCCGTGCCAGTGTGGCCAAATTTATATCGGTCAAACACGAATAGCACTGCGCCTCAGACTAAATGAACACGAAGCTTATGTCAGAAAGCAAGAATTTCATAAATCGGCTCTGGCAAAACATTCATGGGAATTCGGACATCAGTTTCTATTCTCCAATGCACGTATTAATAAAAAAGTCAACTCAACACTTGATCTCAGTTTCTTTGAGGCATTTCACATTCTATCAAACATCAATGTTGCAGTTAATGATCAACTCCTTAGTAACTCTATATCATCCACTTGGAAAAACCTTTTGGGTCTCACGGCTGAAGACGTCTCCACAAATACGCTTTACTCCTCCGCCCAATCAAGTTTCCAACCGACGTGATGGCAACACCGACCAACAGCACGGACATAAACAGAAGCCGCCATTCGCTCTGACGACGGTAGCTGGTTAACGCTATCGAAATAGCTATCAGCAGTATTATCGTGTTAATGATTTTATCTAACTGCACCATAAAAATTGTTTTGCATTTATTTCTACTGCTTCGTATGCATTTAACATTATCGTGGTCGGTGAAGATGCCACTTAAAGCGGGTAATTCCTAATTTAACGGTCGATTCCTGCACTTTTTAGTTATTTAATGAATTCTGATACATCAGAAACTCAGAAACATTTGAGAAACTGGCTAAAGGTAATTGAAATGTTAAGGCCTCAGAATGCTTTAAGGCTTCGTCTCTCAAACCTCCATAGGGACAGTATCTGAATGTTACAACTATTATATGATCTTCGAACTCGCTAGAATTGATTCCAGTATGCATAAGCTTGGTGGAATATGTCCTGTTGTTCGACGATGTCGTTTAATCTTCTGTCCTGTGTTCATTGAACCATCCTGCAGCCTTTAATGTAAAACTACACAGTTAACTGTTTGCTAGTAATTTAGTAAGTCAAAAATGTAAACATATGCCTTTATTTCCAATGAGTACCATGTTTGCTATTCAACGCTGCCGATACAGTACTTTAGAGTACTTGTAAATATATCTTGTTTGTATCTGTAATGAAATGGAAACGGTGTTTTCATCATTTTAGTTGTTCAAATAGTCTCCAAAACATGTGATTTTTATTTAACTTACAATATTATGTGAAAGAAATATTTTGTAAAAACGAACCAGTAATAAACGTTTGAATTCTCATATTAGTTAAGAAAAAGTTTAAAAGAGAGAGAGAAGAAATGATCTAAATGCGTCTAAAATTCAAATTTTGATGACATTTAAGATGTAAGTCAATTGTAATAATTTTAATTTAAATAATTTACACTTTCAGATACGGGATTTTATTTCTCAAACACATGCTGGTAAATAAAATGAATATCATAAACATAATACGCCGTGATTAACTTCGAAAAATATTAATATTTTTAAGAAATTGCAATAAACAAAACGATTGTTTGAAATAAAATTGAAAACAAACTTCAAAACTAGTTAAAAACATTTCATCAATATTAATATTGAACAAATTACATATATACAGCATCCATATAATTGCCGAAGGTACTATACTGTATTATACACGTATTGTATATTTATTAACGGGAAAAATCTCTTTTCACTTAAACACAAATCAAACGATTTTCATCAACATTTTGTTTGGAACGAGATCTTCCTAAAAACAGGAATGTTTTATGACTAGATACAATTTTTTTTAGAATGGAGTTCGGCCATCTATACAAGAATACGGTCATAAATGTCTATACAACAGAATATAAATAATACAATTTTTTCAAACATTTATTCTATTTCCTAAAAGAATCCCAGCTCTCACATTGATATCATCAATATTTAATATATATACAATTTTATTTGAGTGGAAGCACAAGAGTAATAAAAGTTGATGATACCCACATGTGCTGTCATCAATATCTGGCTTTTGTCTATTTCGGAATGCTTATTGCGTTTTCTGTTCATCTGTACAAATTTCTAGTATTCCTAATCGGGAAATATACAATTTTATAATATATATATACCTCTGTTAGCCCTTCCTGTTTTCAAAGACTCAACCCAAATATAATTGCTTCCATACGCTGGGTTTTAGACAGTTACGCTAGAGAAAACAAAGAAGGAAAGAACTTTTTTTCACGAAATGGAATTTTTGGAACACAGAATGTATGTGGACTTAAGTAAAGGTTATCATTTTTGCCAAGCAAATTCGAACGCGAAAATCAGAATACGCGAATCAATTTCCTGGTCTTTTCAAAAGGAAAATATATATATATATATATATATAGTTTGTAATTTTACTATTTAGTGACGTGCAACTTGCGAACATAAAGTAGTGTCATTTCGTCAACTCAAAAGGAATATGAAGAAAATAATTGAATCGCCGTATTACCATAAAATTACAAATAAATATTTAGTCCTATCCCCATTTCTTTAAGTGTTGACAGTAGCTACAATGCATAATTTTTTTAATTGTAGTATTTTTTATTTTAAAAATAGTTTGGTCAGCTATACTAACCATGATAAATTTCTAGGATTTGAGCAATTTATATTATCGTTCGTTATTATTTATGCATTAATATTTTACTAATTAATTATTAAATAATTCTCCATAGCTTGCATATCGGCAAAGAAAGCAGCAAATGAATACTACTTTTTGCCTTGACTTATTCGATTATCTTTTTAAATATGAACATATGCTAATAAGTAGGGATTCCGTGTATTTAAAAATAGGAATAATTTCATTTTATCAAATATTGTAGAAAAATCCTCCTATCAATTTCATGGTGTGTTTTGCAAGTAAATTATTAAATATTTTTAGAAAAATTATTTATATGTTATTTGAAAATCTAACAATTGCGGTAAGAACTATTAAATATGTGAATTTGGTTATTATATTTCATTATTTACCAACGTGCCTTTTAAGAAGCGATCATGATGGACTGGTGGCTGGATGACTTTTTAAATCTTGGCTAAAGTAAACATCAAGAACGTAATTTACGTACCAGAATAAAATTTCTAAATTATTAAAATGATAAAATATACATTAACAATTAATCAATAGATATCAAGAAAATAGGGAAAAAAATGGAGGAAGATTAGTTTTTTATTTCTATGAAAATCTAATTCAACATTTCGGAAAGAAAATTTAAGATTTTCGAAATTAAACATTAATCTTTTGGTTTGTTCAATCCTCACAAACCCAATCGGAAATAAACAGCTTGCATGTTATCAGAAAATGCCAGTTCTTAATTAAAAGCCATTGAAATTTAAAGGACAGTAATTTTCCCATTTAATTTGTCTTTATTTTATCAAAAATTGCATCGCCCCTTTTCGTTTACGGGTTTGGACATGTTCTTGCAGAATAGGATCTCATCACAACGAGTAATCATTTTTGTGTCGTGTCTCTCTTGAAGAGATTCTGATATTCCCATTTTATCACAGAATATCTTAAACCTATCCTGATATTTTTTTGTGAACAGTTTTCTTATGTCTGTAACATTTTTTCTTTCGTAACACGATTTCGTTTAGAGATTTTGGTGCCTTAATGTTTTTGTCGTCCCAAAACGCCTTCAGCCTTTTCTTAGATACTATCTGTACAACGTCACTTCTTCCTGTAAAGATGTTCTTCTTAGCTCGTGAAGATTTGCAATTCAATTTCATTATATTTAGCTTTTCGCCTTGTTTGGGACCTTTAGCTTGGTTTTTTAACGTTTTACGATTTTTGCCTTTTTCACAAGTTAATTATTTTGCCTTTTCGATTATTTATAACAAAGCGAAAATTATCACTTACCCGGTGTTTAAAAATGTGCTATATCATCTATTTGTCTCCGTCTTTTGTGATAGAAATTTTCTATCACCTTTATTGAACATTCAGATTGCACAAAATGTTTTTTTGTTGCTTGACTATATTTTTCAAATTTTACAGATTTATCCAGATACACTTGTTTTAAATCCAAACTTACCTTCGGAAAAAAATCAGAAAAGACAGAAAGGAGAAGTAAGACAGGCTATTTTCCTCTATTTGACAGACGCAAAAACTGTTGAAAAAAATTGGACAAATATATAAAATTCAATTAAAATGTGCAATTGTTTACATTAAATCTCCAGAGCTTATATAGCTATACATAAGCTCTGGGTTTATATATTTCTTTTATGAGATGAAGTAGGTAGAAACATTTTTCCGACATCAAATATATATATAATCCCGGAAAAGTATGAAATGCAGGCATTGTATGCCTGGACGCAGAGGTGGCTTTAGGGTGAGGCGAGACGGGCTCGCCTAGTGCCTCGCTCAGTACTTCATTAGTTGTATTAATTTTTCTAAACTTTGAAAAACTTTATACGAAAATTCAAATATTTGTTATATTAAAAAATAAATAAAAAATAACTTTACCAATAACAATTTCAAATAATGTAAAATTTCTCTATTTAAATGAAAGTAGGGAATTACTACAAAATATGGCATTTTGCAACGAAAAAGGAATAATTAATAGCATACAAATGGGTAGAAAGTCGGACAGTTAACTTGAAAAGGGAGAAAAAGTGTAAATGAAGTGGGCATGTGGTTAAAAGGGGGACAATTTCTTAGGGAATGGTTTCCTTACTCCCAGTATGGTGAGTTTTAGAAGTTATAACGCTTTCGGACTAATTTAATTATTTTTAATTTCGAAAAAAAATTATCGGATGAAAAAAAAAAGTTTCAAGAAATATTACTGATTCCGTTATTAAGACCTACGTGTAAACGTAATTTATTTGGAGGTCTCCTTAAGCAATCGATCCCATCCCAAATGAAGATAAAATGGGCTCTATATGAATGCCTAGGCATTCTATAAAATGCCTGGATTTCACACTTTTACCAATAACGTATACCCCATCTCCCAATATTTATCCAGATACTGAAAACGTTTGAACATAGAACACTGACCCTAATATCTGGTATATCCACATTTGGACTGGATTGTCAACAATAACGGGTAAGAAAATATTTCGCCTAATATGCGTGATATTATTCGTTTCCGTTCTTCCTGCAAAGCCACAATTGGTGGAGTAGCAAAATTTGAACCTGTTAGTCTCAACTTCAACCCCATTCCATTTAGTTCTAAAAGTGTTCGCTGGGGTTGAAATTAAAACGCTGGGAGGGCCATGGCAATCATTCTGCACTCATCTTTTCATACTAGTCCATAGCAACTGCAGCATTTGTTAGAATGCGTCATCATCCTGGTAATAACCTTCGTCTGTTCCATAGAATTGTCGTAGTGAAGAAAGCATCTGATTATCGAAAATATCAATGTAGTTATCTGCACTCGTTGCAGTATGAAAAACAACCAGTGGTTCAAGCTCATACTAGCTGCACGTACCCCATACAAGAATTCAAACTGCGCGATTCACAGGTTTGTCCGGAAGGCATTTGGTAGGTAGTGTATATGCATACAGAACATGTATGTGTAGTTTATGTAGAATAGAATAGAAATTAATTTGACTCATATAAAGAAATTGTTGATACATCTTCTACGATATTTCCTTCAGACCGAATTTTGAAATATTCGAGTTAAAAGTTTTTCCTTCGGAATCTGACCTTCTATGGTAATAGAGATAATAAATATAAATGTTTAGTAAATTTGAATTAAAATTAAAGAAGTTATGCAATGTCCGGTATACTGGACATTCCGTCACAAAAGGTGCAAATATTCTCATATAGTGGTGCGTGTAATTATGTATATTCAATATCATGCTGTCCGAAATACATCACAAATACATATCTCAACGACTAAGCATAAAGAATTTCATGTAGGAAAAAGTAATAAGGTATAATTTGTTTTAAAAAGCTAATTTTACAGATGACCATTGTAAAAGCATTCAAATACTCATTTAACATTTAGAATTCCATAAAAATGGTACCGTCGGTTTATACACAATAAATGAAGTTTTTGAAGTAGTTTATGATACATTTTAAAACAATTGCGTTGCCTTTTCAAACACAAATGCGCTTTGCTTTTCAAAAATATTGTGTTTGTTCTGAAAATGCAGTGTAAATTCTTGCAGAGTATCTCACTTGTATATGCATCATGGTCGGGCATGTCGTCAACTTTGTCTTTTCTGACATTATTTGGTCCGATTTCAGTTAACGGTTTTTTAAGATGTTGAGAGAAGACGTAAGAATTTGTAAAAGGCTTGCCACGTTTCTTATTTTCGTGAGGCTTATCCACTCTAATCCTTCGGCAACTCGCAACTTTCTTTCGAGGGAGTTTGATCCCGTTTACAATCTTTCTTATACTTTACCCAGCTATTTACGATAGCCATATCGACTGCATGGAATATCATTCTAAGGGTCCATTGTTTTGGAACGAATGAATATACGATATACTGCTATCAATTGATCCATGAGATCAACTCCCCGCATTCCACTGTTTTGTCATCTAACTATTTCGGGATAATTAATACAGACATAGCTTTTTGACTCTTTTTTTCATCTTTGTACGACATCTTTTTCATCTGTTTCCACAAAATTTGATCCAAATATCACACTTTTATTGTGGACCCATTTTACTAGGGCAATACCTTTGTTGAGGATGTTAAGCTCCTGAGAAAACCTTCAATTCTTTTCCTTACATTCATTTTCCGATAGCAGGGGAGGTTTGCGAAAACGATTTATTCTGGAAGTACCAGCAGGATTTATATTTTTCTTTTTTAATAATTGCAACAAGTTATAAGAATTGAAATAATTGTCAAAAAGCAACTCTCATATCCATGCGTTTTTGATCGTTTTGTAAGGTGTAGAGCTACAGCTGCACGTTGACCATATGCTTTCTGCGCATCAACATCATGTTTTGTTATTTTTCCTTGGTAAACCAGGAAATCGTATGCCAAACCTGATATTCCACAAAGCATACATATCTTTATCCCACGGGCGCCGTTAGCGGGGGGTGACGGTACCCCAATGTTGGTATTAGAGTTCCATGTCCCCTTCCAATTTCAAACAAAATGCCTTCTACTGGTATATTGCCCCCTCCCCACCCCCAGGGCCTGATTACCGCAAAGGCGTCCAAAGCCTGACTTTGGGACTAGATCAGTGGGAGGGAACCGTACGGTGATCCTTTGCGCATGTGCGTGGTCCACGCACATGCGCAGAATAATCTATTCTCAAAGCTCGGGCTTTGGACGCCTTTACGGTGATCAGGCCCTGGTCCCTTCAATATTTTTATGCTGTCAGCACCCATGCTTTATCCCCCAAGGATTTGATTTACCCTCTATATATTGTTTCATGTCTAATAGTCTCCGAAAAGGCACTATCTGTTGACTGTTTACATCATCCAGATTTAACATACGCTCTACGGAAAGTACATGTTTTGAAAAAAATATCCAGCAAAACATAACTGTAAAATTATCATACTTCCACTCAAAATATAATACATAATTTGAATAAAAAACGTAACAAGTACGATATCAAGAAACATACAATTATATAAATACTATTTAAATCATTGAAACAAAATTAGTTGTTTACTTAATATGGAAATTACAGTATATACTACACATTTGACACTTCAAACGATTGCAACCTTTCAGACTGAATGTCCGCTATAGAGTACGTGGAATTGAAATCTGCCGGAACTAACCAACATATTCTAAAATCTTTCAATTTTACTTCCGGTTCATTCATTACATATCAAAAATTCAAAAGATGTTAGGAAATGACGACATCATAATTTATTTATTAAAATTTAGATGATGTTTTTCACTCAAATTTTAGCTTTGCCGTCATGTTTGTGTTTTATAAGTTGTTTGTTAACAATATTTTAGTGTTGCTAGATTCTGAATGGAAAAAAATTTAGTATAAATTACACAAAGTGGCGAATAAATTGGTACTAACAGTGGAAATTTGCTTTAGCCTTTCATAAATTATAAGGATTGAAAATTGATGTACGGTATACCGTAGCCAGGTCTGAAGGGAATATTATTCTGACGATGCAATTGAAATTTGTTTAAATCTAGAAAATATTGTAGATAAGAATAGGTTAGGAATGGAGGAGAGCAGAACGCAAAAGCTTGTTGTGAGGCTCTTCATCTATTAGGTAACGTATTTCATTAAACATAATTTTCCAAATTTTGAGTCCTTAAATGTGCATTATTTATATAAAATTAATGTATAGAGCAGTAATTTTCAGTGTGCATATAGGTCTGGATCCATTATAACATTATAATATTTAAACATTAATTTATGTAAATTGATGGCCTCATTTGAGAAACTGTAGTTTAATATAATGTAGTCTATATATGTGTAGAATTTGTCACTGTCACGATGAAGATAATAACTTTAGATGTCTTTATATCATTTGCATATTTTATACATTTTCTACTGAATTGATTATTTATTTAACAATTAGCATGCATTAATAAATATTGTAGCTAAGTTTTTTCTTGATTTAATTGAAACGTATTATACAAGCATATTTTTTTGCAATTTAAATTATATAAATAAAATTGTTAAGCTGGTCATACGGAATTTAAATAAAAATTAGAACTAAGCTCAGTTTTTGCGGTGGCGAAGCTGTGAATCTACTTGCAATTTTACTTTAAGACATATTTTAATACACTAATACTTTAGGCTGACGAAGAAAGTTCATAAGGGAAATATGCTAAATGGTGGGATTATAGAGCTTCAACTCCATATAGCCATATGTAAATATGCAAAAATTGATCCCAGTGGGGGATTACACTCTCATCAACACCCTCTGCGTACGCAAGTGCTTTAAGCTTCTATAACAAAAAATGAAAGAACTCCTTATCCAATAACTCGTTTTGAACATTGCAAAAGACTAGTACAGTCCCGAAACTTGGCAACATATCTCCAGGTTACGTTCATGCGTATGCAATTATACATGTTCGAAAATTCTATGACTATGACCAGGGCTAAATATAGTCCTTACGTTTTATTCATTATTTATATGCATATGATTACAAAGGCGGATCCAGAAATC
>QLNU02015360.1:239664107-239683082 GCA_006491805.2 Dysdera silvatica
AAAAAAGATATTATAATATTTTTGAAAATGCAAATATGGAAAAAATATGGAAAAACATCAGGAATATGATATGAAAGGGGGAGTTAAAAGGAAAAAATTCTGAAATTGTACTGAATAATAATAATGTAAAAATAGATCAATTGATACAAATAGCAAATGAGTTTGGCAAACACTTTATTCAGATTCCCCAAATACATATTAATTCAATACCGAAATTGCAGGTTAATTTTAAATATTTTTGCCACAGGGAATTAGCAATATATTATATTTAAGACCAATAGACAGTCAAGAAGTAATCAAAGAATTAGATTCATTGGATGTAAAAAAAAGGACTAGGATAAGATGGATTACCGCCCAAGTCTATAAAACTTGTAGCAAGGGTTTTGGGATAACCTCTTGCAATAATTATGAACAAATGCATTAATAATGAGGATTTACCACTGGGTATGAAAATTTAAAAAATAATCAGGTTTTTAAGTCCAGTTCCAAAGAGGACATAAATAATTATAGACCAATTTCGATACTAAATGTATTTTCCAAGGTTTTTGAAAAATTAATATATAAGAGACTAACAGAGTTTACTGAAAGTTACCAAATACTAAATAATGCATAGTATGGGTACAGGAAGGGAAAAGCACAGAATTGGCTTTAATGAAAACCATGAGTTTCATACAGGACACACAAAAATGTTTTGGGAATTTTCTGTGACTTATCAAAGGCATTCGATACTATGAATAGACAACTTTTACTGGAAAAATTAGAGCATTATGGGTTCAGAGGTAAAATGAATAACTTAATGAAAACTTATTTTCATGAAAGACAGCAGTATGTACAAATTGAGGAAACAAAATCAAATATACTTTTATCAGAGACGGGAATACCACAGGGATCGATCTTGGGACTTCTTTTATTTTTGTTATACGTAAACGACTTAATAAATAATGTAGATACTTCAGTTGAAGTCGTACAGTTTGTTGACGATACAACATTACTTTTCCATGAACAATATTTAACATCACTTCAACATAAAATCAATGAAAAAATGGAATGGTTTTCTGAATACGTATGTGCGAATAATTTGAGTCTTAATGTAAGCAAAACAAAGGCGGTGTTATATAGTTACCGTAAAATAAAAGTTGATACTTTCGAAACACGAATAGCCGTTAAAAACGTAGAATTAGTAGATAAGTATAAATTACTTGGAGTGATTATGCAAAGTAATCTTTCATGGAACCAGTAGATTAAAACCATCTGTAATAAAATAAGTAGAAATTTGGGCGTAATTAATAGGTTGTCCTTTCTGGTCCCAACTAAAGTGTTAATTTGTATATATTATGTCCTCATACACTCACATTTGAACTGTTGTAGTGTAGCATGGGGAATGACCATGGCAGGAAACATATCAAAAATTGAAAAAATACAAATGAAATTTTTTAAATTATTGAGAACGTAAAGGGTAAAACAGGAATTGGACCATAATACACATTACAACATGTTATTATTTAACAATATTGCTAAATTCAAAATTTTGCTCCTCTACTACGACAGACTCAAAAAAGATACAAATAATGACTTAATAACTTTAAATTGTCTTTCACATCAATAAAACAGAGATAAAAATAAATTAACAAAAGAACTTGTAGGAAATAACTATTTGGAAAGAAACATTAATGTAGTTGGAGCAGAATTATGGAACAAAGTATCAGTTTCCTTGTCATCTTGTTTTTCATTTCATGCTTTTTAAAATAAAAGTAAAAGCTGGTTTGTTGATTATAATCTAATTTTTGTTCTGTTTGTGTTTGAATTGACTTCGTTTATTTCAAATTGTATTTTGTTATACCTGAATTTGCATGTGACTTATTGGCTCATTTTTTGTTATTTAGATTTCATATTACACTTAGCATTGTTTTCTACAGTAAGGAAATATATATGATTATTGGAAAATACAAGGAGTAAAAGGAGAAAAATAATAGGAAAGGCGAATGAAACGGCAAATGGTATTGAGGACTAGTCAGATGGTTATAATAATTATCTTTTTCCTCATTGCACAGTCACGGAAAAATTAATTATGACACATGGAAAATAAGGATAGGAAAAATATCATAATTTGTTATATACATATATGTATATTTTTTGTATCTTCCTGTAGAAGAATATATTGACTAAAATCGAAAAAATTATAAAAGATTGATGTAGATGATGTTTTCAAAATATCTGTACATCCCGTTACTGAAATAAATTGATTTGATTTGATTTGATATAGCAGTTAGGTATAGTAAAATATGGATGTGATAGCAGATAAGATTAATTAAAGCGCTCCTTGTGGCTGAATTCAAAATTTATGAAAAACAAATCGGAATGTAAAGGAGACATTAAAAAATGTCAACAATACATTTTTCAACGTTATTTCATTAGTACGAAATAATGCCTTACGTACACGTATAGGTTAAATATAAGGTTGTGCTGTCTTGGGGCATAAGAGGATATAGCCGTATTTTGAGTCTGTCCCTACAAAATATCATTTCAGACTAAATAAATAACGCTGAATATATTTGTCATTGACATTTTTTCTATGTTTATTTTATTTTTCGAGTTATGTTTCGTAAGTTCCGAATTTAGCCACCAGGGGCGACGCAATTGATATCATCTGCTAGTGCATAGGTATTTTACTGTAATAATAACTAACTTCTATACCTCTACCTATCATTGTTCTACAGATATTTTACTGACTTCGGACTTTAGTTTGCACCCTGCATATATAACATTCATTAGAGCAGGGGTCTTCAATATTTTTCAGTCCAAAGGCCTATTTTGCATACTTCTGTTCGCCTGCGGGCTGCACTATTGTATCAGCATTATTAGAACTGAAGAAAGGCAGATCCGGGGGTGGGGTTTGATTAGCGTTTGTTAGTGTTTTTTCTTAAATCTCTAAAATTTTGTCCACCAGAAATTATTGTCTGGATCCGCCCTTAAGACTGAATATATATATATTGCAATATAAAATACATATAGACGCAAAATAAAGTTACAAAACTCGTAGTTGTTAATATATAAAGCGAAATCAAACCTTTTAGTGAGTTGAGTATGAAAGCAGTGGATTAAACGAAGACTCTGAGATAGTCGAAGGAACAGCTCCTAAAATCTTAAAAGAAGAAGTAGCATTTGCAATAAAAAGTATGAAGAAAGGAAGATCCCCTGGCGATGATGGCATTACATTAGATATCTTAAAAGAAGCTGGAGAACATGTAGAAGACATACTCGCAAAATTCTTTACCAAATGCCTCAACAGTGGTAACATACCAAACCAATGGGATTCTGCAACAGTAATTCTTTTGCATAAAAAAGGTGATAAAGAGGATTTGAAAAATTACCGACCAATTAGCTTGTTACCTGCTATTTATAAAATCTTCACAAAAGTGCTAACACATCGCCTGCAGAAAAAATTAGATGCAGCTCAACCAAGAGAACAAGCTGGATTTCGAAGTGGATTCAGTACAGTGGACCATATTCAAGTATTAAGAGAATTAATTGAAAGAACACATGAATATGAACTTCCATTGTGTGTTGCATTTATTGACTATGAGAAGGCCTTTGACTCTATTAAAACATCAGCAGTCATCAACTCTTTAAGATCAACAGACATTGAGGATGTGTACATTGACATGGTGAAACGTGTGTATAAAAATGCAAGTGCAAAATTTCGGTTACATAAAGATACCAAAACTATCAAAATTGGTAAAGGTGTGAGGCAGGGAGATACCATTTCTCCAAAACTTTTTACTTCAGCTTTACAGATGATTTTTCAGCTGATAAATTGGAATAACAAGGGAATAAAAATAAATGGTGAATATTTAAATCATCTGCGGTTTGCTGATGACATTGTTATTTTTTCAACGGACCCATTAGAACTCCAAGACATGGTACAAGAGCTCTCAACTAGAAGTGAAGAAGTTGGACTCAAGATGAACCTACAAAAAACTAAGATCATGTTCAATAATTTTGTAGAGGAAACAAAAATACAAGTTGACAACACTGAGCTAGAAATTGCTGATTCATATATTTACCTTGGCCAGCTGATTTCAATGGATGGCAACATTATGAAAGAACTCAACAGACGTATTAAACTTGGCTGGAGTGCATTTGGAAGAAACAGTTTTATCCTGAAGGGGAAATTGCCTTTGTGTCTAAAAAGAAAGGTCTTCAACCAGTGTGTATTGCCAGTCCTCTCTTATGGATCAGAGACATGGAGTCTAACAGTTGGAGCAATACGAAAGTTACAGACAACGCAAAGGAGCATGGAGAGGTGCATGCTTGGAATAACTAGGAGAGATCGAAAAAGAAACACTTGGGTGAGAGAGCAAACTAGAGTAGAGGACATCATTGTTAAAGTAAAAGGACTGAAATGGCGATGGGCTGGGCATATTGCAAGAAGAACTGATCAACGATGGACAACAGAAATTCTGAACTGGATTCCAAGAGACCACCGAAGACCTAGAAAACGTCCTCAAACTAGATGGGTGGATGAAATAAGAAAAGAGGTTGGGGTGACGTGGAAACGAATGGCCCAGGATAGACTTGTGTGGAAAGCATTTGGAGAGACCTTCATCCAGCAGTGGATAGATAATGGTTGAATATGATGATGATGATGATGATATATATATACACACACACACACATATGGAGTTGTAGCTGTGTAACCCCTATTGTAATCCTCTAACCCCCCCTTATGATCTTTCTGCCTAAGCTTATGTGCAGATGCATGTATTCCCGAAGATTTTCAAAGCATACAGTCAGATTGTTAGAAAGATGTTCTCTTATACGACATATTTAGAATAGAATTCAATGAGTCCTAAGTTGATTTTTTTTTAAATCACTGTTGCACTGCAAATCAATAAAACTACTCATAATTCCCATACACACTAGAAAAGTAAAGCAAAACGCAACTGAAGAAAGAATTTGCATTGTTTTACTTTTCTAGCGTTTTAAAATACTTATTACAAAATGTAAAAATATGTGAACAGAATAAAATACACAGATTTAAGACTGAGAGTGTGCAAGGGACATTATTTTTGTATGAAATAATTTGTATTTTTCATGAGCCAGATGGCAGCAGAAAACATGTCGGTGGTCCGCAAGTGGCTCGTGGGCTGCGGGTTGAAGACCCCTTCATTAGAGTATAAAGGGGTAAAAGCAGTAGAAAGACGGCAGCGAAGCCCTCCTTCAATGGTAACTTAAAATACTCGCTTAAAAACGACGCAAACTTATCAGTTTATCCAGATACAGTACTAAACTGATAAGTTTAAAATGGAAGGCTTATCATTAAATTTCAGGGTCGTTACCTTAAATTCGGTCTGATGCCAAATTTATTTTAACACTGAAACAAAAGGTTAGAGTACGAGCATTTGCTTCAAAGAGTACGCTGTACCATTTTTGTGCGGAATTGCCTATCGCTTCTAGAGATGCCCATTTTGTACCGCACGAGGATCCAGTACATATTAAATAAATACCGATTTAAAAGCGAAGCCAGCATTTCTTCACCGTGTGTTTCGCTATGCTCCAAATGGCATGAATGCATTCGGTGTGCGCGGAAATGTTTCTTCGTCGGTTGGTTAACTCAATTATGGCAAACGCGAAGCATACGATTACACTCCTACGAGAGTCCTTCGATCATAAAATTAGAGGCAGTTACCCGTCTCATCCCCGGTGTACGATAGATGTTACCAACGAACAATCGACTATATTGCTAAGATTAGATTAATATTGATTGTGTCCTGCAACAAGGGTGTTCTGTTATCCTATCGCTTTGGTATTGTGATAATGCCCTTGTTGTAGCACCCCATCAATATAAGTGGCTCATCTACTTAATATATCTTCCAATTATCCCTTTCATGTAAGCATAGCTGTTGAGCCAGTCTAATTCTATTGCCGCTTTTAGTAATAGAATACCGACTGAAATTTATTGATATTTTTGAGAAATGCAATGAAAAACAAAATAACTTCTGAACGATTGATAATATTTTACTCATAGTACAAATAAAAATTTAAAAGAAACTTCCTTACCGAGAGTTTTGCACTTGACAAATATATATATATATTAGAGTTAATTTATAAAAAGGAATACACATATAAGCAATAAGTTTATACATTTATTACATCATGAAAAATGAGCCAATATCAACTCTAATGACATATAATGGAAACTTCCCTTGTTCATGCCCTGGTGGTTCTGCACTCATTTCTCATCTAAGTGCGTAATTTTCAGATTACATTATATATATAATATAAACCACTAAATATAATGAATCCAGTTTCAGTGCTTACCTGAAGCCGTTTGATAAATACCAGGTTTTTCTTCTTTATGATTCAAAATGATTGAGTTTTTTTATGTTTTAGTGATTTTTCTTTTTGAGATGTCCAGGATAAATGACTTTTGGAAGATTATTGACTATCTCTGACTTATTTATGGGAGTTGACTCTTTTGAATGACTCAGACTGCCAAACGGTCAGATAGCCAGAAAACTTCTTTGGTGGTGAGAGGCAATGTGCAAATGTGTATATCTCTTACGGTGTTTTAACAATAAACACTCTGAAGTAACTCCTTAACCACTGGCACTAATTTGTAGTTTATATAAAATCACAATTACACAATAAATAGTATATTGTATCGTTGATATATATAATATAATTGGGAAATGGTGAAGTGTAAAGGTCAATACATTTTGATCTTACAAATTTCTATTATTTCTTTAACAAACTATTTCATTAAAAGTACAGAATAAAAATTACCCGTTATTAGAAAAAATCGTTAAAATCCTATATGATTTAATTATCTTCACGCTGCTATTTACTTTGAATTGAAAGATATTTTAAAATTAAAACCTTTACAGGAAACAGCCTTTAAAGAGAACTCCTTTTATAAGTGGCTGGACAAGATTAAGAAATGTGATGGTGAAACATAACCTAAAACATTATGAATTCTAAATTTAGTTCATGGATTTTAGTTGACATACCTAAAGCTAACTAATCTCGACAACCTTAGCTTGCAGAAAGATATTTAGACGGGGACGTTGAAATTTAATTTCAGTTTCAAATATTCTTCTAGATAGTAAAGTACCTCTATACAAATTTTATTCAGAAAATTTAGAATTTCTAAAGGGAAAATGCAAACTAGATTTGTGTCTACTTTTTAGCCATGTTTTTAAAAATGGCTGATGTTATTTTTGGTTAGCAAAATATATCCTTCATTTAATTTATTGCAACCAATAACGAAAGTTTCATTAAATTATAAAAATAAGTAACCGTGATTACGTAGCAATTAGGATCATAGGTTAAGCTATTTATTTAGGACAAATATTAAACAATGAAACATATACACTCATTAGGTAGAATTTGGCGTACTTAAGGATGCCGCTTAATTGGCCAAAACATTCTAGTTCCGATGTATCCTTATTATCCCGAAACAACATAATATTTCTTTCATGAGCTTTATTTACTTACGAAATATTGCCTAATGTTTAATACGTTAGTTACAGAATTGCTAAAGTAATTCACTTTCATGAATTCTGAAAGATCAAGCATCAGACTTAGCATCTTAATTAAAAATAAAGAAAATAGGAAATAAACAATCAAAAAAAAAGCATCACAGGTACAAATGTTTTACACTGGACATGTTCATAATATCTCTAGAAAACTGACGACGAACTCTTTATGTTTTTCAGACCAGAATAAGATTTACAAAAAGCTTTAAATAATGATAAAGTGCCTTATGTAAGATATTATTACCCTTCACAGGGATAACACAATTGCCAAATAATGGTCAACACAGAAAAGCCTCCGGGGCGAGAATTTTGTGAGTTTTCGTGGGGGAATTTATTATACTATAATTTTTGCCACCCACGTTTTAATTACAGCTCAAACTAGAGCTTATGTAACTTTGGAGAAAAAGCTTTGGAGAAAAACCTTTTTCTCCAAATATAAAAAAGCTTTAATTTGATCTACTTAAACGTGGGTGGCAAAAATTATTGTATAATAAATTCCCCCACGAAAAACTCACAAAAATCTCGCCCCGGAGGCTTTTCTGTGTTGACCATTATTTGGCAATTGTGTTATCCCTGTGAAGGGTAATAATATCTTACATCCTAATATACGGAGAAAAATGCATTTGTTCTTATCTACATTCGTCTAATAGGTCAAGATACCGCGTGCTCAATGCGGGGACCCTGGTTCGAGCCCAGGATGAGGACGGCGCCTCTTTTTCTCCAAATATAAAAAAAGCTCTAGTTTGAGCTACTTAAACGTGGGTGGCAAAAAAAAAAAATGTATAAAGTACCTTATGTGATATAACATATTTTTTGAAGATTAAATATTGTTTTAATCATAAATAAAACAATGTGGAAATAAGAGAGTTAATTGCTTAGATTAGGGAAACCAAAGTCTCTCTTCTAACTAAACCACGTTAGAAGTTTAAAGAGTGATTTTTAATTTTAGTATGGGGAAAATATTCTATTCTAATATACAGTAAAAACTAGTTGCGTAGTATGGCCTCAAAGGTGGGACATCCCCACATGTTCACCATGCCCCATTTGGAACAAAAAATTAAACTCATAACATCATCAGTATCATCACCATCATGATATACATGTAAAATATGGCTTTTTTATTCGATGTGGGCATGATGAACAGTTGGAGATGGCATACTTTTCAAGCCAGGCTACGCTACTGGTTAAAACGAATATATAGAGTATAGGATTTCTAAACAGCATCCGCTATATGAAATGAAACTGCAATTTAAAATTACTTTTATAATAATAATGTCATAGCTTTCTCTCTCCCTCTTTCTCGTGGGTTGAAGTAAAATAGTGTTGTTTAAAGATTGCAGAGTCACTGATACAAGAGGTAACATATCTATTTACATCTGCTATTCTATGACTACCCAGATTATCTGCTCTGTGTTCGTGAGTTGGAAGGTGCTTTACGATAGGAGTGGAGAAGTCGGAGAGAAAGAAGTAAATAAACTGAGTTCCAACATTCACAAAGAAATATAAGAGAGGGACAACGCTTTCTGATTCAGGTAAGAGAGTTAGGGGAGAACTATTCCCTTTTATGGATTCCCTAATTTTATAAGAAAAGTTGTCTTTGCCTCCTGCTATATGCTTTTTAGATCTTTCCGACTGCCTTGTCCAAATACCTAGTCCAGTACTTAAAGGACAGCTCGACTAGCACACGTCATAATTGGATTAGGACTTGCTGTCAGCACTTTTCTCAGTAATCTTTGTAAGTGTGCTTGTATATATATAGAGGACTACGAAATTAGGTTTGCAGATATTACATATTCCTCTTTGCATGGCTATGAATTCTGTTGTAATTCACTTAAATGAGAATAAAACAGGAGAATGCTTAAAGATAAGAATGAAACATCCAATGTGCTTAGGTACAAATTTAATGAATTTGTGAATGTCTTTTGGCGGTTTAAGTCTTTCACTTACTTCAGAAAGATCCAATCACGCTATGGGCTCTCACTGAGGCGATGATGAAGAAGCAGATGTTTATCAATATGAGATGGTCCCGTGTGTAAAAGGAATATATAGGATATAGAATTTGAAACAACACCCACTATATAAAATGAAAATGTAATTGCGAATTAATTTTTTGTAATAATCTCATATTTTTACCCTCTCCAACTATCGTGGGTAAAAGTAAATAGAGCTGTCTAAAAGTAGCACCGTTACTGGTGTAAAAACTTGTTTCTTTAGCATCGCTTCAAAAAAAAAAATAAACCCATAGTGTGATTTGATCTTGCTAAAAAAGGCAATAGGCTGACGCCACCAAAAAGCGTTCATAAGTTCATTAAATTTGTACATATGCCATTAGTTGTTCAATTCTATTTTAATATTTGGCACAGCGCTGTCACTTAAAATCATCATTAGAGAATACTTGTTTTGTAATCGATGTGTAATATTTAATAAGTTAAGAAAATCTGCACGTTTGGATTTCGCAAGGATATAATAGTCTTCCAGATGAAGCTATTCTTATAAATAAGGAAATTGCGTTGATTTCTTTAACATTAGTGAATTTCTGAATTCAAATATATACAAACAACTGGAGAAATCTATTAGGTTTTAATAGAGAGTTGTTAACATTACCTAGGTACAACCATATAATTACGTATTTAGAAATGTTAGACAATAGTTTATACCGACAAAATATATTAGCGAAAGTTTGGATACATATGAGTGAATATAATTAAAAGTAGATTACTTTAAACTATATATGGAGAAACTATTTAGCCCTTTATAGGGGCATTTTTTTTTCTCTAGTAATGGTATATTAAAGTATTTATTGTTAAAACCACATTTACGTAATCAAAGCGTTCATTGCGGGCATCATCACTAATCAGCCGTGGTAAAATAGCTTACCATGGACATTTAAAAATTTATGAAATTGTGGTAAGTATACTTCCCACGGCCTTATAAAGGGGTAAAAGCGAGCTAGCTTCATTGCCATTCACTTAGAGATATCGGGTCTTAAAGACAAACAAAGGAGGAAAATTCAGAAATTGGAATATTGAAAAAGTAACAGTCCTTGCTTAGTTGGCAGAGGTTTAGTTTCCTCTCTATGAATTGGATTCGTGAAAATGGCGTGGGTTACGTCGAATGAAAGAAGACAAAGAAGATATGTCCAGAGACGCCGTTTAAGGTTTGATACAGGTAACTCAGTACTGGGGCACGGAAAGTTTAGAGGCCCGCGACTCTGATATTTTATCCAACCTCGGAGCTTGTAAAAGCCCACGACGTGTTTTTATCAGAGGGCCTGTTGAGAAAATCGGGGCCAGGGCCCATTATTGTTAGCGGCGGCCCCAAATACGCAACTATTAAAATAAAACAATTCATGTGAAGCTGACAAATCTATAACAACAGAAGAATTATACCAGAATAATATTTTAATATAGATGAATTGTATGTCATGTAAAAGGAATATAATGCTTTATTTAATACGCGAATATCTGTTTCCAACCAGTAACGCATTTTTTATTATACAGCTGTACTTCCCTTGTTTTTTCTCACCTTGCTCAGTTCCTGTCTTCAGATCACTAAAATAGCTTTGGTGTATGATTGGAATGAGAGAGAATACGTAAAGCATATCCTGTTTCTTTTTCTCATTAATTTCCAGTGGCTCGGGAAACGAAAGATGATTTTAAAAGTTTTATACCCTTTTAATTTGCCTCCTCCATGGGTAAGTTTCAGATTCGGAGTGTAGAAAGCAATATCGTCGTTTAATGTTTCCTTATAGATCATTAAGGAGAGCTACTGTTTCAAAAACCTTATCCGCATAATTTTAAGTCGATTATACGCAATATTTTCGTCATTTTTTCCTCCTTCTTACTGAATTCTTAAGATTTTTAGTGCATTAAAATCACTATGCTCTATTTTCCGGTGCATCTGATGTTTTTACTTAACCAATGATCTTCATTATTTTATAAATTTTCTTGTGACAAATAGTGACACTCGTTTTTCCATGATTTCTTTTATTAAACAAGACCGAAGTCTCTGTCCTTAGGCAGACATAAATGACCAGCTACTACGAACTTCAACTGAAGTGTGTTCACGCTTATACTAGGATCTCGTGAAATTTTAATTGTCATGAGAGCAATATTTTAATTTCGGTCTTGACCGCCCATATGTAAATTAGTAAATGAACTTAGTGGAAATAGATTTTTATATATGCATATAATTGAGAAAATAACAATGGCGTTCAAATTTACCTTTAGTTATTTGAAAATCTAGACCAAGAACTTGATCATCAATACCTTCTAAGTCACTGCAAATCTCTTTAAAATCACTCCTCTTGGAACATGGTGAAGTTTAATCACTACGAAGGAATATAACGCTCTGATATATAAATCCTTAATGAAATCTAACTCTATATGGCTAAAGGAACCAGGGCCAAGACGGAGTACTGGGACAAGTTGGGATTAAGCCTTTTTTCCATCAGAAGTGGCTCCAGCTAACGACTGCCTGCTAAGTAATTATGTGAAGTGCTTTGGACATGTAATGAATTGTGTGTAGAACGTCGCCTATCAATTCAATGAATTTTATGTGCTTTTAAAGCGCTTAGTTTTGCTTTTCTGTTTAAGTTACTTCCACTGCTGTGAAGAAGGGAGTGAGAACTAATTTAAACCATAATAGCCTTTAGGTAAGATGCATTTGATTGTTAAAAAGAAGTGCTAGTACGTGTTGTCATGTATTGAGCTAGGAGGCTGTTATTAGGTTTTCTGCAGCATGTTGGGCAAGAAAAGATGTATAAGTGTATTCCATCACCCGTAACTAAAATCTCAACTGAAAATGAAAAGACGACCTGATTCACACTATCTGATTTTTCTAGCTAATAAATTCTCTTCAATAAATACTTCCATAGGACCTATAATTGTGATTAAATTAATTGTAATTAGTTAGAATTTATTTGTAAGCAAAATTAAATTAATCGAAATCTGAATTAATTAATTGCAATCAGACTTAATTTAATCTGAATCGTAATTAAAATAACTGTAAATCAGTTTTTGAAATTCATTGTTATCGGAATATTAAATTACCTGTAATTAGTTTGAACTAGCATTCTTTTACTAATTATTCGGCTATAGCCCTGCGGCAGCGCAGTGTTGTAACGCGTTCGCCTAGTAAGCCGTTAACTCGGGTTCGACTCCCAGCAGTGCAAAGAACGCTTACTCAGAGATCTCATAAAGATCGCACTGCTCACTGTAGTCCGGGGTTTGGTTCCCTAGGCCTTAAGAGGTTCGGATTCCTCGGAAAACTGTAGGTCCAAGAGGTTCGGATTCCTCGGAAAACTGTAGATCCTAGTGCAGCATGACCACTGTAGTCCTTGAGCCGTAAAACCACAAACAAACAAAGCATTATTCGGCTACACATCTTTGCACGGGTACTGGTAAAACACATTTTAAAACCTTTTACATAAAATTCAACATTTCCTTATAGGTTTGTAATATAATAAAACTTTTATGATGCGTATGCTTCAGTAATATACTATATGCAGATAATAAGTAGGCCAAAATTATTTTTTTACATTGTCTGTCTAATGTAAGTAAAATTAATTCAAACATTATGGTTTCTGTCTTTCTTCGGGTTCCCCTATGTACTTTTGAGCATTTTTCAGGTTTTTACGTTATCTGTATATCTATTGTTCTATATATTCTTGTGTAGGTAACTTTTTGGTTATGTGGTTTGTAAATCAATATTTATTACATCTTTATCTATAGCTTTACATAATTACGTAGAATTTGCGATGATTTCTTATTTTTACATGCTTTGTAATGTGCTTGAGGTTTAATTTTTATTTATTTTCTTGTATACAGGGTGAATTTGACCTAATCTGCCAAACGAAAGGGGGTGATAGAAGAGCCCATGTGGAGCATAAAACCCATTCTTTTTATTTCTGGGGATCTTCTCAACATGCTACTGAATCTTATTACAAAAAATACTGAATATTATTAAAAGATGGAAAGCCACGATGAAAATTTGTTTGTTTTGTGGTTTTACGGCTCAAAGACTACAATGGTCATGCTGCGCCGGGACCTACTGTTTTCCGAGGAATCCGAACCTCTTAAGGCCTAGGGAACCAAACCCCGGACTATACTGTGCGGTGCGATCTTTATGAGAGCTCTGAGTAAGCACGATAAGAATTAAAATTTCCTTACAACAAATAACATGTAATTAAACCACAAGTATTTTTTTCTGTTGGTCCATATAACGCAAGTTTTTTCTTTAATATAAAAATTAAGCCTTACATGTGTTTCAATAATCTGGAATGTCCTCTTTACGGTCGAATAAGTTTACCCATTTTGATGTATTATAGCTTTTACTTTTCTAATTTCTTACCTGAAGTGTCGTATTGTGATTCTGTTGGAAAAATACTTTTTCACTTTCTTATGCACTAACTTAATTAAACACATTGTAGTAAAGAATAATTTGTAGAAGGATTGATGATAATGAATTAATTAAAAAATTAAATATAGTTTAAATCACTAAGTTTTAAAAATTTAATAAGGTTTTTTTTTTTTTTATATAAAATGCTTTTGTACTTCGGGGCCGTTAGGCTATTTTGGCGCCCCCCCCCCAAACTTGGTGCCAAGTACGATGGTACCTGTCGCACCGTCCTTGATCCGTCACTGGTTGGTATAAACCCTTATTTCCAAATCACGTTACCTACATATAAATTATTGTATTGACAACTTTAACTTTTCACTCTAATTGTATACGTTTAATTTTTCGCAAAGTTATGAAACTAAGAGCTTTAAATAAACATTTTTTTCCTCTACGAAATCTTTGACAAATTAAAATTAAGCGCCTAACGAAACGGTTTTTGAAAAATCATTATCGTTTCACTTTCTTCCTTAATGGCGTCTACTGGATGCGAACATCACCTTCGCCTTCATGGTAAATCGTTCATTTGATCCGCAATAGCGTTTAACAGATACCTTTAATCACCTTTTTCCTCACTGCCAAATTACTACAGCGTGGCTCCATTACATGAGATGCGTAACGAGCTTTCAAAAGACACTTTGTGGTCATATTGTGGTAATCTTTAAACATCTCAAAGATTCTTTCAGTTTTCCAGAACGTTTCAAAGGATTTTCAATTCAAATTTCCATTACGATCCTTTAGAACAGATTAAGTATTTTTAACTTCTTTAGGTAAAAAAAAGTATATAATTCTCTTACTAAAAATTTGCAGTAGAAACCGAATTATCCGAAATAAAGTGGGAAGACCCAATTTCGGGAAACCAAAATTTTAGTTAATCCGGAAATCCAATTTTTAATGCAAAGGTGCGAAGAAACCACTTACTCGATTTCTTTGCTCCTCCTTACTATTAGATTATTTATTAATTCTTTGCACATATTTCTATTCAACATAACCACATTATCAGTTAGCAAAGAATTAAAGCTAAAATTTGCTTTAATTATCAGCTAATGAATATATCACAACAAATTATTGGTCCGGTCTCCAAGTCAGGCGCGTCTACGTGAGCGAACTAGGCGACTGCCTAGCGTGGCACCACGACAGATTATTTTTTAAAGATACAGTGGAACCTGGTAAAGTGATCACCTTAGTAAATGGACGACTACCTTGGTAAATTGACCACCTGAATAAAGTAATCAGCTGAATAAAGTGACAACTTTTTGTCAAAGAGAACCGGTAGGGAATTAGTCATGCGTATACTAAAGTCTGTCATGTATAGTGACCACCTGTCTATGGGGACCATCGCAATCCAGTCCCAAAGGTGGTCACTTCAGGCAGGTTCTTGTGTACTTAACACTGTAGGATGATTTAGATAAACTTGGCAATAAGTAAATGGAAGTAAATGGATTATTTCGATTGAGTGCTTTCATCAATATTTACTCTTTCTTATACAGTATTTTTTATTCATTTTTTCAATATCCCCAACTTCCTGCTTTCTTGCATTAACAAATTTTTCTCTACCCAATTTATATAATGCTGTATAATATTTTCCCATTACTGCTACTTCAGTGGCGCAAGCAGAATCCCTACCCCACTAAAGGCCTGGAGGACGGTTTTTCTTTTTGATATCTTTGGGAAAATCCTCTAGAGGAAGGAGGCAACTGCGGGATGAGCAATCCTGCTCCGCCTTCTACGCATGTGCGTGGATTTAAGCACGTCGCGGCTTAGGTACTAGTAATGCCGAAACACGCTATAAATTAGCTAGATCTACCAGCATCTACCCGCTAGGTAACGGGAGGAGAAGGAGATTTTCCTGTTGCTTCTCTGCGCTTACGCGTGGACTTAGTTTGTCAATAGTCAAGCGAAAACAGCCCATAACTGCTTCCTCTAAAACTGTATATTATACTCCGCTAAAACAGCGGTCGCCAACCTTTCGGACCTCACGGACCACTAAATTCATAATTTTAAATCCCGCGGACCACATTTCGTGAATTTAGTGCAATATAAAGGTGGAAATTGTCATTCAGAATATGAGAATTTCTTAGAATATTATTTTTGTTTTATTATTAATAAAACATTAAAATGCACATAATGTCCAGATTTTGCTGCGGACCACCAAAATTTTCTCGCGGACCACCGGTTGGCGACCGCTGCTCTAAAATACCTCCTCTAAAATTCCTCATCTTAAATACTAAAATCTACCTATACTTCTCTAAAACACTACACTACTACCATAATTCACAGTCCATAAATACCTCCATCCGTTCGTCTTCCCGCAGTCACCTCCTCCCACTATAGGCTTGTATCTTTGTGCACTATTACATACACGCGAATCACAATTTTCTCCTTCAACAGTAAAATCCCAGACTATTTTTTTTTGATCATTTACTTGTGTGTTATAAGATAAGCTACGATTATTATACTTCGTTTTAACTGTAGAGTGGTACCTCGGTACTCGTCATTAATTGGTTCCAGAAGTCACGAGGAGTGCCGAAAACGACGAGTACCGAACGAATTTTTCTCATAAGGAGCAATGTTAATTGAAATAATACGTTTCTGAACAACAAATATTTCAAATTTCACTTGGTGATTTATACATTTATGGGGCTGTTGTTTATAGAAAACTTTAAAACTGGACAGAAAAATAAAAATACAATTGCGTGCGTACTAGATCAAATTAGAGTGGTTATTACCGTTATTTGGAAGGGAAATCTCCTTTCAATTAGATATCTGGCACTTGCACAGGGGTTCCTTCTTTTTTCTGACTCTTGACACAACTGAACCCTGTTGGAGACTCAAAATTATGGAGTTTCACTAGAAATCTATCAAGAGAAACTTGCTTCTGCCTACGTTTCAAAACGTTTCGGAAGCGAGACCTTGCTTTATCATTAAACAAATCCACAAGTCAGCTTGTTAGAGCTTTCTCAGGGCAATACTTTTCAACAAAATTTTGTAATTCAACCCACTTAGAATACATTTCTTTCAGCAGTACAGTAGGGACTTCCTCTCTTCCCTCGCCTTCGATTTCCCCCAATGTTTGGGACCTTTGCTTACTCACAGCCTTCACACCTCTAGCAACACTGGCTTCTTTAAGAGCTTCTTTCTTTCTTCTCCACTATCGTATACATAGTTGTCCTAGGCATTTTGTACTCAGTAGCGAGATCGGACACGCGGCTACTACGTTTATACTTCGTTATTATCTCCTTTTTCTGTTTTACCGTGGTTCTTAGTAATTTTCTTTACTGCTGAGTTGTATTACTAATCATCTCCGAACTCATGACGACATATAAGAACAAAAATCAGATTAAAATGAAAAAAAGCCACAAGAAAGTACACTGCGGAATATGTGAGTTTCTGCACTGAGCGCGAGCTACTCTGAAACTTACGCCTTGGTCCTTGTTTGGTCTCGGAAGGGATCGGATGTGGAAGCGCGGCGTTATTGGTTTTGCAACGAGTGACGAGCAAGCGTCGAGTGCTGAAGCATTTTTTTCTCGTCAGATTGCGTCGAATACCGAATTCGACGAGTGCCGAAGCCGACGAGTGCCGAGGTACCACTGTATGTATATATATATATAGAGAGAGAGAGAGAGAGAGAGAGAGAGAGAGCATTGTTATTTTCTTGGCGAACCCACCAGAACACCGAGAAATGGTACAAGAGCTCTCAGCTAGGAGTAGAAAAGTTGGACTCAACAAGATGAACCTACAAAAACTAAAATCATGGTCAATAATTTCGTGGTAAAAACAAAAATAAAGGTTGAAAACATTGAGCTAGAAATTTCTGATTTCATACATTTACCTTGACCAACTGTTTTCAATGAAAGGCAACATTATGAAAAAATTCAACAGACGTATTAAACTTGGCTGGAGTACATTCGGAAGAAATAGTTTTATCCTGAAGGGAAAATTGCCTTTATGTCTAAAAAGAAAGATCTTCAACCAGTGCCTATTGCCCGTCCTCTCTTATGGCTCAGAGACATAGAGTTTAACAATTGCTGCAATACAGAAGTGACAGACAACCCAAAGGAGCACGGAGAGGTGCATGCTTGGAATAACTAAGAAAGATCTAAAAAGAAACACTTTGATAAGAGAGCAAACTAAAGTAGAAGACATCATTGTTGAAGTACAAAGGCTGAAATGGCGATGGGCTGAGCATTTCGCAAAAAGAAATGATCAACGATGTGCAACTAAAATTCTTAACTAGATTTCAAGAGACTAATGAAGACCTAGAAACCGTCCTCAAGTTAGATGGGTGGATGAAATAAGAAAACGTGTTGGAGTGACGTAGAAGCGAATTGCTAAGGATATACTTGTGTGGAAAGCATTTGGATGGACCTTTATATAGCAGTGGATAGATAATGGTTGAATATGATGATGATATATATATGTGTAAATTTACTGCTGTATTAATTATTTGTGAAAGGAATTTAATTGTCCTTTAAGATCACGTTCTACTGAGAAGACTATCAAGACCTAATGAATTCGTTTCCTTTAGAGGTTATTCAAGTTCTACATCCTACACAGAGTGACAAAAAAGATAATTTCTTCACACTACAGCTTTAACTTTACAACAATCCGTTTAAATTAATAAATTCTTCTGGCTTCAGGAAAAAAAATTATGTATATTTCATTTGCTGATAGTTTGGAGTAATTTTTAAACATTTCTGTCACTATTTGATGACATTAATTAAATGAGTGTATAACTTTTTTTTTTGACGTATTGTAGTGTTTTGGAAGAATTCGTCAATGATAAAAATTTCAGTGAGAATTTAAACTAATTTTGTATAACAATAATTATTGTCTTACATTCGATTGCCGAAATCGAAGTAAATCGAAATGTCTATTTATTTAAACTCTTCTTATAACTATAATTTCTCGGAATGTTTGCAAAATTTCCTTAGATTTTTTTTTTCAAATTCATTTCCTCGGTTTAACAACGTGCAATTTTCTAAAACTTTGCATTTAATTTATATTTTTAAAAACTAAAATTATCTAGAATCGTTATTAG
>QLNU02015360.1:239683182-239706666 GCA_006491805.2 Dysdera silvatica
CCCAATCTGAACACAGTTGAAGATGCAAGGTTTTTCGTGAAGTTTAGGAGACGGGACGGTATTGAGAAACAAAATTTCGACAAAATTACAGTAGTTTAAAACTAAAATAGTCGTGCAAATATAAATATGGGATACAGGAAATGCTCGACTATAATTGTCAGAGATGCTTTCTTGACTTGAAACGGACGATAGGGATGATCTTGAAAACTGATGTGTCGAAGGGAATAGGGATTCAACTAATCAGTTTCTACACGCCGTCCGAAGAAATTCATATTGCATAATTCACTTCCGAAGCCTTTTACTCTATTTTGAGCTCTTTTCTGCACACGGAGCCGCCAAAGTTTCGCTGATCTAATTAAGTTGAAGCATTTTACGTATCTTTACTCCTTAATCGTTGCTGATGACAGACACGTTGTACAATACTCATATATCCAAAATCAAGTTATGCATAAATTTACTTTCATTAACTTTGATTTCCAATTTATAAGTATAAATAAATAAATTTTAAAGAAATAAAATTTATTTCCAAGGATAAAACTATTTGATGAATTAATTTTAGGTTCTTTTCGTTAAACGACCAGATGATTAAATCTTTGAAAATCATTTTCTTTTTAGTTATATCCAAACACCTTTAATTCTCGGTCCAAACCGTTAATTAGAAAACTCTAATAAGGGATCTCAGACACACCTGGAACATAATTAAAATTATATAACGGTCATCTAACTATGTTGCGAAAAGATTATTTCGGCAGCATTGATAAACGCTTTCTAATAATCGTTAAGGCTTCTTCAAAAATTAAATGCATTCTTTTACGGCAAAAATATTTATAAGCCTATAAATTTCGACAATTGTTTAGTTCTTAGGACATTCCTGAACGATCTTTAAACTTTGTTAGAATATATATTTTTAACGTACCTCAAGAATATAGCATTGCCCACCAATTTGCTTTGTAGTCATCCTTCTTAAACTCGATAATGCTTTAAATTATCAAAATTTAGTTAAGATATCTTTTAATTTGATCTCAATGAAATTAAAGGTAACAAGTATGAAAAATCGTTTGCCTGAAAAAGTGAATGAAAAATCTTCAATTCTGTTTCTGTTGGTTCGCTGAGGACGTGCCCTGGCGGTGGCTTTAATACTTTCCCAGTGTTTACCCATAAAATTGTCCTGTTGCGGAGTCTTTTTGCCTGAATAAGTTCACTAAAAGTTCTCTTATTAGACACTTGAGACCTCCGTAGACATAAGAGGTCTCTGAGCCCCCTAGACTTCATAAATTATGTATGTTCAGCTGCTCTCACTTTATGTTTAACAGATCGATGCTTTTCTTTGATTTATAAATAAGAATTAGCTTGCGTATCAAGTGTACTTTGAGAATTAGAGTTTAGATTCGAGCTCATCATTGTATTGGCGCTTTTAATTTCCTTCAATTTATTGAAACTTTTATGTGTAATATATAATATATAAATATTTAATATATAAAATCCTCATTAGTGTCTCCTAAACTTTTTATTTCCTCTCAGAACATAAAACATATTTGTATAGAGATGCAATTTATATTAGTTGAAACAGGTTAAAATAAATGGAAGTTAAGTACCAAGAAAAGATAATTAAATGAAGTCAAGCTGAATGATTGAAACTTACATGCGTCAAGAAAAGAATTTAATTAATCACAGCAATAAAGAAAATGATTGATGAAATGCATATAAGTAAAAACAAAATCAATCACACTTGCAAATTTGAAAATTCGTTTACAGTTGTTTCGACGATATGTTCCTCCCCTTCGGAGCGTCGACTTATTACGTGCTAAAGATTGAAGCCGAAGAAAGCTCTTTTTTTCTTACTTCAGTTTCAACCATTAGCACACAACCATTCCACGTTCTAAAGAGGAGGGACATATTCCTCGAAACAAGTGTTAAAGAATTTTCTGATTTGCAACTGCGATTGATTGTGTTTTTGCTCATTAAACATAGTAATAATCATAATTTATAAAATTTTAAGTAAATAATAATATCAAAAAATGACAACTTATTAAAACTAAGAACTTATTAAAAATAAGATTTCGGGTTAAAAAAAAATCCTGTCAAAAATATTTTCATATTTCTCTCATCTGCAACCTCCCTTCTGTAATTAGAAAGTTAACACTTTGACAACAGTGATCAAGTTAAAGCACTGTGGGATTTTCGAATTCAAACTGGTGAACATATAGCACACAATGCATCATATTTAGCAATAGCTGAAAACACTAGGCATCACACATGTAACAGTACCTGGAGATGAACAGAAGATAAAGAATTCAACAAAGTCACCAAATACTAGGGTTTACAATTTGAACTAGAAAGGCAATGGCAAGAAAAAGCTAGGACCATCTTCATCATAATAGACGCATTGACTGCAATTACAGAAAACTTTCAACCAAAAGCAACCACCTCAATGATGTCGATAAAATAAAAATTTACCAATTACAAAATGCTATTGAACATACAGGGTGACTATGCATTATTGTCCGGTTTACAGTAGCTTATCTTGAGGAAGCTCTACAATAATTTAGAATCACCCTGTACATTAAGAAAATACACATCTGATATCTCAGAGTTTTGGTGAGGATAACGCCATCATCAAACCCTGATTGACCGTGTATGTACCCTTTAATCTCAACAATACTAGTAAAAATGAAATAAATATAATTTAACAAAAATATGTAACAGTTAGTCCTATCCCAATAGTGGTTGATGCACTTGGTGAAATTTTAATAAAATTAAAAAAAAACTTGGATATGGCAGACATAAAAACGTGTGTTTGAGTTTTACGACGCAAGGACAGCAAATGTCATGTTGCACCGGGATCTGCAGCTTTTCAAGGAATACGGACCCCCTAGGGCAGTGGGTCCTAACCTTTTTCAAGCCGCGGCCCAGTTTTATAGTAGTCAAGTAATCCGCGACCTCCTTTTTTAGTAACCAAAAGGTCCGTGAACCCCACTTCGTTCGCCGCTGCCACATTTACATAATAAAAGCATTTTTAACAGAGTAAAGAAAACACATTAAATACAAAATTATATTACGACATATATATTACATTGCGAATATTATATTAATGATATATATATTACATTATTTATGTATATTATATTAATTATACATATTACATTATTTATGTATATTATATTAATTACATATATATTACATTATGAATATTATATTAATGACATATATATTACATTATGAATATTATATTAATGACATATATATTACATTATGAATATTATATTAATGACATATATATTACATTATGAATATTATATTAATGACATATATATTACATTGAGAATACAGTATTATATATATCTATTATATTAATTAAATATATTAATGTATATTATAGATATAAATAACTAAGATATAAATAATATAGTACTGTAATATGGGCAGCCATGTTGAAATATAAAAGCGTTGGAAACATTTGGTATGAAATTCCTTATAAAAATAATTGCAACTAAAAATAGTTGCGGCGACCCCCCAGAAAACTTTTCGCAACCCCCTTGCAACCCCCAGGTTGGGAACCACTCTCCTAGGGCCTTGGGAACCAACCCACGATTACAGTGAGCATTTAGTCGATAAGTCTTCCGTTTGTGGGCAGTTGGGAGTCGAACCCGGTATGACCATAAGCTAGGCGAACGCGTTACCACTGCACCACCACAGAGCCAAAACGTAAGGAGAGCATATCTACAAAAAACTTCCTGGCTGAGCAAAGCTTATGTATCGTAAAGGTAAATGAACAGTTTTCAGCATTTGGATGATAATTAAACTGAAACAATAACTTCAGACTAGGCAAATGTTCGATATTTCTTTCGTGTTGTGAAATACATATAAATGAAAGTTTCTAAAACTTTCCAATTATAAAATCTTTTTTTTTTCTCAGGCTTGAAAATTTCTATAAGGTCACATTATGTAAAGACGTAAAGTGTATAAAATATTGTCAAGAAGAAAGAAAATAATGTTATATAAAAAATTAGTTAAAATAAATAATGTACAGAAGAACTGAACGTGCCGTTTCTTGTGAGAAATTTCATTCTATAATCCACCTGTCGCAAAACCTAGATAGGCATGCTGAAGACATTGTTGAATTAAGCAGCTCACTGAAGAAGTAAGTGCCTCTAAAAACAAAGCATTCATGCAAGAAATTGGAGGGAATTCCGAATAACCAAAAAATTTCAAACTCTTAGGCTTATTTCTGCTTTCCCTTCCCTATTCGTGATGTTGGTGTTTCTAGTGCGTTTCCGAACGATCTTTTCTAGTTGAATTTATTGAATTTGCATACCATTTAACGAAGGGTGCAGAACGTGAGTTCAGAAAAATATTTACAACTGTTTGAAATTGCATAAACGCTAAAAAAATCTTTGTAGAAGCCTGTATTTCGAATTCCAGATCCGTAGTTTTATCTTTCTTATATCTAACTTCATTTTCATCTTCTGCTTATTGTTCGCTTTTCTGATTTTATTTCTAACCCACGAAGGCAGGTATTTTGATATCGCTGAATTAGGGAATTATTTAACAAAGAGTGCTTGAAACTAACGAAACATGGAATTAACATATTTGTAAGCATAGAAGGTCATTAGTATCCACTTTGTTTACTCAAAAGCTTGCAAACTTTTCACAAATTATACTTGAAAGCAGGAGTACCGTGCATAGGTCATATATATACGCAAATTCTCAAAATTAATTAATGAATTAATTAATCTATATAATATTCTCTATTGTGGACTATTCATTATCCTTGAGTACCTATGTACGAAGGACGATATCGGTGATATATTAATTATTAAAAACTTATCCAACTGCATATTTATTCCATTAATTGTGAAACAATTATTCAACTATTATATAACTAAATACACCGAAAATTAATATCCTATGATGGTCATATGCATTTTATAGTGCGATATTGTAAAAAATATGTTTGCTTAAGCATATATACATGCACATGCATATACTTATGGAAGAGACATAAGATGCAAATTAAGTAGATAAATATATAGAACGGGTTGGCCTCAGTGGCGCAGCCAGAAATTTTTCGGGGGGGGTAATTTTTCAGGGGAGGATCCAGAGAATGATTGGGGGGGGGGACTTTTCTATGCATGTATGTAAATGCATAAAGAGTACATTTTTTTTTCTCCATATACCAAATTATAATGTTATTGACTGGTTTGGGGAGATTTCCCTCATCCACCGTGGATCCGACCCTGGTTGTAAATCTACAAACGAAAACATAAAGACAAAACTACAAAAAAAAGCATAAACGTTTTTAAAGTACTAAATGATTTGATTTGGTTTAATACTCTGACGTTCCAAAATTATACCATGAGCTATCTCAGTCGGGAGTGCCAGCTTTACGTCACCTCCGAATCACGGGACGTTTACTCATTTACAGACAACTAAACTTCCAGAGCAAAATTTGTCAAACTGGGTTCCTCCGAACACATGGTTTCGTGATTTGAGAATCTCTGAATTTCTCTCGCGAATCTCGAGAGATCGTGAAAAATATAAACAAGGTTATTGTTATACATATTTATTATTTTATCAATTCATTTTTACACCACCACTATATATAAAAATTATACATTACATTTTCTTAAGAAATAATATATAACCATCTTTGAATTTTAAATTAAAAATAATGGATTTGTTATATTTGTCCCATATTATTTTATGAACAGAAGTAAAAAATGATAATTACTTTGATTAAACGATGCCAATGCTTACATATTAACATTTAGGTCCTATTTCATTTTAATGTGATACTCATTTTTCGTGGTTTTTCTGCAATGTTATTTAAAATCTCCTTTTCAGTTAGTTGTTTATCATTGTGTATATACATTAAAACAAGACCATTCAGCCTTTCTCCAGAAATGGAATTCCTCAAATACGTTTTTAAGAGTTTGAGCGTCGGGAAAGAGCACTCGTTACTTCATGTTGTTACAGGCAATGTGGCTATAACAGTTAAAAGTTGATGTACCACTGGAAATAAATTCTTATTACAAACGGAAAGAGCATATATGGCACATTGGGGATTTTTACTTGATGAAAATAAAAATTGGTGTAGTATCACCTACATAGTGTGACATCACCTGCAATATCTGTTGGCAAGTCATAAAATTCTGCCAATTTCGTAATATTTTCTTCAATTTCATCTTTCGTATCATCTTCTGTTTTTCTGATCAGCAACTGAAATGGCTTTAATGTATTTTTATGGGCTACAAATTTTGCTTCTAAAGCACTTAGAAATTCATCCCAGAAAGGTATAAAAGTTGCCACTCTATAGTAATGTTCTTCATTGTCTGCTGGAATGTTACTTCTCATGGTCTGTCGTATAGCAATGCGAGGTTTAGAAACTGCAATCTCCAAGTCTCTACAGACGCGTACAACTTTTTCGTATAGTTTTGAAAATCGTTCCGTGGCTTCGTCCCTCATTTCTTGTAACGGATTTTTTACGTGCGTTACAGACTGCAACGCAAGACTCAAATCAAAGCTGAGTGTTTGCAAATATTTACTAAGAGGGTGAGAGAGTTCAAATACAGAATACAGAACAAAAAACTTATTAAAAAGTTACATTTACAAATTGAGTTAACAGCATTTGTGCTTCTGGGGCAGTCATTCCATTTTGATATCTCTTCTAATGAAGTTATAAGGGGTTCTAACAACTCAACAAATGCTCGAACTGAATTGTGTCTTTCAACCCATCTTGTTTTAGCTTACTCACTATCTAATTACTATCTAATTACTCACTAATCTAATCTAATTTCTCAATTTCAGCTTCTAAAACTCTTTGCCTTTTCGGAAAATTCAAGAATCAGTAAGCATTTTGTATTGTAGTCATACAATTTCTAATTGATGGTAAATTACAACAACTAGAAACAGCAAGATTAAGACAATGAGCACTGCAATGTACATAGAGTGCCTGGGGAATTTTTTCTCGAATGAAGGCCTGTGCTCCTATAAACACTCCACTCATGGCGCTAGCCCCATTATAACCTTGTCCAATGAGGTTCACTGAATTCACACCAAAATCTTCTAATCCTTTAAGAATTACATTAGTAATAATACTTTTGCCCGTAGTATCAGTTGGAGGAAGAAATTGCAAAAATTCTTCTCGTACATTGTCATTTTCGACAAATCTGATACGTAGTAACATATGTTGAATCCAACTGATATTTGTTGTCTCATCAGCTAATACGGAAAAGTATTTTGCTTCATTTACTTTCGAAACAACTTTTTTAGCCGTATGCTGTTAAACGAAGAAATTATTTCGTTTTGGATTTGCCAACTAATATACGTTGCATTGGAAGCTGCTGTCTGTAAGTGGTTCTTCAAAACCTCATCACCAGCATCAGCTCTGAATTTTAATAATGCTCTGAAGTGTCCTTCACCTTCTTCTTTAGTTCCTTCTTCCAGATCAAGTGGTTCAGAGTCCCTGTATCCTCTTAATGCAATACCTTCTCTGGTACATAGCGCAACTGTTTTTATTATTGGTTTCAGCTTTTCTCTGTTTGCATGAATTTGTGCTTGCAGACCTTTATTCACGGGTATGTCAATCGTTGCGTTAACACCAGTGTATACAGCAATAAAATTTACAGCCCATTCTTTAGACATTGAATGGTACTGTGGGGTTTCATGCCTTTTGAAAACTTCTTTCGCTCTTTTCCAGGTTTTAAAAGGCAATGCCACGAATTTACCCTCACAAAGAGATTGTTGACCCACTCCGGTCGCAAATAAGGAATAAAACTTACAGAATGCTCCATCTTTATATGGTGAATAAACCTGCCAATCACACTCTGAGAATCACTTGAGCTGGAATCTCAAATTTCTGTATGTTGATGTGGGGAAGTTAAAATTCAAGTCAGGTGTCCAGGCATTTTCCAAAAGGTTGTTTTTAAACAGGTCAGCAATCTGTAAAATGCACAGTAATTGTACAGATTTAAAATAAATTTTCAATCTAAATAGAATCAAAAATTTTCAAATAAAATGTCAATAATTAGTAGATCATATAAAAAGTTAAAAAAACTCAAAACAATAAAAGAAATTTGATGAGATCTTAAACATGAGAAAAGCTTCATGCTGCATTTCTTAACCTGCTAAGAATGGATGAAAAAAAAGCGAGCAATTTCTGATGAACTCATTTTAAAAATTAATATTCCTTAATAAAAAATATACATATTATTAATTATATAGATTTCATATAATTTTGTACACCCCTAATTATTTATCATTTGAAAAGTTTAAAAGGGCGCGAGACTGGAAATAAAAAGACGGCTGGACACTAGAGGACACCAACCCGGAAGCAGCCACTTCGCAGCTTCATAATCTAACCACTACACTACGACGGTTAGGAAAGCAAGGTTTCAGTTAGCTGTAAAATAATGCGGAAAGTGCCGAAAATCGCTGTAAAGTCTAAACATTCGGGTTTCGGGAAACATTACATTAAAAAAGATTTGGTGAATTCATGTATATTTCTCTGACTTGCAAAAACCGGATGCTATTTAAATCTCGTGGTAGAAGTAGAATAAGCGTTCCCTTTGGTTTGCAATAGAAAATTATATTCTGCGCATGCGCGAGGACTTTACTTTCGGATTCCGTCTCAGAAAAAAATGTATTTCTTCGCGTTTTTTTATGGCG
Source organism: Dysdera silvatica (assembly GCA_006491805.2). NCBI lineage: Eukaryota > Metazoa > Arthropoda > Arachnida > Araneae > Dysderidae > Dysdera > Dysdera silvatica. The sequence goes on from QLNU02015360.1 coordinate 239,691,850, forward strand.
TAAGGACTACCAAGGACATGCTGCGCCAGGACCTACAGTTTTCCGAGGAATCCGAACCTCTTTTGCCCAAAGAATCAAACCCCGGAGAGCGGTTTGGTTGAAAAATCGGTAAGCACCGGTTCCTGCTGGGGATCGGACCCTGGACCTTTCGCATAGCAGCCAAACGAGTTACCACTACGCCACCGCCGGGCTCTCAGAGTACAAAAAAAATTTATCCAGTCTCAAATAGCATTAATTTACCTTCGTTCATCAGAAGATCAGGTCAACAAATGAAACTTCCGATATTAGCGTTCGATTACTCGATGAAAGTTCGAGTAATTGCTGAGGAGTTAATGCTAATAGGACTAGGAGTATACTCAACATTTCAATTCTTTAGCTACGGTAAGAAAATTCTAAAATATAACGAGGCAGAGTCCTTCACACTTCCACTCTTTTGATTATTGTCAGCATTCGATCGAGTCAAAACATGACTCGATCTAGTAGATGTAGATTCATTTTCTTGAGAAATAACACATGGGTTCTCATTTTCAATTTTATATTTTTTTACTTGTAATAAAAGGGAGAATATTGCTCTGGGATCTTTCATGCTCCGATTTGAAACTAGACATTACGATATTTAACAAGGTGATATTTGTATTCCGTTTAGAGCACGTGCTTTCTGAACTAGTCTCACTGTTCTGGTCTTCGAGCAGCGTTGCCAGTACGGTATTGGCAAATGGCGATACCAGCGGTTTTCCCCTAAATTTAACGGATTTTTCTTATCGATTGCGGCAAAAAATGTTGTACCCCGATTAGCGGAAAACCTGGTGGGTGGTATTTAAAAAAAAGGTCCTCCTAACGATTTAAATATAGAATTAGGTTTATTTTTCTGCGAAAAAAAAAAGAATCTTAGGCTTCTGGGGGGTTTTAACCCCAAACACCCCCGTGGCTGCGCCACTTGTTGGCCTAGATGTCATGTATTTAAGCTAGAAATTTTCCATCTAGGAAATGAATTTTACACATACATCTATTATACATTTGATGTTTTTTAAATAAGTCCCGTTAATCCAAATGTAATCGCATATTATTATATAATAAACGCACAATAAGAACTTGAATTAATTTAAACAGAAAAATAGAGATATATAAGTGTTTATTATTACTGATCTATTATATTCATACATATATGTCATATTTGTATTATGAATTTTTGTAAGCTCGGTTCGTCTCGCATCTAATGTGCTGCTCATTGCAGATCCTGGTCATTATAACGTCCATATATTAATTAGTCACAGCGTATATGTTTATAAAAATATTCGTTTTTATAAAAATATACTGATACTGATAATGGGAAAATAAGTATCATAGAAATACTATTATATATAGTTAACAATAATAACTTGCGATTATGTTGTGTGGAATAATTAGGTGCAATATGTTGAGGCATATACGTACCAGTTGCAGAAGACGAGTGGCTTTGATAATTTTTATTTCGGAAATAGGGTTTGTCCATAACTTACAGAAAAGTAATATTTGTATTTCCTTCCGTTCAAGTATAAATTTTTTAAATATGGAAATGCTTCAAGATTAAACTTCAATGTATTCTATATATAAGGAAGCGTCATCTAAATAATCTAACAATATATTGCTATCTTTCAAAGCACAAAAACTACAAAATACCTGCTGATCTTATCGAAGGAGATATCACGAGTGAGGCCTGAAGTACTTAAAACAAATATAAAATCTTATGTTGAATAAGAACAAACGAACTGCAGTATTTCTCATTTTTTAGAAAGTGGATTGTTTAATCCCACTTTCCATTGAAATGGGTTTTCCGTGTTTCTACGTTTGCAGCTTTTCTATTTTGCAAATTCAGAGAAAACATTAGAAGATAGGAATTGAGAAACTGAGAACATGATGACAAACTTCAAGGGTTTTGTATTTTTTGGATATTTTTCAAAGCATATACCATGACTGTTTAGATTGGGCAATTCGTTTCTAAGCAACTAAAATCACTTCAGTAACGTATTCAGAAATAAAAAGTAGAGATGTCGAAGCTGGATACCAAAAATGTATATTTTGGTTTGTCTTAATAAAATAATACAATGACTCTGATAGGACTTACCATAATGAGTAAAATTTTATCACTGGGTCAGTGTATAATAAAAGATTGTTTATCGTTTCGAGAAATACAGTTACCTTTATCAAGTGAAGTTAAGTGAAGTTAATGAAGGTTATCAAGTGAAGTTAATGAAGGCTTTGCTTGATAAAGCGAATAGTAATTCTCGAAAGGTTACAAAATTGTTCCTTTTACGTTGGACGAGGGACAAAATTTTACTAGTTGCTTTGTCCTCTTACGTATAATAATTATATATATATATGGCCTGCAAAAGGGTTGCTGGTATCTAACTGGAAGGAGACCCACACGCTGAACGTATGTGACGATGTGTGGAACCGGCCAGGCCAGTAACCTAGTGTCCTACCCCGCCTTCAAGTGGTGCAGGCTGGGCTTTCTATTTATGAGGCAAATTAATATTTGCTGCACGGATAGAAAGGCGGAAGGGGAGGGCTAATTCACCAACCCGTCTAGCCAGCGTGGTGAAATGATGGCTAATTCCTCCAATATGCTAATACACCAAAAACCATGGCCCCTAGTCTCCAGGTGCTGGAGTGCTCCTGATCAAGGCAGCGGTCAGCGTGGCATGAAAGCAGGGGGTGCTAAGAATCACTGGAATGGCCCAGGCTGCCGTTTGTTATTGACCTTGGCAACGTATAATGGACGATCCCTTGCTTCTGAAGCAAAACTTCAAGAATTGGAAGAAGAACTTGACAAGATCAAATGGGACATTGTAGGACTCAGTGAAGTTAGAAGAAAAGGTGAAGAGTTGGTGGAACTTAAAAGTGGACATTTGTTTTATTATAGAGGAACGGAAACTGGAAGAACAAGTGGTGTTGGCTTCTTAATCAACAAAAGAATTAAAGACTACCTTCTTGAAGTCGAAAGCACGTCAGATCGAGCAGCGAGGCTCGTTGTTCAACTAACCCAGCGATACCAACTTCAGATAGTACAGGCATATGCACCAACATCAAGCCATACCGACGAGGAGGTTGAGGAATTCTATGAAGAAATCAAACAGCTACATACCAAGGGGAAACAACATATCAAGCTCATCATGGGAGATTTTAATGCAAGAATTGGACAACAGGAACAAGGAGAGACATCGGTTGGTAAATACGGATATGGGGAAAGGAATGAACGTGGCGATCAACTCATCGAATTTGCAGAAGCTGAAAATCTTAGCATCATGAATTCATTTTTTAAGAAGAAACCGCAAAGAAAATGGACATGGAAACACCCAAATGGGGGAACTAGTGAAATTGACTATATCCTGGCAAACAAGAAATCAATTATTGAAGATTGCAGTGTACTGAACAGATTTAATACTGGAAGTGATCATCGAATGGTGAGATGTAAAGTGCACTTAAATACTAAATTAGAACGACAGAAGCTCATTAGGAAACAAGTAAGTAAGAGGGTGGATTTAAAGAAATTAAAAGAAAATACCGAGGCATTCAAGTTGGAATTAAAAAATCGCTTTTCTGCACTGGAAGGACTTATTGAAGAAGTTGACATCTCAGAAGCAAATGAAAACATTGTTAAGACAATAGTTGAAACTGCTGGGGAAATTGGTGGTGTAACCTGTAAAAAGCACAATAGCAAATTATCTGAGAAGACGAAACAGCTCATGAAAAGGCGAAGAGATATGAAGGTGGACAATCAAAATACCAGTTCCAGGATTGAGTACATAGAACTTTGCAAAACTTTGCGCAAAAACATGAAAGAAGATATAAGAAAATTCAATTGTGAGTTAGTAAGGAAGGCCATTGAAAGCAACAAGAGCCTTAGGGTTGTTAAAGGGAGTTTGTCTATTGGGAAGAAACACATCATTGCATTAAAAGGAGAGGATGGCACCGTAACAAGAAATAGGGAAGAAATACTTAGAAGAGTTGAAGAATTCTACAAAAATCTATACGAAAGTAACAGTGAATTAAACGAAGACATTGAAATAGTCGAAGGAACAGCTCCTAAAATCTTAAAAGAAGAAGTTTCATTTGCAATAAAAAATATGAAGAAAGGAAGAGCCCCTGGTGATGATGGTATTACATTAGATATCCTAAAAGAAGCTGGAGAATATGTAGAAGACATACTTGCAAAATTCTTTACCAAATGTCTTAACAGCGGTAACATACCAAACCAATGGGATTCTGCAACAGTAATTCTTTTGCATAAAAAAGGTGATAAAGAGGATTTAAAAAATTACCGACCAATTAGCTTGTTACCTGCTATTTATAAAATCTTCACAAAAGTGCTAACACATCGCCTGCAGAAAAAATTAGATGCAGCTCAACCAAGAGAACAAGCTGGATTTCGAAGTGGATTCAGTACAGTGGACCATATTCAAGTATTAAGAGAATTAATTGAAAGAACACATGAATATGAACTTCCATTGTGTGTTGCATTTATTGACTATGAGAAGGCCTTTGACTCTATAAAAACATCAGCAGTCATCAACTCTTTAAGATCAACAGACATTGAGGATGTGTACATTGACATGGTGAAACGTGTGTATAAAAATGCAAGTGCAAAATTTCGGTTACATAAAGATACCAAAACTATCAAACTTGGCAAAGGTGTGAGGCAGGGAGATACCATTTCTCCAAAACTTTTTACTTCAGCTTTACAGATGATTTTTCAGCAGATAAATTGGAATAACAAGGGAATAAAAATAAATGGTGAATATTTAAATCTATGTCGAATGCAGTATATTAACATTTCTGTTAGCTATCATATTTCGTAAGTTTTTCTTGTTTAGCGGATGAAATGTTGCAAAATTTCTGATGGCTTTTAGGATATAATAAAATGCAAATACTCCACTCCACTCTCCCCCCCCCGATCATATTTTAAACTTTCGGATGAAGGAAAATGTTTGGGAAGTAATTTTCCAAATGTCAGATTCCACTTTGACTTCTCTGTTTTATAATTGTTAATATGACTTTCAAAAGAACAAGTGTTTAAATCTGTCTAAATGCTTTCTTCTATGACATGCCGCGTGGTTAGGAAAATTATACTTCTACGTTTATAAGTAAAGACAGCGTTGTAAGTGTAAGTGAGGTATAAGCGTTATAAGCTTAAGTAAGGTGACGTAATGTTACGTCAAATTATCTTACATAATTTTGCTGCAACGGGCCTTCTGACTACCTTACTTACGCTTATGACGTTGTCTTTACTTATAAATCTAATCTGCATAATGCTATGGCAAATTACCTTACATACTTTTACATGTTATTAATTCGCTATGCGATCTTCACATTAGGAATTTGTTGCACAACCTTTTCACATTATGAATCGTCGCAGTTTTTCACATTACGAAACGTCGAAGTTTATTCTTTACATTATGAAGCATTGCAATTTTCTCTAAGTTGATATCACTATATTGTACAAATTTTGTCCCATCAACCTTATAAAGTGGCAACAGATGGCTTGGACGTCAGTGCGCGAAGAGTTTTCACAATCTATAGCAATAGTCAGGCCATGGGGTGTTTGATCGAGAAAAATTTTAATTGTTTTAGTGGGGAGTGAAAATAGCGCTGGAAGCGAATTTAGGCGATTCTTCCCCGTGTTTGGCCGAAATTCTGTAGGAAGGAGCGACAAATATGGATGAGATAAGGGATGCGAAATCAAATTTGCTGTCAATGTTTACTAATTACGAGTAGTTGCCAAAAGCATGCGCCTCTTTAATCAATTATACCAGCGGAGGATATGAACTTTACAAGATAACTCTTGAGATATTGACACTAGAGTTTAAAATTTAATCGCGAAGTACAAACGAAGTTCTTCGGAATCTTATAAAGCTGCGTTGTTCTCACAAAATCTTTTGATAAAACATATTTTTTAAAAACTTTAATTACCTATTATCTCTAATTAGGAGTTTGAGGACTTACCTATTTAAAAAGTTACTACTTTTTAATTTAAGTAATAGGCGTATGTTTCGCAATTATGATAATTTTGTGCTCAGAAGAAAATTATAATATTCGTTTTAAAATTACCAAACATTTATTTTCTATTGAAATCGGATTATTTAGGATTTTTTAAATCGATATCTTTCTCAGTATAAAATAGTTTCAACAGCGAGAAGGGACGGCAAATTTGATGTAAAATTCTTTATGCCAATTCAATAATGTCTAACAAAAATATGGTATATATATATAAATCAGAAATCGAGAAGTAGGCTAAATCGTTTCTATTAGTGATCAATTTTTATGCACAACCAAGTCACTCACATACATATTAGGTGCGGAATCTTGACTTTTACAAGACTAAGCATGAGGATTATGACACGCCAAAAAATTTAATTTTGATCTTGTAACCCCTATCATTAAGTCACGATTTTATAAAAGCATTCTTTGAATAAAATCAATTAAAAGAAAATATATATATTAAATCATTGGTCCACGAATCCGAAATTTCGTGCCTAATTCTCTAATGCTTTCGTTAAAAGACCAGTAGAACCCCTCAAGAATAATCGACCAAATCACCCATCCAAAAAGAATGTTTCGACAGGAGTAGAAATCACGATCTACGGTTGCTCGGCTTCCAATCTCAACACACGCCCAGCAGGGTGAAGAACAGGAAAAAGCTCTGTGCGATGTTTAATGGCTGTTTTCCATTACGGAGTTGGTTCACTTTCGCCTCTGGTCATCAGCGTTGTCGGATCTCCCCTTCAGCAGATTTTTTTCCCTCACTGGAAAGTGACCGTTCGCTCTATTACATGATCAGTATCTGGCGTTTATCGCCTTCTCCACTTTTCCAAACTTGTAACGAGTGTGGTTTTCAGCGATTCCGCATCGAAACTTTTTTTGTTGTTGCTCTTTTTACATCAACTGGTGTTCCGTTTTTTATTGTCGAAGTCATTTGATTTCCGTAACCGGGATGGACGACCAGAAAGAGCTTTCTCAAAGCTTTGTCGAAAGTCTTTCTCCATGAATCCTAAGATTAAAATCCTTTGAAGAGGTCAAAACAAGGGCTTGTCTGCACTAAATTGTAGTAATTATTTAGCCTCATCGAAATTTCTATCTACAATTTGGAACTTTAATTCAGCCCATGAGCGTCTGAAATACGAGTGAGTTAATAGTTGACTGAAAGGAAATATTAAGAAATGAAAATGATATAGGTAATATAGGTATAGTATAGGCATATAGGTAAAAGAGTGATGGAGGTAAAGGGGTGGGGGCGGCATTTTTCAATTCTTGCCTAGGGCGGCAAAACACCTAGAAACGGTTTTGATCACTATCCGAGTAAATAAATATCTCCCTTGGATTTGAATTGTCTCTTAGTTTGTTTGATCATTCCCATAATTAATTGCTTCATCCGCCACTGATCGCTAGTTATTAAAATGATGTACGCAATCGTCTACTGGGTTAAAAGACTCGACATACGTTTTGCGTACTAGTCGGGTAATGTTTATGCTTTTCTACGTTTGAACTGGTAAAGAAATTTTTAGGAAGCTATAAATGCGTCCACAGGGAAAAAACGCACATATGCTTTGATTCCACGAGTTGGCTTGACGTTAATAACAGGATATAAAAGTTTAAAATATTCCAGATTTATGGGCAACGGTTTATGGGGATTCCGGGATAGTTATGCCAATGTGATGACAATGATATATCGGTTATAATATCGTTTGCATCTTCACTTAGTAAGTTTATTCAACTGAGAGTTTAATAGAAAATATCCTGAAATATATAAACATAAAAAATATTTTTTTAGAAATAAAATAACTTGTCTATTTACATCTCGAAAGTGAGTTCAGTTTAATGGCATTAAATTATGTGAGAGATACGGACATGGATTTTATGCATATGCTATTTTTTCATTATACTTTTCATCTGAGTATTATTTTGTCTTGACAATTTTAATAATACGATTTTGATGAAGCTTGAAACACTTGTCTTCCACAGAAAGAGAAAATTAGTCTTCGTGGGAATTTTTAAACGGCCTCCTTTATGTAACCTTACACACAGAAACACACCTACACACACAGATCGCATATACACTAAAATTTAACGATTAGCATGAAGTGTATATCAGCAGCATAGCGTAACGTTAGAAGTGGTAATCTCCAATTGTTCAATATTTACCCCACAAGAGTAAAAAAATAGCGCCAATTCAAGTATATATACATCATCTTCATTATCATGACGACGCATATATGTATGGTAACCCTTTTATTTATGAACGGGACGATGGTGAACGTTTGGAAAAGGCCCATTTTTGAAGACACGATAATCCTCTAGTGTATATTCATAAACAAGTTAGTGGTAGGCTTGAAATTGTCGTGTAAGAGGCTATTTTTTACACAAGTAAAGAGCACAGGCAAAAGCAAGTCGTTTATTTCAGTATTTCTATCTCCATCAATTGTTCACAATCTGCACTACGGGTGGCCTGTTTTTTTTTTAAACAAAAGCAAGTGAAGTCTTGACAACACCGTGTAACTTTGCCAAACCTTTGTTTCTTCTCATCATCAGCAAGACTCGTTGAATGTACCGTTACTGGCGCCGAAATATCGATATACATACCTTTAAACTCAGTAATTACAAACACGGTTTATTTTATGTATACGAGTATATAAGTGTTAAGCATTTACATAAATAAATCATGATTAGATAACTGGCTAAACTGGAAACGTGTAAATAAATACAAAAACAATTTTCACAACTTTTCTTCGTAAAAGCGATCAAAAGAAAAGTTGGATGATAATAACTTAAATCACCAAAACGAATTTAACACAAAATAGGTTATACAAGGATATCAAATAAGACTTTTAATGAAATATAATATACCGCAAAACCATCTTATTTCCTACATAATATTTAATCAAAACATTTAAAATAATTTGTATTCATATGAAAATCATTTTACAAAACAATAAACAGCTTTTTGTAATTTTTATAACTTAAAATTTTAATATATATTGTTGAAATGTTTATTCAATTATGATTTTATTAAATAAATGACTATCAATTATCCCATTAAGTCTATTAAATTCCTAGTAATTACCTTTCCTCGCTTTTGAAAATGCAAATTTATTTTCTGAAAAAGATATTGTTTTTCAATATAATAATAATAATAAGTGGCCAAATTGCACTAGTTGTCCATGTTTTCTGTTTTCTTCTTCATCATCCATGTATATCTACAATGTGAATTAAATCTAATATAATACTCAATGCATTGATTACATAATTTATTTTTAAAATAGGCCAATTTTGCTTTAATATTTTAAAAGTATCATGCATAATAATTGTATGATATTTTAGATTGTCAATTTAAAAATGGTCTTTTATTTGCAAAATTAAAGGAGGTAAATTAAAAATTACTTAATACTTAATATTTCAAATGACAATTCAATAACTTTTGAAGTGCGTTTAATAGACTAAAATTTCTCTGTAATTTAAACATCACACACACACGTGTGTGTATGTGTGTGTGTGTGTATGTATGTTAAAATATGATTTTAAAATATATTCGCACCCAACATGATATTCCTTTTCACCAACGAAAACTTCCGTATAGTGTAATAATTTTTAATTCCGGAATGTGTTAAAAAAACCGAAGAAATTTGAGAAAAATTATATTAGCTCATTTTCTTAAGGGCGGTTTTACGAAATTTTTGTGTATAAACGGGAAAAATTTTAGTTGACATGAATTAAAAAAATCTCATTTTGAGGATCCATTTTTCAGACCGACAAGGAATGATTAAATAAAATTCCTTGATCGTAAAAAAAATGGAGTTTTAAAAATAAAAAATAAAAGACGCGGAATGTGAATTAATTTGTTAATAAAATTTCAGTCGTGATATTTTAATTTTTAATATTGTTAACGAAATTTGTTTCGCGTCTAAAGATTCGCTGAACTCTCCATCAGTTTTATCATTTATTAAACGCGATTGGAAATAAGGCAAAAAAACTAACAATAAAACCATTTCGCTGGTAAACGCACTTTGAGATGAAACCTATGAGAATCGATAGTTTTTGAGTCCCTTATAAAGAATATGGAATCTTTTTTCTAAAATCATATGAAATTTTTTCATTAATATTCAAAATGCAAAAGTGACATTTTTTACTCAAGGTTTGGTATTTGTTACTCAAACTGTATTTGAGCAAAAACGCTTTTGAAGTCAATAATGTTTTGGAGGATTATCATATTTAACGGATGAAATAAAAAAAATGTGTCTGCCAATTCAAAACATGTAAAAAAATTAATATGGAAAAGCAACCATTTATGATGGATAGTTGGCGCATTTGGCTAGGATTTAGAAGAGTTGATCAGATTGGTTTCAAGTACTTATTCCATTCTTGTAACCCTTCAAATTTCTTTTACATTTTTTCCTTCGAAATATCATGTCATAAGGAAAAGAAACACATGAATGTAGAAATGTGCATACATAAGTATGAATAAATGGAATTGTATGAACATACGAGTATCCATTTATGAGTATGGATAAATGAAATCTATAAACATATGAGTACCCATATATGAGTATGACTAAATGAAACGTTTGAATATATAAGTATCCATACATGAGATGTCATACAGAAAACTTAATGGTAGAACTATTTGAAAATGCATTTATTGTAATTAGAAAAAATGTGAACAAAATTGCATGAAATATTGCAGAATCTCATGAGGTTATGCAACCATATTTTTTTTGATTAATTGTTTAATAACGCTTTTAATTTAAAAATGAGAAAAATTAAACTATGCACTTTCCAGTGAAGTCATGAAAGTGATGCGGTAAAAAAATAAGTGAAGCAAAGCAATTCATCACACTAGGCACGTTTTAGGGGTGACAGATTTTTGCAATCATCTAGGCTATAATTTTTTAATTCGATTTCTAAAGAAATATCCCCAAAACTTTTTAATTTTCCGGGATTATGATAGATATAAAAACACGAACCGTGCATATTGCAACATAAGGTGATATTTTTCATTCTGTAAATGATTGCGAACCAAAGATTGAATTTCTATTATCGCTTGTAGATGCGAACGACTTTATATACTCGTTGGCGAACGTGATAATTCAATATTCCGCCACCTCGTTTAAATTGGAGCCAAACGCGCCAAATATCCATTATAAATAGTTAATTTTTCATGTTAATTGTTTACATGTTTTGAATTATTCGACACGTAGTTTTTGTATCTTATCCGTTAAATGCGATAGTTCATTATCTTACAAACTTCAAAAGCAGTTTTGCTCAGATGCAGTGCGATTAAAAAATACTTTCTTGTTTCTTTCTTTTTGGTTTTACGGCTCAAAGACTACAGTGGTCATGCTGCGCCGGGACCTACTGTTTTCCGAGGAATCCGAACCTCTTAAGGCCTAGGGAACCAAACCCCGGACTACAGTGAGCAGTGCGATCTTTATGAGATCTCTGAGTAAGCGTTCTTTGCACTGCTGGGAGTCGAACCCGGATTGCGATTAAAAATAACAAACTTTGCGTAAAAATGTAATTTTTGGAGTTTGAATATTAATAAAAACATTTCATATGATTTTAGCAAAAAAACGATTTCGTATTCTTCATAAGGGTCTCAAATACTATCAATTTCCATAAGCCTCATTTCAAAGTGCGTTCATCATCAGCAAAAAGGGTTCCCTTCTAATGATACTCACTCGTATTCAAAATGACGAAATGTTAAAAAAGTGGGAAATGTAAGTTTTTGATTCGTTTATTTTTATTGAAGATCCGTAAATGAAATACATATTATAGGTCTATGGAGAGGGAAATCTTAAATGAGTGTTTGTATTACTGAGGTTGAATATGCCTTATCCGAAATATTTGGAACGAGCAATGCTTGCACCCTAGCCCGGACTGGTCCTGTGGGCTGATGGGTGTCCGCCCATTGCGCCCTCCTCTCCGGAGCCCCCTGAGCCCAAGTATTTTTTTTTTAACTTTTCGATGGTGTGAAAAACATGAATGACTGAAAAGTAATTTGTATATATTATTTTAAGCATTATTATTATAATTATTTAGAGTAGATACAGATAATTATAAATACATATCAAGTGCCGATCTGACGTAATGATGTACGTCTGAATATTGCCGACTGCTAATTAAAATTTTCCTACTCATTATGCTAGGTGTAGGTGGACCGGGTGGAGTGTGACTCCCCATATCCACCCCCATAAGATCGTACGAGACATTATGTATCAAAAAATTAATATTTCTTTTTTTGTTTCATCCTCCAAGAGTACTTTTCGTATTTTAAAGCTATATATAAATCTTCAATAATTCTGGTTTGTCTGCTTCATAAAGCTTCTAAAGTTTTTATGTCATCTTATTTTATGGCACCATAACGGAAACAGAAAAGATTTATTTTGAAAACTGTGCATGCAAAAAAGATTCGCGATATGGAACAGAGCAGAACTGGGAAAAAGAAGAAAAGTGGTGCAGAGAGTTAAAGTCAAGCTGAATGACTATTATGACTACTATGATGACCACTATGAAACATACCGCTGGTGAAGCCTTATATCAATGTGAAATCTTAATTAGAATGCTTAGGGTTGAGTACAAAGGAAATAGTTGGTTGCTTATTTGATTGTGCCGCCAATGTGAGAGATTCGTACAGGGGACTTCAGGAACAATTGAACCAAGACAACTACCAACTCATCTATGTCCATTGTAATGGTCATGTTTTGAATCTTGTGATTACAGATGCAGCTGAATCACATAAGACCGTCAAAAACTTCCTTGGCCTGATACAAAGCACTGCAGTTTTCCTTTTTGAGCCCCACAAGAGAATGCTTGTTCGGATAAAAATAAAAAAAGAACCTGCTGAAGGGCATATTTTACTATGTATGGAGTATATGTGATACTCCAGATGGTTTGTATCACATGCTGATGGAGCAAAGATGGAGCATTAGCCAGCTTTTTTGATGGTACCAATACACCACAGCAAACAGCAACGGCTTCAATTCTAAAGGTTCGTTCAAATCAAGAACCGGTACAAATTTAAGAACATACTTTTGGCATTTGTATACCGTGAGTTGTTCAATATCACGCCACCTGCTTTGCCATATCTTCAAATTCAGGGTATTGACTACTTTGCAGCTTCGAACATTTTAAAAGCGATACACAAATAAGTCCTCTCAAAAAGAGCAAAAATTGAACAAATTATGCAAGTGCCAGACAATTCTCCGAATTCATGCAGGAAAAATTCGTAGATGAGGGACTTGATGTCACAACTGAAGTAGACCTTCCGGACCAGTCGGGTCCCAATTGTCAAACGACAAGCCGGAGAGTTTGCTCATGATGAAGCACGACAAATATTGGCATCACCTGTAAAAGAGTTTGAAATTGGTGTTTTCAATATAATCTTTAATACAGCACAGCAGTAAATATATGAGAGGTTACATCATAATGAATATTATTCACTGCTGTTGCTTGGATGGATCCAAGGAACTTTAATCAAATTAAAGGTAGGAATATTAAGTTGCCTGAAGGTGTTCTTGGAGAGTTGTCATCACTGAGTGGTGAGAATAAACTGAAGCCACAGCAAGGATTGTGTCAATTTGAAATGCATTTTGATAATTACTGCCCTGATTTATTCTCAAAGTTTCAGCATCTGATGCCAGTTTGGCTTCTGTTCGACAGAATTCAGTGCATTGCCACCTAAATGACTCACCCGAGAATGAAGGAGATCTTGATGATCCTATTCCTGAACTCAACCAACAACAACAGCGTGAACAAACCGTCTCGGAAGAGTATATGGAAAAAATCTTTTATAAAGACTATGACAATATGATTGAAACAATACAGACATGTGACGACGAGCAAAAATGCTGAAAGTGTTTAGTTTGCACTCTTGAATTGCTGAATGAATCAAAATCAGAATGTTCGATATACGATTCACTACATGCGGCATATGAATTCATACTTACGCTATCTTACACCCAAGTTTCTTGTGAGAGAGTCTTTTCTGTATTCAAGATCGTTAAAAATCGCCTACGATCATCACTTGGAATAGAATTCCTTGAAAGTTTCATGTCACCAGAGATTCTAAGTTTGACTACAATAAAATTATTGACATTGATGGTGAGTTCTGCAGAATTATCAAGGCAATTTAAATTTCAGTGTTGTGCATATTTGTCTTAGACTTAGATATTATCTAAATAGTCAAGAAAGAAAACTTGTCAAAGAGTCAAAGACTAAGATTCAAAATGTTTCACTTTATCTCATGTCATGATTTGCTACCAAAGCTAATCGCAGTCAAACTGTTGTTACCAGGCGCTTACTATTTATTATCTCTGAAATTAGACTGGTAGGTTATTGTTAATTAAAACCGGAACTTTTAAACAGAAATGTCTAAAAGGATAGTTGGTTGACTGAAGATAGTTGAAAATCAACATAGTGTGCAAACATTTCTACATGCATCCACCCCAATGCATTTCAAACATGTTGTTGCCCTGCGCAACATTTTTCCCACCGCGCCCTCTTGCAACCAGTCCGGCCCTGCTTACATATTCGAATTTCTTTGGTTTTGGAATAGTTTATTGATTTTGCATATGCACAAGATAGCTTAGAAAATGAGATCCATATATAATCCAGAAATTCAAGTGTGTTTTATATACACCTTATACGATTGACCTAAATATAATTTTATTTATTTATAAGTTTAAAACCCGACAGGTCAAAGGCTGTTACATCGAGAGTGATAACTAAATGCCACAACTAAGAACAGTATGAAATCGAATAAGAAAATTAGATAACATGACAATAACT
>QLNU02015360.1:239706766-239727010 GCA_006491805.2 Dysdera silvatica
CTTTCTTTCTTTTCTTTTTGGTTTTACGGCTCAAAGACTACAGTGGTCATGCTGCGCCGGGACCTACTGTTTTCAGAGGAATCCGAACCTCTTAAGGCCTAGGGAACCAAACCCCGGACTACAGTGAGCAGGATCTTTATGAGATCTCTGAGTAAGCGTTCTTTTTGCACTGCTGGGAGTCGAACCCGGATTGCGATTAAAAATAACAAACTTTGCGTAAAAATGTAATTTTTGGAGTTTGAATATTAATAAAAACATTTCATATGATTTTAGCAAAAAAACGATTTCGTATTCTTCATAAGGGTCTCAAATACTATCAATTTCCATAAGCCTCATTTCAAAGTGCGTTCATCATCAGCAAAAAGGGTTCCCTTCTAATGATACTCACTCGTATTCAAAATGACGAAATGTTAAAAAAGTGGGAAATGTAAGTTTTTGATTCGTTTATTTTTATTGAAGATCCGTAAATGAAATACATATTATAGGTCTATGGAGAGGGAAATCTTAAATGAGTGTTTGTATTACTGAGGTTGAATATGCCTTATCCGAAATATTTGGAACGAGCAATGCTTGCACCCTAGCCCGGACTGGTCCTGTGGGCTGATGGGTGTCCGCCCATTGCGCCCTCCTCTCCGGAGCCCCCTGAGCCCAAGTATTTTTTTTTTAACTTTTCGATGGTGTGAAAAACATGAATGACTGAAAAGTAATTTGTATATATTATTTTAAGCATTATTATTATAATTATTTAGAGTAGATACAGATAATTATAAATACATATCAAGTGCCGATCTGACGTAATGATGTACGTCTGAATATTGCCGACTGCTAATTAAAATTTTCCTACTCATTATGCTAGGTGTAGGTGGACCGGGTGGAGTGTGACTCCCCATATCCACCCCCATAAGATCGTACGAGACATTATGTATCAAAAAATTAATATTTCTTTTTTTGTTTCATCCTCCAAGAGTACTTTTCGTATTTTAAAGCTATATATAAATCTTCAATAATTCTGGTTTGTCTGCTTCATAAAGCTTCTAAAGTTTTTATGTCATCTTATTTTATGGCACCATAACGGAAACAGAAAAGATTTATTTTGAAAACTGTGCATGCAAAAAAGATTCGCGATATGGAACAGAGCAGAACTGGGAAAAAGAAGAAAAGTGGTGCAGAGAGTTAAAGTCAAGCTGAATGACTATTATGACTACTATGATGACCACTATGAAACATACCGCTGGTGAAGCCTTATATCAATGTGAAATCTTAATTAGAATGCTTAGGGTTGAGTACAAAGGAAATAGTTGGTTGCTTATTTGATTGTGCCGCCAATGTGAGAGATTCGTACAGGGGACTTCAGGAACAATTGAACCAAGACAACTACCAACTCATCTATGTCCATTGTAATGGTCATGTTTTGAATCTTGTGATTACAGATGCAGCTGAATCACATAAGACCGTCAAAAACTTCCTTGGCCTGATACAAAGCACTGCAGTTTTCCTTTTTGAGCCCCACAAGAGAATGCTTGTTCGGATAAAAATAAAAAAAGAACCTGCTGAAGGGCATATTTTACTATGTATGGAGTATATGTGATACTCCAGATGGTTTGTATCACATGCTGATGGAGCAAAGATGGAGCATTAGCCAGCTTTTTTGATGGTACCAATACACCACAGCAAACAGCAACGGCTTCAATTCTAAAGGTTCGTTCAAATCAAGAACCGGTACAAATTTAAGAACATACTTTTGGCATTTGTATACCGTGAGTTGTTCAATATCACGCCACCTGCTTTGCCATATCTTCAAATTCAGGGTATTGACTACTTTGCAGCTTCGAACATTTTAAAAGCGATACACAAATAAGTCCTCTCAAAAAGAGCAAAAATTGAACAAATTATGCAAGTGCCAGACAATTCTCCGAATTCATGCAGGAAAAATTCGTAGATGAGGGATTTGACTTCACAATTGAAGTAGACTTTCCGGCTAGGCGAGTCCCAATTGTCAAACCACAAGCCGGCAAGTTTACTCATAATGAAAAACGACAAATTTTGTCATCACCTGTAAAAGAGTTGGAAATTAGTGTTTTCAATATGATCTTTAATACAGCACAGCAGTAAATATATGAGAGGTTACATCATAATGAATATTATTCACTGCTGTTGCTTGGATGGATCCAAGGAACTTTAATCAAATTAAAGGTAGGAATATTAAGTTGCCTGAAGGTGTTCTTGGAGAGTTGTCATCACTGAGTGGTGAGAATAAACTGAAGCCACAGCAAGGATTGTGTCAATTTGAAATGCATTTTGATAATTACTGCCCTGATTTATTCTCAAAGTTTCAGCATCTGATGCCAGTTTGGCTTCTGTTCGACAGAATTCAGTGCATTGCCACCTAAATGACTCACCCGAGAATGAAGGAGATCTTGATGATCCTATTCCTGAACTCAACCAACAACAACAGCGTGAACAAACCGTCTCGGAAGAGTATATGGAAAAAATCTTTTATAAAGACTATGACAATATGATTGAAACAATACAGACATGTGACGACGAGCAAAAATGCTGAAAGTGTTTAGTTTGCACTCTTGAATTGCTGAATGAATCAAAATCAGAATGTTCGATATACGATTCACTACATGCGGCATATGAATTCATACTTACGCTATCTTACACCCAAGTTTCTTGTGAGAGAGTCTTTTCTGTATTCAAGATCGTTAAAAATCGCCTACGATCATCACTTGGAATAGAATTCCTTGAAAGTTTCATGTCACCAGAGATTCTAAGTTTGACTACAATAAAATTATTGACATTGATGGTGAGTTCTGCAGAATTATCAAGGCAATTTAAATTTCAGTGTTGTGCATATTTGTCTTAGACTTAGATATTATCTAAATAGTCAAGAAAGAAAACTTGTCAAAGAGTCAAAGACTAAGATTCAAAATGTTTCACTTTATCTCATGTCATGATTTGCTACCAAAGCTAAATCTGATCAAACTACTGTTACCGGGCGCTTACACTATTTATGATCTCTGAAAATTAGACTGGTAGATTGTATTAATTAAAACCGGAACTTTAAATGAGAAATGTATAAGGATGGTTGTTGACTGAAGATGCTTGAAATCAACATAGCGTGCAAACATTTCTACATGCATCCACCCCAATGCATTTCAAGTATGTTGTTGCCCTGCTGTATTTTCCCACCGCGCCCTCTTACAACCAGTCCAGCCCTGTACATCTTCGAATTTCTTTGGTTTTGGAATAGTTTATTGATTTTGCATATGCAAGATAGCTTAGAAAATGAGATCCATATATAATCAGAAATTCATTTGTGTTTTATATACACCTTATACATGGCCTAAATATAATTTTATTTATTTATAAGTTTAAAACCCGACAGGTCAAAGACTCATACATCGAGAATGATAACTAAATGTCACAACTAATAACAGTACAAAATCGAATAAAATCAATTAGATAACATGACAATAGAACTGTAAAAGGTAAAGTAAAGTTTCAAAGTAAACACTAAAAGTTAAATGGGGAAACATTTCAAGAAACCAGATAAGTCGCAAGCTACAAGTGCTGTACTAAATGATCCAAATGTCTCCCGGGATACGATAGTTGATGGCAATGAATTTCATACTCGTCCAACTCTTAATGCTTGTAAAAATGGTATCTGGAGTTTTGGCGAGTTGCTGACAAATGGACCCTCCATGGGTGATCCCCTCGTAGAGATTGACCAACAAGATGAAACATAGGTTGTATTGGGTCCGTATAAACTAATCTGTGAATCATTCGGTAAAAACAAATTATGTCTGTAACGAGGCGTTGCCACTCCATAGAGTGTAGTCCCACAGCCTCCAGGCATTCGTCATAAGGTAACGCACGTAAATCAGGTAGTCTTTTTATGAAGTGACGCAAGGGAGTCTCAAGAAGATGGATATTCCTCATTCGGAATGGACTTCAGACCAGAGAGGCGTATTCTAATATAGGGAATACAAATGTATTAAAGGCCAATAGTAAAGGTCTCTGATTGACCTAGCGAAACCTTTCAAAATAAGAAAGTATCGCTGGTTAGCTTATGAGACAATTTTCTGACAATGCATAGAAAATCTAAATTATCGGATATCATGATACTAAGGTCACTAAAGTCAATGAGAGCAGACAAAACGTTCTCGCCAATAGAATATTGAAAGTGGGGATTAGAGTAACCGATATGTAATACTCCTGATTTTGCTGTAGAAATAGATAAACGATTGGCATGGCGCCATAGAACCAAATTCTCATATGCCATCTCGAACTCGAATGAAGAGTCCAATGATTCAATTGTGGAGAAAAAACGCAGATCATCAGCGTACATTCTCGATCCAATGTTTGGGGTATCAAAGACAAAGATCAGGAACAAAACAGCAGCTAAAATGGTACCCTGAACAATTCCTCTGTAAATAAAGGCTGGTGGTGAAAGTGTGTTATTTCCTCTGACCTGTTGAGTACGATTGCGAAGAAGAAAAGCAGCAATGATTTTAATCAAGCGATCTGGGAGACCAATATCGATCAATTTATTAATAAGCAAAGAACGATGAATTTTATTAAATGCACGAGCAATGGCGATATAAATTACATCAGTAGATACGCCTGCATCACTACCCCTAAAAAATTGTTTCATGCATTGTAGAAGTTGCATCGTTATTGAACGTCCAGGTACAAATCCAAATTTCTCGATTAGAATTAAATCTCTAGAAATAAAAAAGGGCATCGAGAATCTCAATATGCAACGCTCAAAGATGTGACGCGCAAAAATGTGTGAAGCTCGAAGTTTTCAATAAGTTTGTTCATGAAATAAAATTTGTGCATACTTTGAACCATCATAAACAAAGGCTACTTATTCAAATATAAGTAGTTAACATAGTAAAAATGATCATGTATAATAAACCCAGATACCACAAAATCGTCCCGAGGACGTCCGGCGCGGACATCCCCAACGTCTCCAAGACATTCAGTGCACACTGTCGGACGTCCGTGGGACGTCCTGCAGTGATCCATGTGCATGCGTGAAGTACGTCCTTTGAGGGTCCTGAGGATGTCCGCGGAGAACATATTTCGGAGGATTTTAGGACAAAAACTGGAATTCCTTTTAGCATGTTTTAAGACTTGTTACTGCGGATTTTAGGACGAAATTTGGATTATTTAAGGATATTATTTTGATATTTATAGGATGTGTTACAGCAGTTTTTAGGATGAAATTTTGATTTACTATTAGGTCTTTTTAAGGCCATTTTTTGGATGTATTTAAGAAAATAGTTTGATTTCCTTTTAGGACGTCTAAAGACCTTTATCTTGATATTTTCAGGACGTGTTATGGCAGTATTTAGGACAAAAGTGAGATTTATTTTTATGATGGTTTAGGGACATTATTTGGATCTTCCACGGCTGTGCATGAGACGAAAATAGCATTAGCCTAATTATTTTCTCAGACATTTAGATTTCTTCAGATCATGTTTCGCCCAGAATATATAAAACTATATTTCCATATATGTATATATATATATATATATATATATATGACATTGTGATTGATTGTGTACATTGACATGGTGAAACGTGTGTATAAAAATGCAAGTGCAAAATTTCGGTTACATAAAGATACCAAAACTATCAAACTTGGCAAAGGGGTGAGGCAGGGAGATACCATTTCTCCAAAACTTTTTACTTCTGCTTTACAGATGATTTTTCAGCTGATAAATTGGAATAACAAGGGAATAAAAATAAATGGTGAATATTTAAATCATCTGCGGTTTGCTGATGACATTGTTATTTTTTCAACGGACCCATTGGAACTCCAAGACATGGTACAAGAGCTCTCAACTAGAAGTGAAGAAGTTGGACTCAAGATGAACCTACAAAAAACTAAGATCATGTTCAATAATTTTGTAGAGGAAACAAAAATACAAGTTGACAACACTGAGCTAGAAATTGCTGATTCATATATTTACCTTGGCCAGCTGATTTCAATGGATGGCAACATTATGAAAGAACTCAACAGACGTATTAAACTTGGCTGGAGTGCATTTGGAAGAAACAGTTTTATCCTGAAGGGGAAATTGCCTTTATGTCTAAAAAGAAAAGTCTTCAACCAGTGTGTATTGCCAGTCCTCTCTTATGGATCAGAGACATGGAGTCTAACAGTTGGAGCAATACGAAAGTTACAGACAACGCAAAGGAGCATGGAGAGGTGCATGCTTGGAATAACTAGGAGAGATCGAAAAAGAAACACTTGGGTGAGAGAGCAAACTAGAGTAGAGGACATCATTGTTAAAGTAAAAGGACTGAAATGGCGATGGGCTGGGCATATTGCAAGAAGAACTGATCAACGATGGACAACAGAAATTCTGAACTGGATTCCAAGAGACCACCGAAGACCTAGAAAACGTCCTCAAACTAGATGGGTGGATGAAATAAGAAAACAGGTTGGGGTGACGTGGAAACGAATTGCCCAGGATAGACTTGTGTGGAAAGCATTTGGAGAGACCTTCATCCAGCAGTGGATAGATAATGGTTGAATATGATGATGATGATGATATATATATATATATGGTTAGAGTAATTAGTAAGTGAAAGTTCTTTTCGCTGTGTTTCACCACTTAATTTCATTGATAATATTTATAACAATGAACTTTTAAATTATTTACCTGAAGTTTGTTTGCCAAACATTTTTTAGTAAACCTATAATTTGCTCTCTTTCAGTCTGACAACTTCCTTCACATTTTCACCCTCCCCCTTAAGAGGCGGAATCATATTTACTATAAATTACTTGCATATAATCTCAAAAGAATCATATTTTTCATCAAAATCCACACTTCAGGGTTTGTAACATGTTAATGGAAAATGTAATACGTTAAATTCCATTTTTATTTCTCTCCCTATAATTTTAAGATATATATGTAACACAAAGAAGTTATTTTGAAATTTCCTTTAACTACGAACTTTTTCCCTGATTACAAAAATATCGGGGGGCATAAAAACACAGCTAAATAAATAGTTTCATGTACTAACAATACGTACTCACAAATAAGTAAACTTTTCAGTTAAAAAGTTTTTAGATTACATTTATAAATTTAAATTCCCTGATTAATTTCAACTCTTTGACAAATACCCTAATAATTCCTGAAATAAGTTATAAATAAATAACGTTATAAATATGCGGCGTTCGGGAATTTCTTTTCGGTATTCCAGCTATGGACTTTCTTGGTTTTATTGGGATAATGTACATATATATACAGGGTCTATACAAAATGGCGGAAAAAGTTCACTACACGATTCCTTGTGAAAAAAGGAATAAAAATTGTCCAGTGTAATTTTTGCTTAAAATCAATATTTAATAAGATAATTAAGGCCAAAGATGAACGAATCACGCCCCAGACACGCCCATCGTGAGAAAAGCAAACCAAAGAAATTCTTGGAGAGGCATGGCTAAGCACAAGCTTTCTAATTCGTTAAGTTCAAACCCGAAAATTTCGTTGCGTGTCCAAATACGTCATTGGAATTCCGAAGTATGGCAATCTAGTGAAGGTTTTTTCATCTCCAAAGAAAGCCAATGGAATACCAATCTTTTTCTAAATCTGGTAACTTTATAAAAAATGTATCCTTTGGCATAGGGAGCATTCAAGTATTACGTAAGCACCTCTAGGTGGGGAGGGGGTGGCCCTTTTGCTTATTTTCCTATGTTAGTTAATATTAATTTTTGCTTACTAATGGGGGTGGTGTTGAAAATGGCCAAAATATTGCTTACGCAATTGTTGAACTCGCCCATAGCCCCTATCATGGGGTGGGGTGGGAAAAGATTTCTTAATGAAAAGTGAGTAGAAGTACGGCAATAAGGAAGGGGAATAGCCATTTTGAAGCCATCTGCCCCTTTTCCCGGCATTTAATCCTGTTGTTTTTGTATTCGCATATCATATGACAGCAGTGGCGTACTGATTACCTCTGCAGTAAGGAAAGCCCGAGAGGAAAAGGACCCAGTTCGTCATTGTTCATTTTCCACAAAACTTATAGTAAGTACTTTGAGAAAAAAAAAAATATCTATTATTTTACAATTAATGAGGCAAAAATTAATCATATGAAATTTTCTTTAAAAAATGAAATAGCGATCATCAGTTTCCAAATGGAAGGAAATAGCCTATGGCAAACTCAGAAGCAGCATGAACCTACTCCAAATGGAGAGGTGGGGTGAGGTCATTAACAACTCAGCACCGCCAATAAACTTCGTAAGTCAAATGAATTTCAATTTTAGTTCTGTTTAAAATAATGGAATATGTGCTCGTCACTGATAATGGCGGATTATGCTTTTCAGGGGGCCGAGGCGCAGGTATGGAGTTCACTTTACTATACCGTTGTTAGCAAATACATCGCAAGCCTGTCAGACTGGCACGCGACGGAAAATTGCTGGGACGCAATTACTTACAAAATAAGACAAAAATACTATTAATTATAATTTTTTCCCACAACAAAGAAGAAAAGTGGTTGAATCTGCTGGCAAACTGCACAATTCGATCCGTATACTTCCCATGCGTGGTATGAGTGGTTTTGCACGAGAAATCACCAAATCTAGTGTCTGCTATTAATTATGACGTAAATGAACTAACTTTTGGGTGGAGTTTCGATATCCCAAAGTTCAAGTAACACGTGACCTAAGCAAGTTTTTAAAAACCTGTGAAATCTTAGCTTCTTATCTCTCTTCGTAGAAGGGCCGTACATGCGCAAACGCATGTGTCGTTGCATTAAAGCGATGTTAAATGGGTTGGCTTTGCCTTATTATTGGTTTAACTATGATTTGAAATAACTTATTAAATATTGATTTTAAGCAAAAATTGTACTGGACATTTTTTATTCCTTTTTTCACAAGGAATCGTGTAGTGAACTTTTTTCGCCATTTTATGCCTGGATATGTATAAATTAACTTAACAGCATGGAATTTTAAATGCTGCATCATCCACTCCGTTCACTTCGTTAGGTGCATATTTTCTCTTTTCTATGCTTGTGGTCATTTTCGCTACAAATCTTTATATTATAAATTTCTGAGTGCTTTGTAGAAGTCTAACTATGAGTTTGTACAAGTCTAACCATGGGTTTGAAAAGCCTAACCATGAGTTTGAAGGCATTTTAAACTATCAGAAATTTAAAGCGGTTGGAATTAATATTGGCACTGTCGTATGAATCCGGTTGTAATCTAAAAATGCGCTTTATTTATTAAATGCTACTTGTATTTTCATTCCTTAGAACTACCCTGTTTTGTTTACTTATTTTTCCTTAACTCAAATAGAAGCAAACTCATTACGTTGAATTTCTCGGAATCATTCAAATCTTTTTGGTAGCATGCAAACTGGATGGCCTGCAGTAACATGAAGAAATCTGTGTGGAAAAACGGTCGAATATATTTAAATTTCATATATGTTTAAATTTCACAAAATAGGTCTTAAATCCGGGTTTCACTCCCAACGGTGCCAAAAAAAAAATAATAACCGCTAACCAATTAAATGCTCACTGCAAACAGGAAATTGGTTCGTGCTTCAAGAGGTTCGGATACGTAGACAAAATGCAGGTCCGCTGAGCTACAGTAACATGTTGATAATACATTTATTTACTGTACCGTTAACCCGGATTTAATTACCGGTGGTACCGTAGAACACTCCCCTGTTTTCTGTCCACCGTCATCCGGGGATTGGTTGTCTTGGCAGTAGGGGCTCGGATTCCTCGGAAAATTGTAAATTTCGACGGAATCTTTGCTGCCTTTGTGCTGTAAGAAGGAAAACAAATAAATAGTACTTAGTATAAAAATAACTGATTCGTTATTAGATATCTAACTATAAGAAATTTTCAGCTTTGATTGATAAGAATAATTTTATCGTGGCTTGATTCAGTTATGATTTGCTGAATTTTACCATTACATGAGCATTAGTCTCATCACTTATAATGTAAAGCAAAATGTTGCACTTAACATTTTGTTAATATATTAAATATAGTTTAGCTGTACATATTAGTCATAGACGTTAATTATATAAACACCTTCCAAAGTTATGACCAAAATGTTTTCAATTATATAGAAAATATTTTTCATTTGTTTTTGAGATTCAACGGCCAATAATCATCATAAATGGTGATCATGCTATACTAATATAAATAATGGAAACTATGTTAAAAAATAGCAGACGAGCATTTGGGAAATACGAAAGAATTTATATTTTCTCCAGTAATATGCTGGTTATGTATTATTAAATTTGGTTTGAACATTTTGGTTTTCGTTTTCATATACACAATATAAATAATGTACATATCCTCTTGTAGTAAACTACTAAATTCTTATTTATTTGGACGTGATTAGGCCATTTTTCTACTGCGATTTTCTGTTTGATAGTACTAAAGGCAGTGCGTGGGTCGAAATAAACCGTGCTGCAATCATAAGCACTTTAATCGACAAATCCTTAATAAAATATTACACAAAAGTAGAAAGCAGCAAATCGATGTGCTTTCTTATATTGTTATTTGTACATTCGTTTTATCACTAATGTTCTTTATTATTATACGAAGTTTATATAATTCAGTGATGGGCATAACGTAAGGCGTTAATTTAATACCCATAGTAAAAATGACGTTATATAGCTTTAATATTGGATAGAAAATTCGATTATTTTATGCAGAGTAAAAAACTAGTAAGAGTTTTTTTTATAGAATCTGAAAAATAATATTCGCACAAACCTTCTCACCATTATTGGTATCCGAAGGACAGTTAACATCATATTCAATAATCTATTTCATAGGTAGTTGTACTAAAAAGGTTTATAACAAAAAATCCGGAGCAAAATATAAAGAAATTGAAAAATGTAATTTCATTCAATAATTTGAAATAAATACCCCTCCCGGACAGGTTTGTTCTTAAAATAAGGAAATATATATATATATATCATCATCATCATATTCAACCATTATCTATCCACTGCTGGATGAAGGTCTCTCCAAATGCTTTCCACACAAGTCTATCCTGAGCAATTCGCTTCCACGTCACCCCAACCTGTTTTCTTATTTCATCCACCCATCTAGTTTGAGGACGTTTTCTAGGTCTTCGGTGGTCTCTTGGAATCCAGTTCAGAATTTCTGTTGTCCATCGTTGATCAGTTCTTCTTGCAATATGCCCAGCCCATCGCCATTTCAGCCCTTTTACTTTAACAATGATGTCCTCTACTCTAGTTTGCTCTCTCACCCAAGTGTTCCTTTTTCGATCTCTCCTAGTTATTCCAAGCATGCACCTCTCCATGCTCCTTTGCGTTGTCTGTAACTTTCGTATTGCTCCAACTGTTAGACTCCATGTCTCTGATCCATAAGAGAGGACTGGCAATACACACTGGTTGAAGACCTTTCTTTTTAGACACAAAGGCAATTTCCCCTTCAGGATAAAACTGTTTCTTCCAAATGCACTCCAGCCAAGTTTAATACGTCTGTTGAGTTCTTTCATAATGTTGCCATCCATTGAAATCAGCTGGCCAAGGTAAATATATGAATCAGCAATTTCTAGCTCAATGTTGTCAACTTGTATTTTTGTTTCCTCTACGAAATTATTGAACATGATCTTAGTTTTTTGTAGGTTCATCTTGAGTCCAACTTCTTTACTTCTAGTTGAGAGCTCCTGTACCATGTCTTGGAGTTCTGATGGGTTCGTTGAAAAAATAACAATGTCATCAGCAAACCGCAAATGATTTAAATATTCACCATTTATTTTTATTCCCTTGTCATTCCAATTTATCTGCTGAAAAATCATCTGTAAAGCTGAAGTAAAAAGTTTTGGAGAAATGGTATCTCCCTGCCTCACACCTTTACCAATTTTGATAGCTTCGGTATCTTTATGTAACCGAAATTTTGCACTTGCATTTTTATACACACGTTTCACCATGTCAATGTACACATCCTCGATGTCTGCTGATCTTAAAGAGTTGATGACTGCTGATGTTTTAATAGAGTCAAAGGCCTTCTCATAGTCAATAAATGCCACACACAATGGAAGTTCATATTCATGTGTTCTTTCAATTAATTCTCTTAATACTTGAATATGGTCCACTGTACTGAATCCACTTCGAAATCCAGCTTGTTCTCTTGGTTGAGCTGCATCTAATTTTTTCTGCAGGCGATGTGTTAGAACTTTTGTGAAGATTTTATAAATAGCAGGTAACAAGCTAATTGGTCGGTAATTTTTCAAATCCTCTTTATCACCTTTTTTATGCAAAAGAATTACTGTTGCAGAATCCCATTGGTTTGGTATGTTACCGCTGTTAAGACATTTGGTAAAGAATTTTGCAAGTATGTCTTCTACATGTTCTCCAGCTTCTTTTAAGATATCTAATGTAATGCCATCATCGCCAGGGGATCTTCCTTTCTTCATACTTTTTATTGCAAATGCTACTTCTTCTTTTAAGATTTTAGGAGCTGTTCCTTCGACTATCTCAGAGTCTTCGTTTAATCCACTGTTTCCCTCATACAGCTTTCTGTAGAATTCTTCAACTCTTCTAAGTATTTCTTCCCTATTTCTTGTTACAGTGCCATCCTCTCCTTTTAATGCAATGATGTGTTTCTTCCCAACAGATAAACTTCCTTTAACAACCCTAAGGCTCTTGTTATTTTCAATGGCTTTCCTTACTAGCTCACAGTTGAATTTTCTTATGTCTTCTTTCATGCTTTTGCGCAGAGTTTTACAAAGTTCTATGTACTCAATCCTGGAACTGGTATTTCGATTGTCCACCTTCATATCTCTTCGCCTTTTCATGAGCTGTTTCGTCTTCTCAGATAATTTGCTATTGTGCTTTTTACAGGTTACACCACCAATAATATATATTATACCACCAATATATATATATATATATATATATATATATATATATATGGATATATTGCTTCCTGTATTTCATACTATAATACAAAATCATCGTTATTTGTAACCTTTTCTCATCGAGCAAAATAGTGGCATAAAGCGTTACTCTGCACGCCTTAGCGGATAACCAAATCCTATGAAATTATAAAATTAAACATAATTATGAAGCTGCTCCATTAACCAATTGTTTGCGTACTATTTCTTATAAATCATATATATATGTGAAAAATTAATTTTTACGCTAATAAAATATCATGACATGTTCTTAAGTCATCATGCGTATACGTGGGTTTTACTCGCCTTATAGCCTTACCACAAACTTTTCATGCAGTATTTGCGCCCATTATATTTATACGTTTATCCATTTGTATACATGTACGTTTGTGTATGTGCTATTATAGCATTTGTTGTATATGTTAGAAAATCGTCGCTCAAGTTTAATTTATGCCGGTTAATTGTATAGCATTTGTATACGTCAGAAAATCGCCCAGTCTAGCTTTTTATGCTGCTTATATAAGGAAATGGATATTTACACATTTAGAATTTATACGCCCATGGCGGAACATAGTCTATCTAGATCGGCAACACTTGTATTTCGAATATCTTTGCACCAAGAACCGGTAAAACACATTTACAACATGCAATCAATCTCGCTAGAATTGAAGCGCAGCATGGCGAGTTCATAATATAGCGATTGGGTTACTGAGGTGCAAGGAGGATTTGGTAGGTAATATTATATGTGTGTTATATATTGATACACATCAAAATGATATACAATAGCTATCATTACAAATCCAGGTCAGTATTTATTATGAATTGCAGTTTTGTTTACAAATATAAGCCATAGCATGATTTTCCAAACTTCGAATAATATTACACTTGATAAGTTCCTACAAATGGTTTATATAATACAGAAAATATTGCTCTGGTATTGGTCTAATACCATACTTGACTGTTTGAAGTGGATACAGGAAGGTCCACTGATAATCAATATATTGAATTGCTGAATGAATAATATCAATGGCATCGAAATAGCAGTCATCAGCACGTAACTCTTCCAAATTTAATATTGGTCGAATGAAATTTTCTAAGATACGGGCCAACGAAATATGGTTAGAATGGATTTAATAGTAGTCGTCTATTGTTTATCGAACAGACAGAATCAGGATTGATCAGTAGTCAATAATTTGACATTGAATAAAAAATAGAGTTTATTGAAAACTTTCGCCAAGTATTAATCAATTAAACTTGTTCGATATAAGTCGTATAATGCATTTTTATTATGAGTTTACAGATTGTTCACTATACCATAGTCTCATATTAAACCAATATCGATCCAGTACTTTTCCCTTGTTTTGTAATTCTGGACTTGTAAGTCTAAAATTGACTTGTGGCTCTCCCTCCCTGACTGCTCAAATCAAAATGCTCCATGTTTCTCCCCATGGATTTTCTAGATTAACATAACCTTTCCATATTCTCCCCTGACATTTTAAATCAAAATTCCCCATCCACGTTCTCTCTTTCTCCCCGTCTACACATAATATTTTCAACTCTTGATATTCAGCGTCCCTTCTTCAAGTACCAAGCAACGTAAAGTGCCCTCCATAGCTTTCGCTATTCAGAAATCGATGCCCAGGTACTGTCAGTATCGTGCTAGTATATGTTTACCAGAGGTTTAAATTCGATTTTTCAGATGTGACTGGCAATATTATCGTTTTCGATATAAATATATTCTTGCCATCCTCCATGGTGTTTTTTTAGAAATAACACTATCACTCCAACAAAAGTACATACATCTTTTTTTTTCCAGCATTTAATATAAAATTTATATCTTTCTTCATTTTTTCACATTTCTGAATTTTGATTTCTTTCTGCATACAGCTTCATATGTCTCTCACTAGCTTCTTTTTAAACGTTCCAAAGAAAACTTTTTGCATTATTTTCACATGGCCACAACGCTTTAGCCCAAATAATCGCATTATTTTTTTCTTCACGAATTCTTCTTTTTATTTGATTCTACATATTAAACATAAATCTTTTCTTTGTGATTCAGAATATAGCCGGTTCGTGTGTAATTAAAAACTACATTAAAAGAGAACTTAATCTCATCAATGGGTCTCATAACAAATTAAATTTATAATGTAGAAACGACTTGGTGGATTGTGGTGTACTAATATTAAATAAATTAATGTTTGTATTTAACTTGGTGGTTTAAACATAGTTGTCTTTAATTAATCTACTCGAAGCCCTAGGTTTATTATGACCAAGAAGATATTTTCCCAGGACCTTTCCTTGTATGGTCAAATTGTCTCAAGGTAATGAAAAAAGAAATTATATAATGTATAATATTTGTACTGTATAAGTGAAAAATACATAAAACTTATTATTATTATTATTAATACGATTACAAATATTTCACGACTAATCTTTTAAAAATATGTTCGACAAAGAAACATGCATTCCAATTATTCAAGCTGTTATAAGTTCGTAGGATCATTTTAAATCTTGAATATTTATTAAACGAAACTCTATATAGATCAGAATACCCTGGATTACACATTGGCCAGTTGTTATCGATATTTACGTCTCAAAACTCGTAAAATGAGTCTCTGAGATGGAAAGTGGTGGTCCATTCTCAGGATGTACTAAGATAAGTCTCTAGACATATTAAAATAATTAGGCAGACATACTGAACTGATTCTCAGAACATATTGAAAAACTTTTTAGGACTGTCTGAAATAATTCTCAGCACATACTGAAATATTTCTCAGGATATACTGAAATATTTCTCAGGATATACTGAAATATTTCTCAGGATATACTGAAATTTGGCGCAGTATAGCCCAGATGCTCTTGCGCCATAAAAAAGCCAAACAAACAAACAAACATACTGAAATATTTCTCAGGATATACTGAAATAATTCTCAGGATATACTGAAATAATTCTCAGGATATACTGAAAAAATTATCAGGATATACTGAAAAAAATTATCAGGATATACTGAAAAAAATTATCAGGATATACTGAAAAAATTATCAGGATATACTGAAAAAATTATCAGGATATACTGAAAAAATTATCAGTATATATTGGAATAACTTTCTGGATATGCTCAGGATATAAAAATAGTCTCTTTATTTTAGCTTCGTTGGAGTAAAACGTTGGGTGTGATAGATATAATATTGAGCCAACTTTTCAAGACCAACCGCGAATTTTCTCGAAAAAGAAAATTAGAGATTATTCAGTCAAAACTCGTTGGAATGGAATTACCTTTTCAGACTACTTTATTTTTCTCTAATTATTTGTACTACAAAATGATCGCTGTGGCTACCTTTGAAATAGAAAACAAATGCTGAGATGTATAACAGTCAAGGAAATACAAATGTGTCTATAAAGCATTCCATTTGTTCCCTAATGTTATATTTACTTTTGAGAACATTGCATTAATGCGGGATATATTTGGCGGTTTAGTTATACGTTATTGTGTGTACCATCGAGGAGTACAAAAAAAGCGATAAGTAGAAGTAAGCAAAAAAGCAACTGACAATTTTTCAATGAAATTCTCGGTTAAGTGTTTATAAAACTATCGTGGCTCACCTGTTACATTAAGCATTAAGTAGTCCGCCTAGTCTAATATGAGTTGTGAAAAGATTTTTAGAAAACAAATCAAGTAAGTAATTAATGGTCACTTAAGTAAGTATAATAGTGCTTCAGTCACTTATAGAAAGTAAAATTCAGTTCTTAGCACAAAGATACTGAAATTCCATATATATGAGGCGTTGAAAACAACAGTTGTATAAGTCCCAAAAATTAATTTTTTGAGTTAAGTCCATGGAAGTACCCTCTGGGGTTGCCTTGTTGCCTGCAACACTGGTATATGACTATAAAAGTAAACTGTATGGATCGATTGGATACAAATCCTTTCGTATCTCATTTTAAGTAAAAATGGACTTTTAGCATTATTGTTTCCAAGGCTTCATATATATATATTCCATAAAAACACTTAGGATTTTTCTTGTGAATATGATGTAAATATAAAAAAATATATTTGTAATAAGACCTTTAACACAAAAATACACAGTTTTCCCAGGAATTTCCATAACAACAGTTATTTCAACACTACCGTAAAGTTCAAAACACGATGTTTCGAGAGCCAACTGCTCCCTTTGTCAAGTGAAGGCATTCTGCCTTCACTTGACAAAGGGAGCAATTGGCTCTCAAAACGTCGTGTTTTAAACCGTACACCAGTGTTGAAATAGCTGATGTTGGAAAACTTCTATTCTTTTTTTAAAGGTTTTATTACATATATGTTTTTTGTATTTGCACCATATTCGCAAGAAAATCCTGAATATTTTTATAGAATTACGGCAGCATAAAGTTAATAGTAATGTAAGATAAAGAAAGAGTAATAGGGAATCTATAGGAGTGTGAATTATAAATCTTATGGTTAAATATTTTCTGAAAGTTACAAATAATTTCCAGCTTTTTATGATACAGGGTGATCAAATATATTTTTTCACTTTGTCAATATGTGGGTGGTCCCCTAAATGCACAAGTCACCGAAACTTTATTGGAAAGTGTGCGTTCAAGTATGTTCTATATATCTCCAAAGTTAGAGAACAATTGGCCGAGTGGTTTTTTAGAAATTCGAAAAAAAAAACAAAAAATCCAAAGTGTCTGGATACTTTTGGGCATATAGTGTACACATATATAATGTAACTTGAAAATGAAATATAAACGTGACAGAAAATAAGTACTGAAACTATTAAGATGTATGTGTTCCCTTTTATGTGTGTGTCCATATATACTCTAATGAAAGATAGTGAAGTCCAGCATAAACCGTAGTTCAGTTTGTAGAGTATTCCGTATGAAACCCGTAAGTCCAGGTCAACTAAGTATTCTCCTTTTTTCTCACGTTGCTATGTGACCTTAAAATTGCATTATATGTCTATTTACACTTCTGAATTTCAGCCAACGTTGGCTCAAGCTCGATGTTGCAATAAAGGTACACTACGTCTGTATTTCTTATTATGTGATTAAATGTACTACAACAGGGTTTCTTAAGGTGTGATCCGTGGAACCCTAGGCAAAGGCCTTATATGTATTTTGCAAGCAACTTGTGAAGCATCGCGGAAAATTGCGAGATAATTTGTAAATTATCTAATCTTCCCCTGTGACAACAACTTGCGAATGAATTGACCATGTATTATATAGCCTAACTATATATATATATTTACCAAGATTAGTGATAACCATATATAGCCAATATAAGAAACAATCGAAAAATATTATCTGCCCCTTTTACTGATATATTTACTGCTTATTTTTATGCTTTTTTTAAAGTTGTGTTAATTACTAACTTCTATTAGGTTTTTCTTTGATTTTTCTAGAGGAATATGTGCCTAGGCCTGTGGTAAGAAAAGGATTCCTTGGACTAAAATGTTTGAGAAGTACTGAACTGTATATATTGTCATATGTATTCCTAATGTAAAGAATTGGGTATTGCTAATATTTAAGCAGAGGTGGTCGTAAATTATGCCTCATATCTTATAAAGTATTTATTGGCTCCTTGTGCGAAATGGGGTACAGAAAAGCAATATATTGCACTACATTTACGACGTACAGTATTACTTGGTTTTACTTTTATTACGTTTTATTTAAAAAAGCTAAAGATTTCCGAAGAGTAAAATGTAATACTACATAGGAAATACCAAGTCCTGCACAGCCCGTGCAAATCAAATAAAAAAAATCAACCGTTATCGTACTAAAATCTACGGGCGTCGGTCCAAAAACCTACCGCTAACTTAAATTACGCGCATTAAAGTTAAAGCAAGAACTGAAAATCGATTTCTACTATTTTTATTCCACTTTGTTGGCATTTATTTTTCATTTAATCCTTTCTCAATGCATTCCCTTCATATGCCATTGATTTAAAAATCTGTGACATCTACTTTATTTACAGAAAATCCAAATTATTTTAAAGCTATGAAAATTTGAATGCAAAATATACGACGGGAATTTCATTGGAGAACCAATTTTTGGCGGAGCCTACTTTCAAGTAACAGACTTCTGTAATTTTTTTCTTTTGAGTGGAATTTTGTCTAATATAGTATAGTAGTAATATGTCTACTATAGCATAGTATAGTATGTCAAGTAAAATGACAAAGGTCAATATTGATAAGAAAATGCCAATTTCCTTCCCATCGTCGTTTATTTTGATAAGTAAGTACGTAAGAAAGAGCGCGCATGACTAATAATTTTCACCAATAAGGGCAAATTAATTTTTGTATATTCAATATTATATGGTCTCTACTTTTACTATTTTCTCCCCATTATATGTTATAATATAATGTTGTTACTACCATTCACGCTCTACACAAACGTCTGCAAATAATAATTAGTAATAATTTATTATAAAAATGTCATGTATTATTTTTAGTAAATATAATAAAAAAATTTGCTTATAAAATTTGGCTTTCATTTTTTACTTTCCCCATGCGAATATTTATGTTATTTATGGCTGAGATATTAAAACATTTTGGTTTTATTAACTTTCGTTTAACCATAAATTTGATCGAGATCTCCATCGTTGCGTCTTCAAAACCATTATAATTTGCAATAAATGGTAAGTATCATTTCTTTTCTTAGTTTGCTAATTTGATTGTTTTCCAAGTTTCGTGATAAAATGTGGAAACGATGTAACAATTGGAAATATCCCTTAAGAGTAAAACCAAAACAACGCTATTTAGAAAAAGGCTGTTTTGAAATTCCTAGTTCGATAAGTATATTATGCGTGTATTTAATGTATCACATCAAAAAATAACATGGTCCCTTAAAGCCTTATTTCTGTTGATTAAATGAATTTTAAATAAGGATAATTATTGCAAAGGAATTCAGAAAAAAAATTTAAATCGCTAAACCGTTTCTAAATCAAAAGCTAAAAGTATCCAAAATGCTTTTAGAAGAACTTATGAATATTTAAAACCACTTCTAAACCTATTTTAAATTTAGAAACTATTGTATTATTTTGGAAAGATTAGTTGAACATTTTGTCAATCGCTTGAGGTAATTTAATCTATGAAAATATTTTTCAAAACATTGCATTTTTTAAAAGAATTATTTATTATACTATAATTTTTGCCACCCACGTATTAATTACAGCTCAAACTAGAGCTTGTGTAATTTTGGAGAAAAAGAGACGCTTTCCCCATCCTGGATTCGAACCAGGGTCCCTCCGTTTAGCCCGGAGTGTCTTGGACCGCTAGACGAATGAGGACAGGTAATAACGCTCTCTTTCTCCGTATGTAAAGGTGTTAAGGTATTATTACCCTCCGCA
>QLNU02015360.1:239750036-239767908 GCA_006491805.2 Dysdera silvatica
TTTACCTCTACATCATATCTTCCCGTAGACCTATTCAGGGGCTGACTGGGCCGTCGGCTAACCGTGCCTCCGGTCCTGTGCGCCCTCCTATAATCCAAGCTATGCGCCCTTTGAGAGAACCCAGTCCGCCCCTGCACCTAGTGTTAATATTCTCCCAATTGCGGGAGATTATGGCCCACATGAATCCCACTTCCGTACGCTTATGTCTTGATCGATTCTGAATAATGACGACTATAGGCGCCAGCATGGTGGCCGGGTCGCAGGACTTGTATTTCCATTTACCATGGAAAAAATTTAATAGGGAGAGTTTAAGTACTATGTAAGCACTTTCGGGAGGGGGGTTGCTGTTGTGCTTATTTTCCTATGTTAGTTTATTTTCAATGTTAATTTTTGCTTACCGGGGGAGAGGGGGGAGGATAAAAAGTCTATGGTCGCCATTCCCGCCAGAAATTGGCGACGGCGAAATTTGGGAAACTAAATTCAAGTGGTAGGTCAAACTTTCAAATATAATTTTCATTGGCTCGAAATTGTTAACTCCCACATTCCAGAGATGCACTGGAAATAAGAAACAGGTTTTTTGATGATACAGCCTAGAAGCAGTCTATTGGACAAATACGGTCATTATAGGCGTAGATTCTCTTTTTTATCCAATCATGCTTTGTTATTTGTTTATAGCCATAACTCCGTGGTTATTTATTTCCGACCCCCCATGTAAAGGGTCGCTATGGTCCATTTTGTACAAAGATCATGGCTATATACTTTTGGCCTGATGTTTTCGGAACACCCTGTATATTAGAAATATATACAGGATTTTTCATAATGGTACAATTTGAGTGAGGTACAACCTCCTTGTGTGAGTCTTTCCTCTCTCTTTTTTTTTCCACATACGTTCTAGATTTCTTATCGTAAAATATGTTTCTTTTTTACAAAATATATTTTTTCACATTTCCGCACTTTTTTTGGGCAAAAATAGCATATATCCGCCAGGAATGTGTAACAGTTTCGTTTGCTATTTTATCTGGCTATTATAGTTTGTTATTTCGTTTGTTATTTTGCCAGTGTTTCACATTTTGTATGTAAATTTCTCCCTGGAAATTTGTATACTTATTCTGACTGATATTTTTGCTCCGTAATTTCGAGTTTTATTTTCGACGGAGAAGGTTGGAGATCAGATTAAGTCATAAATCCTGCTCAAGTGATGTAATCCGCCTTGAAAAATAAATATCCGGATTGGACACAGGTTTCTTTGTATTGTCCATGTTTGTTTCATTAATAAAGTTTATGTTCTTTATACCAGAAAATGTATATTTCAGGCGTAATTGTAAAATATATTTTTATTGTATGTACTATTATTCAGTCGGTAAATCTTAGTCCCAAAATTTATTTACAGATAAAAATTTCGGCTGTGAATTTCAGAAAAATCCATCTGGTCAGAGAAGAAAGACTACTTATGAAGAGCATGCATTCATTATCACATCACATTAAAAATCCTGTATATTTCTTTAACCATTTTAAATTAATGATTATGATAAAACTTTATAGAACTTGAGTTGGTATATTTGTTAATACTCAAATAAACACAAACACCCGATAGTTGTTTTCGATGTAAATAATTTGTATAGTAACTACCATTTTTCCAGTGCTTACTTTATAAAAATTGATTGGTTTTATCTGCAAAAACTCTCACTTTCTGACCTTTTCACTCTTAATGATGTGAAATGATAATGTGTGAGTTTCTCTAATGATGTGTCAGCAATAAATGCGAGAATTATGCTAATATCTCGTAAGCTTATAATAATACGGCTTATTATCAATAAATTATGAAATTATGAAACATTTTTAAGTTATCATCATTACTTCCGTTCTTGTTACGTACTGAACTAAACCCCGGGTCTGGTTGTCGTTAATTTTCGAAACAAGAATTATTTACAAGACCGTTTTTGCTTTTTGCGATGGAAATTCTTGAGTCAGGACTTATATCAAAATACATTCCTACTTCTAAGTTGAAGTATTTCAAAGCACATTTATAATCTGAGTGCAT
This sequence comes from Dysdera silvatica, assembly GCA_006491805.2. NCBI lineage: Eukaryota > Metazoa > Arthropoda > Arachnida > Araneae > Dysderidae > Dysdera > Dysdera silvatica. Next base: position 239,752,078 of record QLNU02015360.1, read on the forward strand.
GTCCAGGTAGGCCTTGTTATGCGCAGGGATTAGATTCCCAGCCCACTGGTCGTAAAGTGAACTGTTCGTCAATTGAGGTAAAATTATAATGTATTTAAATGAGATGGATTCTCCCAGTAGGTATGCTGATCAATATAAGAGAATAATTTTGTCCAAGTTCATAATTAATTGCAAGTTAATAATATTTTATAAACATTTATGATTATTGTATAATTGTTTTCTATCATGTGTATAAATGAAATAAGATAATATATTGCAAGAAGCCATTATTTGGTTACTAATTCCTTTGTCTAGTCCCCCATATCAAATGTCTTTTGACAATAGAATAGAATATATGATTCAGGAATTCCTCAAACTGCATATTTCGAATCAATCAATCAATTGCAATCAGCATGTCATGCCATAAAAGGAAGAAAGGAAATGGATGGAATATTGGTCGGAAAATGATTGATTAAATTGATATTCAGATTGCAGAAATCGCTTGTCTGTCCATATCACTTATCGATGTTCCGGTAAGTGATATGGGCTACCTCTTCGTTTTTTGTACGTTAAAAAAAAAGACGTTGTGTTTCTTTACCACTCCTATCTCTAATATGTTTCGTTATCATATTTCTGCCATCGGCGAAACAGCCATGATGGTAATGCATAAAAAGAATTAAGGTAATGTTTCCTTTAAAATGTGACGATGCATAAAATGGTGAATGCTGTACATGAAATAAACTTTATTATTATAACTATTTATGGCAAAAAAAAATTAAACAACGTTACGCATGGCAGAAAAGATCTATAGAAGAACCTCGCTTAACCGAAATCCGTATTAACCAAAATGGTTTGTTGCGCACTTTCTTTAAATTATATTTCTAAAGTAGACATCCGTTCAACAGAAATAAGATACAAAGTACCAGGCTATTTCCACATATTTCAACACCCCTCACTCTTTACTAAAGATCACGCATATGTAATGCACTTCTTATGCAAGTTGGTTTCATAATTTGTCTTAAATTGATTGTTTTTTTTTTAATCTATGTCCGCTCTTGTACCCCACAAGAGAAACCTCGTGACGCCATAACCACAGAGGGTATTTGGATATTGTTCCTTTGCACCTCTACACAGAAAATCGAAGTTTCGGATTACCTGAAATTTTCATATCGGATATAGAGTTTTCCCATTTTATTTCTCTTATTCGGAGTTTTACACTATATCGTATTTATGTAACTAATAAATAAAATAATTCTGATACGGAGGTAAGGCACTCTCAAATCATAGGTCAGTATTGATGCATACGCTGAGTATAAATTCTCAGGATGTAAGATATTATTACCCTTCACAGGGATAACACAATTGCCAAATAATGGTCAACACAGAAAAGCCTCCGGGGCGAGATTTTTGTGAGTTTTTCGTGGGGGAATTTATTATACAATAATTTTTGCCACCCACGTTTAAGTAGCTCAAACTGGAGCTTTTTATTTATATTTGGAGAAAAAGAGGCGCCGTCCTCATCCTGGATTCGAACCAGGGTCCCCGCGTTTAGCCCACGATATCCTGACCAACAAGATGAATGAGGACAAGAACAAATGCGTTTGTTCCTGTCCTCATTCAGAGAGAACAGAAAGTTGACAGAAATAGAGATTGTAGAAACACAGTAAAAATCAAAAATAATAAAAATAAACAGAACAGCAGTAAATTAGCATAAAAGTCACAACAATGAACTCAACAAATAACTTTAGAAAGCACACCCACGGCTTAATATCATTTAAAGATATAAAACATACAATATACTGTTACGAGAATTATTTATAAAGTATATTTGAAATTTATTTATATGTAAACATATTTCCATGCTGCATCATTCGTCTTTCTTTCATGGATTATAGCTCTTCAGAAAATCACTAATGTTGACAATTACATTATCTGAATAAGGCAATAAAGAAAAATTTTTTCACTATTCACTTTTCATGAATCGTGTAAGGCGTAAATATAATAAACACTATAAGAAAGGATCAAGATATAAAATTACACAGTACTGTGCCTTTATTTCCAAAATTGAAGAAATATAATCTTTAGGGCAATACATGTATTAAAAATATCCACACACATTAGCAGAAATATAGAGTAAATAGAAAATGGCGACGAACAGGGATCAATAAAGTGAGAGAAGAAGAACAGTGCAGCTTGTCAAAATTTGAGATTTTATTCTCAATATTTCGGTTACCAAATCGGTTAACCATTATTAAGAGAACAAAACATGTTTAGAAAAATTGCGAAAAAACCAAACTATAAATATAAAATAGCATGTTTCAAGCATGTCATATGCTGTCTGGTAGCATGTAAAAGTATATTACTGTAATTATTTTATATAAATTAATTGTAAAAATATTAGAATAAGACTTCATACCTGGAAAAGAAATTTACTTTTCGTCTACTCTCTGTATATATAGATATATATATATATGTAATATATATATATCAGATAGCAATATCAGATGAGATTGCTTGGTGCTGCTTATCTGAGATCAAATTTTTTGAAAAATTTGAAAGAACCGCATATATAAGAAAAATTTCCAAGGGTGAAATTTCACAAAATGAAAAAATTAGCAAAATTTGAAGAACCCGATAATATTCAAATTGTTTTAATTTAAATAACTATCGTTGTTTTTTTTTTCGTTTACTGGTCTCTGAACCCCTTAATGATCGCATAATTTTCAAGGAAACAGTAAAGTTTCAATTTTTGGAATTTTTTTTAGCTTGAAATCAAGAAAATTTAATTTTTCAGAAAAACCAACAATCAGGGTTATTGTAATTATTGTAATTTATTGTATTAATTAATTACTTTTGAACACTCCAGTTCGGAAATATCACGGGCACGAGATAAAGAGAGCGAAACCTCATCCCGTCATTTTGACGGGAGCGAGAAGGAAGGGGTTAATAAAATGGGAAGATAAATTTCGGAAACTGGCTGATGCAAATCATGCATCGTCTGGCTAAAGTACTTGTGAACCTTACCCTGGAGATACACTTTCAATCGTTTCTGAAAGCAATAAACCAATTTTCGAAGAAGGATTGGCAGATGGTGAATTTTAGCAATCAATTTTGAAAGTCTTTTCTGGATATTAATATACAAATGAATGAAAAATCTGTATTTAATTATTGCATTTATGATAAAAGAGATCATAATTTTGAAATTATAAAAATGCTACAAATCTAATATGCACATTCAAATATCTAAAAATATTGTTTTTAAGAATATGTAAATTATACGAGATGACTTGAAGGAACCTTACACCAAGTTTTTGGACCTCTGTAATGAAGCAAAAAATGTTATAAACGAATTAAATGTCATAGAAGTACCCCGATTTTATGGATTATGGAGAAATTGACGTAACATGCCTTTTCATACTCCTGAAGAGTATTATCGAAAGGCAATTTTTTATCCATACATTCACTGGCACCCATACGAGTAGGCTACATCCAGGTGGGCTGAGAAACATTAAAGAGTATTTTTAGGGGGTGGGGGCTGAAAAAAAAATTATCACCTCCTTTTCAAAGCTGTCGAGAATTTTAGTGAATGTACAAGATACCAAATTCACCAAATTGTTTTAGTGAATGTACAAGATACCAAATTTGGCGCAGTATAGCTCAGATGCTCTTGCGCCATAAAAAATCCAAACAAACAAGATAGCAAAACGCTACAAAAATAATTGATATTGCTTGACAATTAGTAATGAGCTAAAAAGTACCTTATTTTAAAATGTAACTATAAAACTTTTGGAAGTAAATGCGTAGCAGGTTCGGGTGAATCAAATTTTTAAACGGCTAGGGGGGACTCGAGCCCCCACTTTGCCCCCACAAATGGGCGCCCATGCATACATGGACTATCTCATTTCTTCCTTAAATTAAAGATTTTAACACAAAAGAAGGCATTCACTTCTTTACGACATCTCGAAGTATACAATAAACCACCTTTTTCAAGCATTAAATATGAAGTTCAAATATATGAAGATAATTTGCTTGGATGTCCTGATATTGTACAAGCAAAACATGCCCTATGGACAGCTAAGTGGAAGAAGAACGACAAGAGGTTCTTACCAACTATCGCAATAGATGCTCTAGCTGCATGTGATAAAAATATATTTCCTAATATATAGGTCCTGTATTTATATAAATCGAACACTACGCAGATTAAATTAAACAACAATATAAATCAACGTTTATTGGCGTAGTGATACCAGCGCCGATGTTATGGCGTGATTAGATGGTGAAACGTTCGAAAGAAAATAAATATTTCTGCGTTCGGTGGGACCTGAACCCACGACCTTCCACTTGCCGGGCGGAGGCTCTACCATCTGAGCTACGAAAGACAACATCTAATTTACGACGTATATAAAGACTTTACTGAAGCTGGTTATTGCTGTATATATACTATATTTTATATTTATTTAAATATATATATGCTGCAACGTGCATTTCGATCAATTTAATACCAGTCTCTTTGCAATTTGGTTTAAATAGTAGTCCATGTACTACACCATTCTGCGAAATAACCGGCAACAGTATTATATACGTTCGTAAAGAGATTATATATTGTCCTTCGTAGCTCAGTGGGTAGAGCCTCCGCCCGGCAAGTGGAAGGTCGTGGGTTCAGGTCCCACCGAAGGCAGAAATATTTATTTTCTTTCGAACGTTTCACCATCTAATCACGCCATACCATCGGCGTTGGTATCACTACGCCAATAAACGTTGATTGATATTGTTGTTTAATATAGGTCCTGATTAAGATATTAGCAGTACTTTCCGTCTGCACAGCCAGTATTGAGCGAAGTTTCTCATCCTTATGAAAACTTAAAACAGATTTGCAGAATTCTATATCCGAATCGCGTTTCAAAGGACTGGCCGTATTATCTATACATGGGGAAACTACCGTAACTGACGAAGAAATTACTGAAAAATATGCGAAAAGTGGAAAAAGTAGGCGAATTAAGATAATTTTATAAGAGCATTATTTTAGGTGCTATAATTTAGCTCTATTTTGAATTCTCGTCATTTTATGATATTTGATGAGAATACGTTTTACTTTAAATAAAAAAAACTGACCTTTATGTAAATCATTATTTTTCCTGCTCAAACTCATTATCTTTACCCCAAATTTTAAAATTTCAGAAATCACTTTTCTTTCTAATTAGCTTAAAATATGAAGATGACAAAATCTCAAAAGTAATTTTAACCATGTTAATAATAGTAACGAACCTTCGCCCTCTATCCCAATATAATCCCACCGAAATTAGCTGTATATTAATACGAAATATTAATGGCTCCACCTGGTGGGAATTGTATATATGCTTTTGTGATTTCGAAGCACCCCCTTCGCAAAACCCTGGATACCCCGCTGATATATATATATATATATTTGACCATCCTATGTAGTTTATAAATATATCTACTTATATCTTAGCAAGTATGAATATAAGTCTACAGGAATTTATATGGTTCTGCTCCCATCACATCCAATTAAATGTGTGGTAAATTGCCTTCACTTACTGCAAGAGTTCTTCCTTGATGATGCTTTGTTAGCAAACATTTAAGCATTAAAGAACGGATAAAATATTTAACTCATTTGTTCAGCTGTCTTACGCTTCAAAGCTGATCTAAAAAGAAAAGATTAACGCAACAGATTTACGACATTCACCTTTTTATGCTTTTTAAACTTGTAGATTTCTACTTGAACGGGCCATTGACCACACGAAATTTCAAACATCAAGCGGTTCATTTCCAGTTTCGTTTGTTTGGTAAAATTGGAAATTCGAATTGGTCTGCTATTTCTCAATCTTTCACACCAGTACTCCCATTAATATTCAACCAACTAGAAAAGTACGCTTCAGATATTTAAAATAAACTACATTTAAATACAAATAATTAACTAAATTCGGATAACTAGTTCTAAATATATATGCTCCAAATTAGTCATGAGTACTTGAAAAAGACATTCTACTATCTTTAATATTGAAAGGATATTGACCACTAATAATCAATTACCATACATAAAAAGCATTACTGTTTTACATATATCCAATCGCAGGATATATGATAAAGGTTATATAAGCTATTTTCTACTTGGGGAAAAGCGCATATTTTAAATTATTATAAAGGTTCTTAAACAAAATAGAGCTCTTATTAAAATTCATTTTCCCGCGAACATTAATGTCATTATTAATAGATCGTATTTTGCCGTTGACATTTTAATTATCTACTTATGCACTGACTGTCATCCGTTTTTATATCTAAAGAATTTCATTTCTAGTGCTGTTTCTGTAGTATAATTTTATAACTTAGAACGGTTTTCGTCACCTTGAGGTAGGATCTTGTACATTTCATTTTTATGTAAAAAGAACAAAGGCATTCCATATTTGAGAAATCGGCTCTAGTAAAATTCAAACAGAGAGCCCCTCAAAAACACAAATTTTGATGTTAATTACAAAAAACATCTGGTAAGAGATATTTACCTAAACTTAGGCCCAGGGAATTGTAGATTCAACACGTTTCTCTAAAGTGTAAAAATTGCGAATAATGTAGTAGAAAGAATGGGGGTTTCCACTGCCCTATACTCCGAAGCCTTATTTCCCAGAAGAGAGACTTTGGCCTCCTGTGAAAATTATAGTTCGTGGCACAAAATTACCCTTTTGTCCTTATGCTGTAAAGCGCAAACGAACTAGCATAAATTTATAATTCCTCTTTTATGACTGTAGTTATCTCATTATAAAATTTTAGTAGATTAAAAATTTAAGGAAGCTTCCTTTTAGTGATGAATATGTTTAGTTCTTTTTGCAAATATATGCAAATTTTAAGTACCTTTCTATCACGGTTTATTTCTTTTATCTAATCATAATCAGCTGAGTTAAAAATTTGTTCGAACGAAAGATCAAAATTGAAAATAAAAACGAAAGTGAACTTGAAGCACCCAAGTCACTTGTATGTGCAGCTTAGCTTATATAACCGACTTGATTTTCTATGGGCTTCATATTTACGGATTACATGTTTTTATGAGATATGGCTGTGGTCTCGAAATGCAGTCTCTAGAGCTAATACTAATTCCTATTTACGAACTTTTTTGAATCCGTGCGAATTCATAAATTCGAGAAAGCACTCTACTACTGATATTTTAACTTAAATCTCCCCCCGTATCACTCAGAATAACATAAAAAGTGGTCTCAGAATTGCTAATAACTAACAATAATGGCATTCAGAATGAATGTATTATAATTAAAGAATTCAAAATAAAGCGTACATTTGATCATTTTTTTCATTGACAAATCAAACGCTGTAGTAGATTTTGAGCAAATAAATCTCCAATTTTCCATTAAAAACGAAGTCACTTTTTAAATAAAATGCAGCATTCAGAAATATAAAAACCACCTCACGCTTAAAATTTAAAATTTAAAAGCCAAAACGCTACCTTTCAATAATGGACATAATAGACCCTATTTATATACGGGTATTATTAATTAAATTTATTCATCTTAGAAGGCATTCTAAATCCTAGAATTCAAAGATTAAAGTTCGGTTTTCAGGACTGATAGATACATATTTAATAACATAGTGGAATTTAAAATGCATTACATTCCTCGCAGAAAGAAAGCAATATCACAAATTCTACTAACAAATTTAATACAAGTATTCCATTCCAGATTCTAACGATTTGGAATTGTGCAAACATTTCTAATATATTTAAAGTCACTTAAAATACTAAAGTTTTAGCATCATTACAAAAAGACTATTAAAACGCATTTGTGGAAGATTTAGAAGTTATTTTCAAGGGATTTGAAATTTTGCTTTAGGGTAAAATAATTATTCTTAGAATTAAATTTTATTCTATTAAGCAGAAGGTATTGAAATGTAATTTTGACATTTGACTTTGCTTTTTGAAGGATAAGCCTTTGATAGTCGTGATTAATATCAAACAGACCGTTATTTGTCAACTATAATATGACAAATCCACGCGTTGACTTACACAGTTAAATTACAAAACGTGGCCTTAAATATCTTTTCAATTGAAATTAAAACAATTTTCACAATATCATTTTATAGAACTGTTCTTTTTGTATAACTAATACAAATAATAAAGTTATTTAATCCATAATGTCTAATATGATAGAACAGTTTTGAGTTGTAGATCGTTGCCATAGTTATATTCTATGCATATGAAACAATAACACCCCAAGAAAACGCCAATATATATATTATATGTTGAAGTTTCACAAATATATTCATAGTTTTGCCGCCCACTGTTGATAAATACATATTTGATAACTTACCAGAAGTGAAATATTCATAAATATTGTATATAATATTCTATAAATACATTGTATAAAATATTCTATAAATCACCGTATATATATTCATAATAGTACAATATTTACAAAATATTATTATTTTATTGAAATTGGGTCTGAAAATATCCTTATATATATTCACTATACAAATTTTTGCTCATTCACACCTAAATTAGGTGCCTGCGTACTTGAAGTTGTATATCTTAAACTGACACACACGAATTGTGGTGCAATTTAAAGCACCTTATTTAGAATGCCAAAAATAGTCAAACAGAAAAAAAATATTTACGCCTACTTAATTTTGGCATCGAAATACTTGATATTTTGTAACAACTGTCGTTTCTGGTTGGCACAAAAAAGCATGAACTCTTTCAAATCATTTCAGCACAGAAAAGTCTTCTCTCTCTTCCCGTTTCTCTCTCTCCCTCTTGTGGGAAAATTCTTTTTATCATACAAAATTACAAAAAACATTGAAAAGAAACGTTCGTGTCGAAGTCGTAACCGACGTAAATTGCTTTCAAAATCATTCGAAACATCTTCGGAAACAATTTTTTTTATGAAACAAGTTGGTTTTGAATACTATTTGCGATAAGAACAACTAGGAAGCCTGTTTTTTGTCATCTGATTGAATGAAATATTTGAAACTATCGGTGTTTCCGCTCGAAGTCCATGACTTTTAAATCTTCCCTGAAATTTAACCAGAACAGAAAGGGGAAAACTGATGATAATATTCAGATTTAAATATAGATTTTAGTTTCGTTTGTTTCATCTTCCGGTATTGTGGAACAATCCATTTATCACCTTTTATTTCAATATTATACAACGCCTAGCTTCTAAAAAATCCTGTTTTTTTATTTTCCTGTTGGTTAATGCGAAAATGGGAGGAGGAATTTTCTAAACCCTCATAATATTCATAAATTTACTTGAATACATTAACTAAATTTTGGCGAATTTCTGACGAATGTTCATGCTGTTGTGATTCTGAAATTAATGTAATAAACATTACAAATTAATGGTTTCACGAAGACTTTCACAGCGCCTTTTAAATAGTATGAGCGAGATTTTTGAGTGCGGATTGTGTAAAAAGTATAAACAGAGTTTAATTACTCAACAAACTTGACGTTTCGATTCGTTTTTTACGAACGTTTTTCTGACGTGACCTCAATCGTTAATGAAAGTCGACTGATACCAAACGTGTAACCGCGAGGATTATGTTTGGCATCAGTCGACTTCCATCAACGACTGAGACCACTTCGGAAGAAGATTCGCAAAAGACGAACCGAAACGTCAAGTTTTTTGAGTAATTACACTCTGTTTATGTTTTTTACACAGTTCGCACTTAAAAAAGCTCTTTTATATTATTACAAATTAACTTAATTACTTGATTATTACTTAAATTATTAATTACTTGAAACATATATTTAATAGTTCTCAAAAATACGCAAATTATTTGAATGTTTATTATTACTCATGTATATTAGTATAGTTATAAAAATTAATACAGGTTGAAATAACAATAATTTCGTATCAAAATCGTATTATTTTGCTTTAATAGATATTTTTTTTAAAAAATCATATAAAATCGGATTTATTTAAGGAAAACTAATCCGATTATGGGAATAGCACGGCCTTTTAGTTGACCAGCAATCCCTACAAAGACACTTTATAGCGTTCATTTTGCCTTTCCATATGTAAATTGAACACAACTCCGCTTTATAACAAAATAAATATGCTTACATCATTTTAAGGAGAATGTGGAAGAAGTGATGAAGATGATGAAGTTTGACCCAGCTCTCATTTAAGTTTCATATTAGAAAGGTACTTTTAGCTAATAATAGCCGGAGAAAATGGCACTTATTTCGCACTTCGTCTGGATTCGAAATTCCGATCTCTTGCTTACTGCCCAGTCATCTGGACAGCTAGGTTAATGAAACAAGCGTAGAGTCAAATCTAATAGTAATGATCGCATCTCTTGCTAATGATTTTTATTAAAATAATTGTCTTCAACTTGCCTTCGTGTATGCAAATTAAAGACTATTATATTTTTTTATAAATTTGTATATCGCGCTTTTTAAACCACTCAACTCTCCTGTCAGCAGAATGCTTATGGGTTCCAAACAAAAGGTTGCAGGTATGAATTCAGTCTAAAACGAGGCCTTATTCTCCTTTCCTACCTTCCTTATAAAATCTCTTGTTGGAACTTCGCATGTTAAACCATTAGCGGTAAATTGCTAACCATTTTCATAGTAATCGTGCTGTCCCCGAGCAGGGCAATAATAGCCTAATTTCTAATACATTGTCAAAGGACTGTGGCAGAGACGCTTTCCTAGTGCCACGTAGACATTTTCTGTCAAAATTAACAGGTACAGTCCGTGACCGGAGACACTGCCCAATACACAATAACGCATTTTTATCATTTGTCTTTTTTGTTTAACGCGCGTACTAAATGTGATGTTTTAGCTCGTGCTAGTATTGTTGTCATGGACACCAAAAAAGCGGATTGTTCATTTATACTCGACCTCCATTAAATTTTTCTCTCTTAATCTAATGTTTTTTGTTAATGATTTTATGTTATTAAAATTTCGTAAACGTTAGCAGGAGTATTTTAATTATTTACACGACAGTAATACCTCATCGAATCTTTTATGGATGCTCGTCCATATATTTTTATACAATATAGTGCCATAGGACTCTAGCTTGAACCATGTAGCTTGAGTATTGAATATATATATATATATATATACTTTCATATTTTAAACCAGACAAGTTTCCACCATTCTAGTACAATTTATATATCTATAATTATGCGTGTGGTGCTAAATATTGTTTTAACATAAACCACATACACATTATTGAAAACAAATCAGTATAGACAGCTTCTACATTAATTAATTAATTAATTAATTAATTAAATTTCTTGTAATCTTTATGTTATTAAGAAGTGCAGAACAGATTTAGTTCATCTCCACTTCTCTGTTCTACAGGCGCTTCATCCTTTTCTACCTCATGTCTAGAAATAAGATATTTCTCTCCAATTTCTTTGTAAAGTAACGAAGGGGCATATAAAGCTGGGTCCTCCTAGTGTCGTAATAGATTTTTCTGGGATCAGCTCTTCGCAAATATATATCAAATAGCTTCCTGTAATATGCCTCGTGAAAATAGTTTATGAGACGTCAATTGGCAAATATACCAATAAACACCAACAAGAGTAATGATAATGGCAACTATGAAAAAAATGATAAATGAATAATCGATACGGAAAAATCGATTTAGCCCTGAAAATCCTCAAATTATCGATAGAAAAGCTGGTTATTGGGTAAATTGTTCCTCAGTATTAGAGCTCATTTGTTTTAAGGTTAATTTTTATTGACGTTGATTAGTTAGTCTCCATCATATAATATTTCAGAGAAATCCTTGCGAAAAATCTATAATTGGAAAATTATCCATAAAAATAAAACGAAACGAGGAAATTACTTTATATCTTCACTGCACGAAAAGCCACGTTATTTCCATTTTTATTTCACCGTGCTGTCGCCACCTTCAGGTCTTTAAACTAAAAATTTAACTATTAAAATGCAGGCCTATAAAAGAAACTTATTAATCTCAATAAAGAAGTTATGATATATGAACGTATTTTATATGTATTATAATATATATTACTCCTATTATTAAATGTATATCCGTATACGTATATATTCCTATTAAATTCGAAAATCCACAATTCTATATATTCATTACTTGGATTTTTGAAGTGCATTAATTTTAAATTTAAAATGATATTTATCTCATTTTTGTCTCAGGGCTGTTAAATAATGAGCCGAGATAAAAGTGATAATTAATCAACATTCATACTAAGATACGCATGAGCAAACAGCCATCCATTAATTCTATGTGAACATTATCCACAGTTAATTTCAAGCCAAAACACATTACTCCTAACAACGAGATGCAGCGCTAATTCATCTGCCTGTCTATTTAATATCCATTTGTCTATTACTCTAATTTGTTATTTTAGTCAATAAGCAAATAGCTTTCATTCAATAGGTGATAAAGGAACAAATTTTCATTCCAACTTGTACGTTTAATGGAAATTTAGTTCAATGCATAAAACATTCAACATAAATATCAACAAATATTTATGAAAAAATAAAAACTTGTCCTATTAAATATAGTGCCATTTTTATAATACCAGCAGATAATAGAATAGTCCATTATAAAAAAAATATTTACGCGCCCCTTCCCTAATTTGCTTTTATTTTTAAACCATATCCAGCAATAGATAATTACTAGAAATGAAGAATTGCGTGTGGTCGGTCCACTTTAACAGGGGTAACATGGCTGGCGATTGATCTCACCTTGTAGCCATCATCCTTGGTACAGATCGCCAATGATGCTGCTTCGACTTCGGTAATCTGGTAAGAACGGTTACTTATCAAGGCTTGGTCAACCTTCAATTATAAAATGAAGTTAATAAATGCTCGGAAATAATATCCTGTTTTATAGTGATATTAAGCACAAACTAAATCTCTCACTTCCTCCTCGAACGTCATCATTATTATAATGCTATTGAACTTAGATGACGCAGGACGGTAGAGTTAATCATTAAGTTCCTACGTCCCACGATTCATAAACAAAAAATTATAATTAAAATTAGTGAGATATTGGAAAGTCAGTACTGGTGAAAAGTAGTTACCGAAAATGCGAAATTAAAATGACGAATGAGAAAATTAGCTCTTTTTTTTTGCTTTTTTTCCAAAATTATCGTTTAGAAATACACACATTATTTAACATGGGCAGAAAAACAACCGTTGCATTTTTTTGCAGTATTAATAAATCTAGCTTAAAAGCAAAAATTAAAAATTTGGAGGGAAAAAATATTTTAATTAAATAAATTGAAGAAAATGGGACTTAGAAAGAGGCGGAGCCGATAAGCTGTCTATTATTACGTTTTTGTAATTGCTTATTTTAATTGCATTGAAATTTGATTTTTGTTTGGCTTATTGTTGTTTTGTAATTGCTCATTTTAATTCCATTGTATTTCGAAGAAACATTTTGTATGAAATTGATTTGTCTAGTCGTTTCATAGAATGTCATTGAACTTCTTTGATCTTGTTGTTTTTCACTCTGACTCTTATATTTATACGCTTGGTTGAGAAAATATCACAATAGCATGCAGTCGCTGTGTATCAAACAGTTAAATAAATGTACATCATCAGTTTATACACAGGATTTTTTCCTACACAGAGGATTTCTTCCTACATAGAGGATTTCTTCCCTACATAGAGGATTTCTTCCTACAGAGAGGATTCTTTCCTACGTAGCGGAGTTCCTTAACACGGTTGATTGAAAATATAAAATATAGTATTATCATTGAAAAAGTATTAATTCTTTTCTTATGTTCGAAAACGTGCGATATTGCTGAAAAATTAAGCTAGTAATGTTTATAAATCCTGATTATTCTATAGTAGACCATTTTGTTGGTTGTTGTACAAAGCAAAGAAAAATACTTTTAAAATTATTTTTAAATAAATCACTATAATCTTTTTATTCAAGCAAATATGCGGGTGTCCAAAATTAAGGTTACACTCAATGTTATTTCAATGGGAGGGGTACATATTTTGCTCTATAACTCTCGATGTGCTTTATTTATAAAACATCATTTTACATAAAATAAAAGAACTATGAACACTTAATATAATTATAAAAAAATCACATTTTTGCAGGAAACTTATGACGGAGAATCCATGATTGAAATTGGTGCAAACGTTTAAAGTCGAAAACTAAAATTCGCAAAAAATCTGATTTAGAATGACAAGTTTTTCTCACTTAAACATGTAGAATTATTAGAAAATAATTATTTATGCTTATGTAAGCAAATTTTTTTCCTAAATCTGTTTTTTAAGAATTTTGTTTTCCACCTTCAATTTTTGTTAAATTTTGATCGTGGATTCTCCTTCATAGAATACTTAAAAAAAATATTTGATTTTTCTACAATTATATTAGTTGTTTATAGCTCTTTAATTTTCTGTAAAATGATTTTTTATAAATAAAGCACATTGAGAGTTCAAGAGCAAAATATGTACCTCTCCCATTGAAATAACATTGCGTTCAACCTTAATTTTAGATAAGAGTTCAGATAAATTAAGGAGGTAAGATTCGATTGCAACGAAAATTACAAATATATATCGTTCGCCTTATGTCGACTAAAAGGACGTTTTAATATTATCCCATTATTTTTAGTTCCCTGACCGTATTATCTTATTTGAAAAGTGGTATTTTTTCAAGCTCCTTTGTTTTTATCACATATTTTATTAAATAAAACTGTGGTATAATAATACCCTTTTGAAACGTCAGATTTAGTGTGTTAGGTCCATATACCCTTGGGAAAAACAGGCTGCACAATTACTCAAGAAATCTTTCCCTAGGCTAAATATTTAAACATTGGGGTATGTAAAATCTACGGTTATAACGGTTTTTAAACTCTTTTAAGTTTTATAGTATTTTTTAGACCATGACCTGCGGAAGTTCAGACTTTTAAAAATAAAAATACAACCTAACCATTAAAAACCATTTACGCCGAAAATGAAATTGAAATCTGTATAATGCTTTGAATTTTAAAGTGCCTAATGCCTATTAATTTTAAATAAGTGAAGTTATTATTAACTTTTTACAATTTTCCACTATCTAAATTTGATTAACAAATGTAAAAGGACCCAAATAAAAAGACAAATCCTTTTTTTTTTCACTTTTTCCATTTATTACTTTGTATTTTTCATATCAGAGATCCCGAAATATTTTTATTGGGCAAGAATTATCTGGAATCCTGGCGGTCCAAAAAAAAGTGAAGTCGAGTTAAACCATTTAGATTAGGAAATGTAAAAAAAAATGCATTGTCCGTATCATAAAGAGCAAAATTTCGATTCGAATAACGAAAACTGGATAAAAAAATGAGTATTTCTGTCAGGCACGGTGAATATATATTTATTGAATAAAAAGTACTTTTCGGAGCTAGCGAATACATCTTTTTAGAAATGCATTTTCATTTCAAATGCGCGATTTCATTTTTATCAGAATAAAGGGTTTTATTCAAAATCATCTGATTAAAATCATCGTGCTTTGCAAGGAAAAGTTTTAACGTATAAAAACATTTGTCTTTAATAATAAAATACATATATGACAGTTTTTTTATAATTAGATTAACAATGGGAGAATGACAAAATGAATGAGTGAAATCCTATAATGGAGATTGATGAAATTCTACAACAGAAATCAATCAAATCTTACAGCAGAAATTAACAAAATCCTACAGCAGAAATTAATAAAATACTACAGCAGAAATTAATGGAATCGTAGAATAGGAATTAATGAAATTTTATAACAAATTAGTGAAAGCTGATACTACTTTATAATAGATTCTTCCATTATTCTGTTTAGTCTCCCAAAATTACAGGATATGTTGCCTTAGATGAGACGGACGTTACAACGTGACTTCAGAAACACGATACGT
>QLNU02015360.1:239768008-239785374 GCA_006491805.2 Dysdera silvatica
CTAAATTAGATATACGAGAGCGTATTATTCTCAACATTGTACGATATATTAAATTAGTTTAATTTAAACATCTACGCATAGTAACAAATACATCGGGATGCAGTGTATACCAAATGTTTTAGGTGGTATGGTAATAAATTGGTTGTCATAAATTCTACTGCAGCCGCATGAATTGCTGAGTATGTACATTTCCTCAAAAACTGATAATCTTTTAGAGTTTGTGAAGTTAGCTGTGAGCCAATGTCTTCCGACAGGCAGTGATGTCTTCTTTGTGAGAAATAAAGGTTAATAGTCTGTGTTTAATATACTTTCGAGGTCGCACTTGCACTTATATTTTGTCTAACACACATATAGTTTAAGATGACCAATGCGAAATCACATTTGCAAATTAAATATCGTGTAACTACACCGAGTTCCTCAAAAATTTAATATATAAAATAAATGTGTTTGCCCAAACCAAAAGCAATCTCGGCTATTTTTAAATGTCAGTCCTTTAAAAAGCTCGCAATTTAATAAAGAGCTGTAATACAGTTTCATGTTGCCAACATCACGGAAAAGATATTTGTAGAACCATACACTCCTTGTCATTTAATATAGCCAAAGTTTCACTTCGGCTGCGTCAGACAGAAAACTCTAGCGAAATCAATTATACGTAAGACATTTTATTAAATATCTCTTTTCACGCGATGGCAATTTCAAGAGATATGTCGAGCGAAACAACCATGCCCGAAATCAAGCTTCTGATCACCACCAGCAAGTGAAACTGAGATGCGTCGAAGCACTGCTTTGTCGTTATTTTTACGAGATGCGGACAACTTTTCGTATTGAAAATATTTTATCGCTGAAAACCCAACTGCACATCCCCAAACGGAGAACTGTCATTGAAGCGGAAAAGGAAAACTCTAAAGAGCTAAGCACCAATCTTCTCCGCTACGTGACTATGCACACGAACAAATGTATCAGTAACTTTGTTTGCGTCGTAAAACTGCGTATACTCGGGAAAAGGCCTGTTTGGAATTTCGAGGAAAAAATATGGACTTCTTCTTCCGAGACAGAGAGAGGAAGCCATTACCTGTCGAACGTCCGTCGTACGAATAATGAATTTTCTGAAACCGTACGAATCAGCGAATGGGTATATTCCAAAGTATAGTAATTAAAAGATCTATGTTCCCGACAAAAGAGAGACGGATGGAGAAGAAAACGGTATGGAAAGGGAATAAGGATTCCGTTTCGTCTATGCATCATCAAATTGTAACAATTCTTTTTTAAATTTCCTTAGTTTATATTCAATTTATCTAAATATGCAAAGACGAGGGCATCCCTAACTTTAATTTTCCATTTCTATCGCTTTCCAAAACCATTCGTGTATTATGTCCTATACAATACTTCATAGATAACACTAAGGTGTCAAAACTATATGTCAATATATAGTTTATGAACTAATCATTAGGTGTAAACTAAACTTCGACCCTCAGATTTTGGGAGCGTTGTACTTTACGCAACAGAGTGGATCGCGAATAGTTAAAAAGAAAATTGCATGAGATTTTTTTCAGATGCCTTCCGTATGATCGTACAAACTTCTACTGTTGAAGGAAACATGAGGGCAGCAAGAGATGCTTTATTCTGTTACTTATTTTATTTGATTCTATTTATGTAACAGATCAAGATTATACTAAAAACGTACTATATATCGCGCGTAAACACTATATAAAATAAAAACGCTTAATCGTAGTTAAAGGTGTTGAACCATTGTAAACTGTTTTTAACAATTTTAACAGAGATTATGTGTTTTATTTTATATAATTAAAGTTTATTTTGTAAGAGCTACCACTTGATCATATCTGCAAAGTACATTATTTTCTAAACATAAACGAAGCAACTAGTCAAAGTACGTGTTACATATATCACCCCTCTTTGAAAGTGACATGAAGGAACCTTCTTCGATTTTCACATTATTTTCTCATTTCGTTAAAAATATATTAGATTTTTAACAAGACAAAATTTGTAAATGTAGTAAAGAAATGGCTTGCCAGATAGTCTCATTTCTTAGCATGCTTACCTAATGTAATGTTAATGTGTGTGTCTACCATGAATAAATCCGGCTTTAAATTCCGTTACAATCATAAGCTTCCCATTTTTCCTACCAATCTATTCCGGAGTTTGATTTCATAAGCAGCAGAGGTTCGAGTCCCTCGAAAAACTCTAGGTTCAGGAACGGAATGACCTTGGCCAAGGAATACCTTGGCTTAAGGCCATATGCAGCCTTTTAAGCCATTACGGGCGACCTTTTGTATAAGTCTCAAAATTTTGAAGAATAAATCCTGTTATTTTTATTAATAGGTTTCTGTTCGATTTTTTATTTTTATTGCAATCTTAAATGAACGTATTTAAAACACAAAAGAGTAAAAGAAAATTCAAATGAATGATCTTTCCTGACTAACGGACAAAATTAAAACACGCGACCTTCATAGGCTATCATTGCTCATTCCGGGTCTTGGCTGTGTTTACGAGAAAAAAGATCATATTTACCATAGTTCATTATGACAAGGTGAAATTTGCTTCGTCTTTCCTGAAAAATCACATTTTCCATAACTCATGGAAAACAGCGCAATAAGAACGTATTGAAGCAAGTTTTTCTTTAGTAATAAACGTGAGCATACGTCACCATAAAACAAAACCGACATACAGCTGTTCCAATATAAAGGAAAAAAAATCTCTGCCTTCAGACATAAGCATGAACTAAACGGCGAAATCATCGGATTCCGAAAAAATTGGAAACTTGATGATGACTAACGTGCAAGAAAAAATTAATTCGACTCGATTCTCACAGTTCGGTATTCGTGTCTCTCATTACTATAATATTTATTCTTCCAGCCGGCAAATTGCCTTTTCCAATAATTAATCTTTACCCAGTGACAGCTATCAAATAGGTGGGAGACCATGAGAAATCGGACTAACCGTGGAAGGCAGTGCAGTAAAGACGCCGAGAAGAGGACCGGAAGAACGCTGTTCACACGGTTAATTGAACACAAAGAGTTCGATAAAGCCAATAATCGGGTTAAACCGCTGTCAAATTTGAGACTACTCCGCAAGTTGCGCCTTTTTCTTTTCAACTGTTTTCCTTGAAAACAATTTATCAATGTTTTCGCACTGCATCGACCATACTTTGTTATTGGTGAATTACTTAAAATCCAGCAATAGTAAATATAGTTCCAACTCCTTTCTCTTTAATCCATGCAGCCCTTTACTTTTGGATTAGGAACGACCAGCATTAAGTCAAGGCAAAACTAATTAGCTTTCGAGTGAGGTCCTTCAATTTAATGCTTAATTTGTTTATTATTAATCGCATATTACGAATGAGGTAAGTACGGCTTACGTAAATATACCAGTATTTAACAATCAAGGTACCGTGACCTCTGGAGGAAAATGCTTCCGAAAGCAGAAAGGAAATCCTCAAATAAGACATGTCTGAACGTGTTGTATCAAGACCGTGAAGGAGGGTAATTGGCAAATGTTTGTGTTTTATACCGTAAAAGCAGCTAAGATAATGTTGTGTCAAGATTTGTAGTTCGCTGGACAATCCGAATTTTGTCGCTCAGGCAACTAAATCCCTGAGTACAGATCTAAGGGAAGAAACAAGTAGCGGTTGGTGCATGTGGAAACAAACACGTGTTTGGCTGTGTGATAAACACATAAATAACAAAAATTGTCCTAGAGACATCTTGAGGACGTCCAGAACGTCCCCAGGGCTTCCCAAGGACGATCTTTGCTATCTGGGCAAGCACTTTACCTCTGTATACATCCACGTACGACGAACAAATAAACGTCATCTTTAACGAGAATTAATGGTGCGAGTCGAAATTTCATTATTTTTTAGGTTCTATTGTCACTCGTCAACAGATAAGAAAAGTTATGAAATGTAGCTTGCTTAATTTTAAGCATGGAGGACAAGTTAAAAGGGATGGTGATGAGATGGATAAGAAAGGACTGATTGGTCCGTTACAAGTGGCATTCCTCAACTAACTGTAAATCTATATTAATGTATATAAAATACAACATACCCGAGTTATCTGTCATTATACCTGAAATCTTATGAAATCATATATATATACAGTGAAATCTCGTTAATGCAGATCGTCATAGGCCGCCGAGTTTTATCCGTTTGTTTGTTTGTTTTGTGGTTTTACGGCTCAAAGACTACAGTGGTCATGCTGCGCCGGGACCTACTGTTTTCCGAGGAATCCGAACCTCTTAAGGCCTGGGGAACCAAACCCCGGACTACAGTGAGCAGTGCGATCTTTTATGAGATCTCTGAGCTAGTTTTATCCGTACAAACGGGAGTCTGCATTAAACGGAGGGAAAATTTTAACAGTTAAAACTTCGGCTGTTCAACAGTAACTGATATAGTAATGCAATACGCGACTTAAATGAATAAGTTACTAAAGCAAAATAGTGTATTATGGAAGAACCCCTTGGAAGAATTTACAACGAAACAAAATATTAGTACTTACATACAGTAAAGATTGATTCATTTTCTCTTAATTCCGCATTAAAAAAGCTCATCTACAGAAAGCCCAGATGCTCTTGCGCCATAAAATTCCGAACAAACAAGCATATGCACTAGTGTGTAGCATTCCCCTCTCTTTACTTTGATTTCACTATATTTCACTCTTTTTCTAACCGCAGCACAGGTAGGTCAATAAACACTTACGTTGTGATCTGGTATACAATCAGGGGTAGACTGGGCCGCCGGCCAATCGGCCCCTGGGCCGGTGCGCCCTTCGGGAGGACCCACTCCGCCCGTGGGTACAATGGGGTTTCCGATCCATGCTGCCAATTCAAAACCGTATCTACAGATTGACAGCGTTTGGTGCAGCATGACCCTGTTTGTCCTTGCGCCATTACAAAACCAACTGATTGACCACGCCGTACCACACCCGTCTCCCTTGATCAGAATTAAAAAAAATCGGAAAGAATTTGGAATATCGTTTTTGAAAAATAAGTGACTATACATCTGAGGAAAAAATCATGCTGTGTTGAATACCTACTGAAGTTTTTCCTGAAAAAACATTTTTTTTACACAAAAGATTTTTGTCCGCATTATCCGGTGAGTCGTATGCATTAAGCGAAGTCTATATGCCTCCGACGGAGAAAGAGAATTTGTCCGCTAACAAGAGGTCCGCCTTAAGCGAAGCCGCAGTAGCGAGACTTCACTATATACATGTAGACGTAAATGCGTAGTGGATTGGCAACAAAATACAATTTCATTTTGTATAAAATATTAATTATGGTTTTTATTTCTGACTTTAGGAAGGGGATGGGAAAGCATATGTTATTTTTACTTACCATGACCACCAAAATGTGTTTTTTGTTATTTCTATGTCCTTGTATTTCTATGTTATGTATTTATTCGAAACGTACTTTATGCGTGCTTCGTTTCTCCTTACGTAAGTTTTAAATGTTACTATCCAACACATATCCTGACCTTCATTTTTTCACCCATTTTTAAAATACAGTCCTCGTCATTCTCTACTTTTTTAAATATTTGATTAATAGGAGCCTCGACTTTTAGCATACATGTATTTCTGAATGCAGTAAAACTCTCATGAAATCACACTCGATGGGCAGAAAAATTTGTCCGTAAAAGAGGGTAATGCTGCCTAAAACATTTCTTGCCAGAGAATTTTTAGTTGACCTTATCTAAAGGATGACGGTTAAGAAGGGTGTACTCCATTACATTTTACGTTGTTTACAAGGCTAGGGAAGGGGTAAATGTCCGGGGACCCGGAAACCTAAGGGGCATGGCTCGAACCTTTTTTTTTAATAGCATCATCAAATACGTCTAATAAACCGCAAAGTTCCACTTGTTTAAATTGGCCTTGCCGTCGTCTACTTAAATTTTTGGGAGAAATATTAGCATTATTGCTTGCATGCGCAACATTTGAATCACAATGCCTTGTAGCTAAAAGTTTCGGGTTGTAGTTTAAGGTTGTGACAAAAATTAATTCAAATGTTTAAACCTGGCCTTGAAAACAAAATTAAAAAAGCTCGTTCCCAGAGCTTAACATAAACTAACATCAATCAGATTACTTGGTCGCTAACTTAATGGACTCATACAATTCGAAGGTTTAGCTGAGCAGTAAGATTTAATGCAGCCTGCTATCTATATACTTGGGCTGCAACGTCCCTCTGAACAACTCCGCACTTTGAATGTCACAATCCCATCACATGCAGAGAATGCTGATAACATTTATGTACGTGCCGGTGCACAGAAGTTTAAAAAGGAGGGAAGGTTTTTTACGGAAAATGGGTTTTTTTTTCCTTTCATGAGGAATTTGGAATAATATTGTAAAAATGGTGGGTTAAACCCTCAAAACCCCCTTGTACACGGTTTTGTTTATATAAGTACCACATTTTTACAGTAGTAAGTTTTAAGCAGAAAGTCTTAACATGTATAAGTTAATATTTTATAATGAATATTTTAAATACTCAACCAAAACTGTGAAGCATTGTGTATGGGTGTGTAAAAGGAGGATATTACAAGATATGAGCTTGAAAATCCGTTGCCTTTTAGACTTTTAAAAAGTGGTTGAGACAGAGAGAGGAAGTAGAGATTATATAAAGGACCCAATCTGCTAAACCACCCAGCCACCCGTAAATCCTGTCCCCAGTACTGTTTGATTTATCAACATATAAAATTTTTCAAGAATTTATTTATTTCTGGTTCGACTTCGATTGTCATTCTCATTGCCATTTCTGTGTACGTTTTGTGTGTACTTCGTATTCTTTGTTTTAACGCTAATGTAATGAGTACTCGAAACATGTCGAAATGTGATATTTATTCTGTTATTAGTACGAAAACTACGGATTTATGCAAGTAATGAAATATATAAACATTTAATTTCTTTAAGAAATCATTTCTTAGAATTTTGAACAAGCAACAAAAATTCTTTAAAAACAGGAAAGCGTTTACATACATATTCGAAAGCTTTCTTTGAAATTTTGTATCTTAACAAGTAAAAGAAATTTTCCTTTTTTTTTCGTGCCAAAATACTGCTGCAATGGCTGAAGGAGAGACATATTTAATTGTGTGCATGTTTAGATGCAATATTTTTATGTTTAAATGCGGTTCTTGTGTATTTAAATGCGATACTTACATATTTAAATGAAATACTTTGGCAAGTCGGTACATTTATTGATAAACGTGGGAAGAAACACAAATTCAATATTTTGTAACTTTAATCTGTTTATTTTAGTAATTTAGGAAAAACTAGTTTAGATGCTATTTCCTTTACCGGGCGAATTTTTAAATTATTATACCTGAAGTACAAGTTGGAATATTAGGACATAAAAGTATACTAAAAATTTCAACAAATTTTTCAAACGGTTTTTGGAGAACTTGACTATGATGCACTTGATAATTTACTTATCTTCAAACCACCGATTATTGTATTTTAATGACATATTTGTTTGTACAATGTATTTTTTGCTTTAACATGAGATATTTCTGCCACTTTGTTGAATCCCACGAACTTCATGCCTTCACCAATTTTGTTGCCTCCACCCAAGCTTGCAAATAGGCTTGGAAGTTTTCATGTATCTGGCAAGCTGCCATCCATCTATAGTATCAACTTAAAGTGATAATATTGTACCATCGACAATATTAACACTAACAAAACCTTTTGTCCTGCTGCCCAATTTATCTTATGTATCCCCCCACGAAACTCACACTAAATATACAGTAATTATACGAATTCCTTAACTGAAAAGCTTATCGAATGGAATCTTGATTTTAGCTGAAATTTGCCCTGTTCGTTTGAAAATGAATATCTTCTGTGCTGCAGATCTCTGGTACATTGCTCAATTATTACACGTACGTACTTAAAAGTCGATTACTTTCATTTATCTTGCAGTATTATATTTACTATACATATTTTCATTGATGAAATAT
This sequence comes from Dysdera silvatica, assembly GCA_006491805.2. Classification (NCBI taxonomy): domain Eukaryota; kingdom Metazoa; phylum Arthropoda; class Arachnida; order Araneae; family Dysderidae; genus Dysdera; species Dysdera silvatica. Next base: position 239,775,960 of record QLNU02015360.1, read on the forward strand.
TAAATAATGCAAGCGTTTTAAGTTTATTTTGTGTAAAATAAGAGAAAAGAGAGAAATTTAGTTTCTCGTTAAAAACTGATTCGCGGTTTGTTAAACGTTATACAGTTTTGATACAAACATTCCATATGCTGCCCCTTATATAACTTTTTCAACATGCATGTGAAGAAAAAGACACATTCCATATTTGAAATATTGCAAGCCTGATTATATTCGTTCTTGAAATGCCGTAAAATAAATGGCAGCTAAAACTCTATGAAAGCAGGACAGAAAAGAAAAGTGATTATTATTTTTTGGGTTTTTTTTTGGTAAAATATCTATCTTTTCAACTTCAAATGGGTACACTTGGCACGTAATTATTCCCGTTGCAATATCAGCACTTTGGCTATCTTCTCAAACAAACCTATTCAGACAACTATTGACTTCATCGATCGTAAGGTAGATTTATTTCTTGGAAGTGCATACAACATATGCGAATGTATGTATGTATATGTAGAATATTTTCTAAGGCATTACATAAAAGCCTAATGCTACTTCTTAAAGCATTCGGACCTAACGAGCGGAAGAGGAATAATTTCCAAAAATTAATGACTTTTGTATTCATTACAATAGAAGTCTGGCTTATGATAGTACAGAACTCACTTGCCAACTGTGACTAGTTAAATTCAATCTTTGAACAGCAAAGAAATTCCCAAAAATTTACTACAAATAATAATTTTTTATTTGAAAAATTATATAAATCCACTAAGTGAAGGTACGATGAGGTTTTATAAACTGTCTCAGAATATTGGGTTGTGTGTTACACTACCAAATTTTTAGTTGGTGCGGAGTAGAAAATTTTAGTCATCGCTAAAACCCGAAAATATATAGCCAATGGAGTCAACACCTGAATGCATTCCAGAGTTGGCACGAACCACGTCAGTTAACTCTCTAGAATCAGTCATTTGTTATTTTGAGAAAAACAGCTAAATTTGTCTCTGGGCTCGTAGTTTGACGTAATGGAAATGTAATTTTCATGACTCCGCCTCGGCACACAGTTTCACATTACATGGAATGAAAACAAATTTTCAGAAATTGAATGCTCATTTCTTTGAACATATTAAGTAAAACCTATTGAATGCTCGTTTTCTTGTAAATATCAAATTAAATTCCTTGAATGCTTATTTTCGCTCCCTGCGGTGGCGCAGTGTGGTAACGCGTTCTCCTATTGCGCGGCTAATCCGGGTTCGACTCCCAGCAGTGCAAAAAGAACGCTTACTCAGAGATCTCATAAAAGATCGCACTGCTCACTGTAGTCCGGGGTTTGGTTCCCCAGGCCTTAAGAGGTTCGGATTCCTCGGAAAACTGTAGGTCCCGGCGCAGCATGACCACTGTAGTCTTTGAGCCGTAAAACCAAAAAACAAACAAACAAAGCTTATTTTCTTATAAATATTAAATTATGGGATTAGAGAGTCACAAAACTTTAACTTCTAAGTGGTCTATGACAAAAAACCGGGGGTGTAACTTTCTCGGACTCTCCAAAATACAAACAATTCACATTAAAAGTTACAGTTGTATTGTGTGTATATATATATATTGATTTCTATCTATCATCTTTGGCAGGAGTTTAGTCAAAATTGCAGCGTAACGGGACGCTCGGTGTATTTCGTACTTCTTTTGAATTTTAACGGGTTTTTATTTATGCTGCTATGCCGTTGACTATGGAAATATTTTTTTTGTTTTCTTTGCTGGATATTTTTATACAAGATAAATATTTATTAGGTTTTTGATTCCGGTTTTGGTGGTGGTGTTTTTTAAATCACCTCTACTCTACTTCATGGTTTTGTACTTTTCGATAAAGAAATTTTCTTGAGGAGGAATTGAAATATGATTGAACTAGTCAGAGATAACAATAAGAAAATGGTCACCTTGTGATGCAAAATTTTATTTTAATTCACAGAAATGAAAATTCAAATAAATAAATGCATAAATAAAGCCTACCTTACAATGTCCGTGTTATAAACAATACCAGGTAGGAATCGCCAGTTTAAATAACTGCGTACCCAACAAGCATACCCACCTCACTTCAAATTTAATGAAGAGAGGGTGGTTTAGATTATGGACAATGAATTCACCGCGTGAAAACAAAAACGTCCTTTTAATAATATATTTTTCATAATTTTTTAATCACCACTTTTACAAAAATTATTTCTGGCAGTATATTTAACGAAGTGGCATTGATTAATCTACGGATTAAGTTTCTGCTGGACGCTTCATTGGCGTTTGAAAAGCAAGTGTTTTTGGGGTATGTTTTATCTCCACTCAATAATGAAGAGCGTAGCGACAATTTAATCGCGCCCTAAATGCGATGGATAACCACTTATCTGAATTCTATCCCTTGGCGCAAGACGCTTATAATTTTATGGCGTCTATTCAAGCGGCGCCATTGCTTCTTAACTCATCCACGACCAAATAGCTATTAATAGGATTTTATTCTTTCAGCGCCGTTGCACGACTGAAGTTAGGCAAATAAATATCAATGGGCGTCGATAAAAAGGGCTTTCCTATTTCGAGAGTAAACCCTGTAAGCATAACACGCTATTTGAGCAATTCTTGTCTTATTAGAAGGTGTCTTGATCGATAGAAGTTCATATCCATTAAAATAGGCCATATGATGTAATCTGGAAATAAAAAGCTTCGGATTAAAAAGCTATTTAGTTAATACATAGTTATGTTTAATCACAAGGAATTAAAATTCACATTCCTATAAAAGAAATCTATACTGAATATGCAAATTATTGGGATCATCCAATAAGGATCAATAACGCGCTGTCAATATAATAGTAGTGACCAGAAGCAAATTTCTGATGGTAGAAGGTGCAGCAAGTTGTCACGGATAGAGATTCATAGCAGACGGTCCATTAAAGCCAGTTATCTGTACTGTAAACCGCAAAATTCTTCTTTAATGGGCAGGGTATCACCAAAACTGGACTTAAGACGAATGGGCCAAAATAGCCCGGTTCGAAGAATCGCGGAACCAATTAATGCATAGGGACGAACCGGCCAGTTTAAATATGGTGAAGATATACAATAACAGCATTAAAAAGAGCAGCGATTTGTGCTACACGACTGTGGTCTTACGAACTAAGTACGCTTGTGTAGTTAAAAATTTTTAATTAATTGAAATGAAGAAGTTTTTAATATTTTATTTGGATTTGGCACGGTGCGTCCATTTCAAAACACTAGAACATAAAACGAAGAGTGCGCAGACTATATATAATAATCGTTTATGCGATCAGGAAAAGCACAATCTCCATAATATTGCTTCATCTTTCTAATTAGGCTTTAACATACAACTTAGAGATTAATAGATGACAAATTAATGAAAAAAATATATAAAAATATTTCGACAAATAATGTGTTTCCTAAAGAGATTTTTTTTTTTATAAAAATACGATCGAAGATTGTTGACTGCATAAATTCTTGAAGCTGTTTTCCATTTGTCATCTTATATCTAAAATTACAATACGTTATATATGCAATGAACGTCATAGAAACTGGATAGTGAGCGATGATACTACAGCGTTTTGTATTAGAACGTGACAATATGAAACATGAAGATGGAATAGAGAATAGCATTATAATCCGGAATAATTTATCGAAGCTCTGCCAAATATTCAGTTGTCGTCAAATGCATCGATATCAGCTTTCGGCAGCAAAATATATCAGTTGTATTGGTTGCGATAGCAAGTACCTATGACAGGAGATTAGGAATAAAAGTTTGGTCAATTTCAAAAAACACAACTTTCTCGTTATTATTTCCATAACTGACTACGTCGGCCCTCGTGATCTGGTGCCGAAAGTAAATGACCCTCTATCGCACCCTCTTTGCCAAACCTTTTCGCGGTATTGCGTAATATATTAAGTAATCTATCTACTAACACATCTGAATGAGCATAAGTAATTGATTAAAAAAAATCGGCCGTGCATCGTAGATTCCCTTGGTAGTCAGACTTAACCATCACAACCAGAAATTAATCATCGATTGCGATGTTGAGTGATATTAGGAAGAGGTGTTCGTTACATGCGCGGAAAATCTGTAAAGTGCATCTAATAATTACCTTATAGAAAATTAGTTAAGCTAATGACGTCGACTCATTATTATTAATGTCAGATGGATTAATGACATAGATTGAGGCGAATTCTCTGATTTTAATTTTGCCTACTGTATAATAGAAGACTGCTTAATTGATAACATTGAAATTGGAGAATTAATGGAGTTCGGGGAACCCAGCAAGTTTATTATAGAAATCATAACGGACTAATGCGTTTGAGGATCTAAACTGTAATTGAAAAAGTAGAAGTTGGAATACTCGCTTGAATTCTTTAATAATTGCCCTATCGAATTTACACGGCCGCTAGAAATAGGCAAGATGTAATGTTAAGTTTATGAGAAGGGTTGTGTGTTCACATTAACCTGTTAACCGGGGAATAAAATTTTGTGAAACTCGTTTCACACTGGGGACTTTTTTTCACAGTGATAAGTAATGTCATCACACCATCACGCTAGGATTAAATATATAAGAACTACATAAAACGTAATGCGTTCAACATAATACGGTTAATTTTAATGACGAAAAATGTCGTCATACCCAGTTAACAGGTTAAAAACAGTTAGAGAAACGGACTCATGGAATTGCACCTCTTTGAGAAACTTGAGGAAGTTATATTTTCAAGTATTTTAGGGCAATCGTGTTTTCGAACTATTTTGGGTGATCGGCTTCCATTACCTTTAATAAATTTCTTCGATTCTCCTGTGAGAAAAACCAAGTTCATCATAAAACTTATTTTTCCCAAATTTTTTAATATATCGTATTTCCGCAACAAAAGCGACACAAATCAAAATCATATCAACATAATCGAAAAATTAAAATTTTCTTGACTGTGTCGTTGATCCATTTTTGGAAATTTGTAATACTCTGTTCAAAAACCATAAATGTAGTCCAAACATGACCCGCCAGATAGCTATATGCAACCACATGTATTTACTCACACTTTACTATGGCGCATCTAAACTAATTCTTTTTAACGTATATATATATATACACACACCTTTAGCTTATACCTTGGTCTAAACTTTTGGCCTCTCCTGTATAGTTTACTTTTCCCCGAATCTTTTCGCTTTGGTAGCGAGGGTATGCGTTAGTACTCATTTATTCTGAAAGTCGGTTGACGTTTTCATTTGAAGTGTTGATGGTAAGATTAGGCATGAAGCAAGTTTAGGCATTCGTTCTCAAGGCTTCGTGAATACACAAGTGATTTTCTATATAGCTATGCCATCGCGCGTACCATCATGGTACTCCATTCTTATATTGATAATGGCGTATATAATATCCTAGAAGGACAGCACACATATCATTATCAAAAGGCAAATAATTTTGGGAAGCGTGCACTATAATTTTCCGAAGACAAACTGTCGCCATCAATAAATTTGCCTTCTGTGCTGAACTTGGTATATGTTCATTACCATCCCCAAGCACTCTCAGGTTGTTCCCCCTCATTCGCCCTTCCAAAATAATTATACGTCCACTCTTTTACACTCCTGTTAATATGTGACAAACATATTAAATGCTGCGGTTTTCTATTCCCCTGTGCATCGAAAGCAGGAAATTAATTTCTTGATGTATTTTTTTGCTGTAATATCGTATGTGGTGCTTGAACCGCATGAATAAATTCACCTTATGTGTATGCATGTCCCAAACTGTACTTTGTATAATGAACGCTGAGTTTATTATAAAGAGCTAATGGTCAGGGGCCCAAATGCGTGTAGAAATAATTGATTATTTCCTCTGTCACACACATATTTATGACAGGTTCTAGAGAGAACGGAATACGCAAGTAAAATATATCCCTAGCAATAAAAATATTTGATTATTTTGTCGCGTTTTATTTAAAGAAATAACTCATATGCAAAACATATTAAATTAGCGAAATTTGTAAGTATTGTAATGGCAAAATCAACATGTTTCCAGATTTTCTAAAAAAAAAAACACACTTGACACATATGCAATATACGGTATTGTTCTGATTGTTTGTTTGTTTGCATTTTTATGGCGCAAGAGCATCTGGGCTATACTGCGCCAGGTATTGTTCTGAGTATTGAAAACCAGAAAAAGGACATTTATGGTGTAGCCGCCTTCTCTATATCAACAATACAAGTCTGAAATGCAAATTATGCCATTTAAAGAAGGAGATTATCATAGTACGACGACACATCAAGTAACATCCTACACAATCAATTAAAATAGGGGTTGTCAAGCTTTTCCTCCCGCAAACCCTTTCGTCTTTCTCGAGTATGTTGGCGTACCCCCTGAGAAGGATATGATACAAAATGTGTGTTTGCCATAGAATAGGTAACAGAAAAGTAGCATTTCTTTAAAATGTTAGTCAGTAGATATTTACACATTAACGAGATGGATGAGCTTGGTTCTTTTCAATAAGTTAATCAATTCTGGAAACCATTTCAGAGACACACACACGCATATCATTTTTAATTGACAATTCTGCGCGGTATTTGGTTCTGATCATACACATTTTTCTAAAACCCTGTTCGCAACGTTAAGTCGATGTGAACAGCAAAGGACCAGTAAGGGAGCAGTGAGGCGAGGGGAAAGAATTTAAAAAGAAAATCGCCTTTTTCTATTTTAGAAAATAGACAGAAGGGCTATGAACTTCAAATCATAAAAGGAGGCAAAGTGACAACTCATTCGGGTACCATTTTTCTCTCGCGTAACCTAGTTCGAGAACCCCTGAATTAGAAGTTCCTATGTCAGTATAACGATCGCAATATATGGTCTCCTTAGTCAGCACATTTTAGCTGCTCACTCGCTCGCTGACCATTGAAGCAGCATCACTCGAGCAGTACGCTTAAAGCTTACTTTTAATGTTCCAAGAACGTGAGTGACGTTCGCCGCGAGTAAACATTTGATGATTGTTTTAATAAATAATTTCAGTGGATCCAGTTTGTTGTCCCTACATTTAATTCAGTGATTAGTATAGCGGCACTGAGAAACCGGTAACTACTAACATCGCTAATGGTGAAACCGGACTAATAATTAATACTATTAATTAACTAAATCCCTCTCTCTATAATATTTGCCTTTGACAATACATGCTGCTCGTTAAATATTTATTATAATTAAGCCTATTAGTGGAGCTCTCTCACCCTTAGTAAGTCGTTCGAACCACCCATTTCTTTCATAATTAGAGATAATCAAACCTCAAGTGGAACTCGAGGAAATATTTAAAACTATCCCTCGACGAAAATGCGAAAATATTGAAATGAAGTAAGAAAATAGTCGCTTTACATAAATCGAAACTAATTCTATTTGTTTTAGGTTATATTCTTTTTAATTGAATTTCCATATGCGTGTATAACCCCCGATTTTTTGTTCTTTGAAAAAATTTTCATAAAAAATGCGTAAAGAAAATGTGAAAATTTAATAAAACAATATTTAAGGTTAACTGATTTTTCTTTTATTGTTATTCTGCAGACATAGATATCGTAATAATTCCATTATTCGTTATGTTATCATTTTACCAAAATGTATCCAATCACCATTCCAGTAATGTAAAATACTTTATACCTCATGACTCCTATTAATTTATCATTTAAAATATTTCCGGAATTATATACGAATAATAGTGATTAATAAAATTAATGAACATGAAAAGCGAATTAATAGGAATTGATGATACGCATATGAAACAGCCCTTCGTTTCCGACTTCTTTATTGATATCAATGCAAAAGCATTCTTTTGTCGCATGATATCATCGTAATAATACAGAATTTTTTCACGCGTATATCATCGTAACAATTCAGAATTTTGTCACATGATATCATCATAATAACGCAGAATTTTGTCATATGATAAAGTCATGAAATGATATTCCTGTATGTTTTGTATGCGTGAATATTTATACGAAAAAAATACCACAGTATAAGCTTTGTTACTAGATTTCGCACTCGTAGTTTTCTAAGCCGGTTTTGCAAAAGGATTTGACCAGGAAATCAATTTAATAAAATTATAAATACTAGAGCGTGTCTTTTAGACGAAATTTTTCTATTTATTCAACAGAAATAAGTACGGGTTTTGAAATACTGCTTAACTTATTATATTCAGTTTCCGTAAAACAAATGGATTTGTAACTCAATAGATAAAGGCGAAGTTAAAAAAGGCAAAGCAATCTTCGCCTTTGATCAAAAAAACACATTAAATATGAAACAAAAGTTAAAAAACAACAAACTTTAATACCTGTCTAAATTCATGAGGATACTTCTCTCAGAAATTAAAAAAAAATACACCCACTGTGCAATATTTTGCTCTCTCTAGAAAACAAGAGACTTTCGTTTTCTTCACCAGAATACTGAATCTTAAATAGTGAAAACGATTTTGGAAGCGTTTGAGAACACGCTGAGAAAGAAAAGTTTGAAGATATTTTTTATTGTTGTTATTTTTCGTCACTGAAATAAAAGTGCACTTTTCATGCGAAATGTCTTATTTCGCAATTCTAATTTTCATAACTTTTTTGGTTCGTAAATTTTGTTGCTTATTATAGCAGGAAATGAATTATTCTTTTTTCTGCCAATTGCATAAATTTAGCGCTGAGGTGTAAACCTGTACTTTTGCACTGAGTAGAAGATTAGTAGGACTGTATGTTAGAGGTATAACCTGTATTGTTAAAAATAAAATTAGGACTATATTGTACAGAGATTTTAAAACTTACAGACGAAATAATAGTATTAGAGGAAAAAAACAGCCTGAAATATTCAATATGTGATTAAAAATAATGTTGAAAACATTAATTTGAGACGTGATAACCCAATTTCGCCAATTACAAACATTTGGCGTCATTTTAAAAATGGCGGAAAAACGTTGGGAAGAAAAAGTTCCGTGAACAATCATGAGTTAATCTTAGTAGTAAAGCGTTTTCAATGTTGAAATTCCCATATAAATTAGATTAATAGAATTTTTAGAATTAATAAAAATGCTGTTAACTAAAGTACAAAATTAACCTTCAACAGATTTAATTGAGCTCTAATTAGTTAAATGTAAGTTTAATTTTCGAGAACATGCAATATTTAATAAATTTATTTAGTTATTGAGTGTTGTGGCTTGTTAGCAATAGAAACTAGGGGATGAGGGGCTCTGGCTATTCCTTAAGCTTTTCAGGCTCTTTCTTATCTATTCTTCCCAGGACGTAAAGTCCATGTTTTTAGACTAGTGTATCGCTTTTTTGCAACTAAAATACGGCGCGGACTCATGATGAAATTTTGTCCTCTTATTAAAATCGGTTAAATAAACGTGAACGTTGGGTGTTCACTGATATTTAATAATGCCTATTATTTGCATTTCATCGTATAAAACTCTTATTTTT
>QLNU02015360.1:239785474-239808808 GCA_006491805.2 Dysdera silvatica
GCACGTGAAAGTATCCAACCAGAAGTATACATTCAGCCACACGCTACATCAATGCCCAATAAAATTCGTTCTCCCTTTCATACCACGCGGATAGTATGTCATAGAGTTGATGCATTACTATGAAATCCATCAAGGCGATACACCTCCGCTGTTTTCCCTACTCAGCAATGCCTCCTTCAACGTTATTACCATTAGTTATACTCTGTGTTCATGTCGAAAGCTAAAAGAAATTCGCAAATTGCTTAGAGTCGTGTTTCGCAATCGCTCGTTGCTAACACTCAAAACTAGCGCCCCTACCCTCCGCTCGACGAACGGTAATTCCGTTCTCATTTCATGGTTTCTGGTTCTGCGTTTCTGTATTTGCAATGCTTTCGTTCATTGGAGACGAAACACTTCGTGGATGTTCCAGAGGTATATTACAAAAGAAAGGATATGTGAAACGTTAACGATTATGAATTGGTTGAATAAATATGTATATTACTTATACTTATGTATATTTTGCGTAATTCAAGCCACAATAGGAAGAAAAACGACTGTGTTCAAAAGAAATAGTTTAAAATACAGGCCAAATACACTCATGCATCATGTATCCCGCTCTTAATATTTAGTGCGCCGTTATAAATGCACAAATATTAAACAATTCCACAAAAAAAATTAAAAAGTGCGAATATATAATATAACATACAATAAAATAATATAAATATTACAATAATATAAATATTACAATAACTAATATAACATTACAGCAATAATATAAATATTACAGTGAATAATATCATAACATAATAAATAATATAAATATTACAGTAAATAATATAAATATTACAATAAATAATATATATATTGTAAAAAATAATAATATAGTATATTGCAATGAATAATATAAATATACAAAAATACAGTAAATAAACAATATAGTAAGTAAATATAATAAACAAAATTATAAACAAACATTAAAGAATCCTGCAAATGAAAATATTGCTCAGTTTATTTAATGATTTGCTACCTTCATATTACAAAACTGGACGTTAAACCCATAAATGCTATCCATTATAAAGGAACTTGGTAGTATTTAATTTTTATTTATATATTCGATGCATAATAATCATTTCTTAAGTCGACCAGAAATATCCCACTATAATGAAAAAGAAATGCATAAATTTTCACGTCCCTACAGTGTATACCTATATATAATTGTAGCAAATTGATACACCATTAATCAATAATAAATTTTCAGGTAGTCAGCTGTATAGCAAAACGATTATTTATTGCTAAAACTTTACGTTTCGATTCGAGCTGTGCGAATCATCATCAGAAGAGGTTAAATTACATGAAAAACTTTTGAGAAAATTGTAGAATATACATAAGTTGCGGAAACAGTATAAATACGTTGAAATAAATTATTATGAAATTTTAGAGACGAATATAAAAGCCAAAACAGAAGGAAATGAAATCGATAAATAAAAAATGATATTCAGGTGTTACAATTTTGTTAGAATGGGTAGCCAAGCAACAGGAATGGTTTTTGCATCGTCTCTATTAAAATTATTAGGATGCTTGATGATCTCTATTGCTTCTCTGTATAATCTGGGCCAAAAATTAGTTGATTTTGCAAGAACTTCAATATGGTCAAAATGGATTAAATGGTTATTTAAAATTGAATGTTTTGCTATTGCCGATTTTGTTATCTGTTTATTCCTCACGAGGCTTTCATGCTCCCGTTTTCGGCACGCAGTGGATCGACCTGTTTACCCGATGTATACCTGTCCACAAGAACAAGGAATTTGGTATATACCAGGAATTTTGTATGGATCCATTGGTTCTTTAACAGAACGTAGGAAACTAAAAATCTGCAACGGCACATCGCACCATCACCCTTCCCAAAAACGGTCATTGATACATTGTTCAAACGAGACAATATTATTTGCAGTAACAAAACAGTTTTACAGAATGAACTCAATTTTCTTAGTGACATTTTGGAAGAAAATGGTTACAATCAACATTATATTCACAAGTGTTCAAGTCTAAAACTGAAGCCCATTTTTCATACCTAATTCCTGATCATATTCCTTTTAAAAGAAATGAGCATAAAGCCTTCCTACCATTTATAAACTATGTCACTGACCTTTTACTTTTGAGACATAATATTGATACAGTATTTATTTCAAAAAACAAGATTTTTAGTTTCCTACGTTCTGTTAAAGAACCTGTGGATCCATACAAAATTCCTGGTGTATATCCCATCCAAATTCCTTGTTCTTGTGGACAGTTATACATCGGGCAAGCAGGTCGATCCAGTGCGTGCCGAAAACGGGAGCATGAAAGCCTCGTGAGGAATAAATAGATAACAAAATCGGAAGTAGCAGAACATTCAATTTTAAATAACCATTTAATCCTTTTTGACCATACTAAAGTTCTCGCAAAATCAACTAATTTTTGGCCCAGATTAAGCATCCTGATAATTTCAATAGAGATGATGCAAAAAACCATTCCTGTTACCTGGCTACCTGTTCTAACAAAATTGTAACGCGTGAATATCAGTTTTTGTTTTTCGATTTCATTTTCTTCTGTTTGGGCTTTTATATTCGTCTCTAAAATTTCTTAATGATTTCTTTTAACATGTAATAAATCATTCTCCCATAGTAAAATGAATCGCGTTTTCAAGCAGATGCTAACGTATAAGCCTCTGTACTAATTTACGGCATAACCGCACTGTGTGAATCAAGGGGTTTGTTTAGAATTTCAATCGATGACCTTTCGCCATCAGACCAATCTCCAGCGCAATAGCTCTTCGGATTTATCAAGTCATGGTGCACCAAGGTTCACAGGTTTCTCATCAGAAATGACAGAACAAATCTGAATAAATGTTAGTAATGATGCAGGAATCCTTTCCATTTGAGTATTAATTTATCTGTACGGTTGTCGAGTGCTGATGATAGCGAGAGCGAGTCTTGAACAGCACCGCATCACTAAGCCGAAATTGAGCCCGCTTTCATTACGAGTGATGGCATCAGTAAAGGCTCCATATCTCATTAAATGATGAATATTATGCCATCTTTATAAATTTCCACGAAGCTTTATCACTGAAATTATGATGTGCATATTAAATCAATTGTTCAGAATGTGATTTAAAAGCGCATGCCAATCCCACGCGTAGAATTTCAGAAAAAATTTTAGGAATTACGTTTGTTTGGATTGTAAACTATTTTCGTACCTAGAACTGTATGAGAAAATTATGAAATAAGTTTAAATAATTAATATCTCGACGTTTCGCTTCGTCTTTGTGAACCTTCTTCTGAAGCATTCTCAGTCAAGGTTAACCTAGGACTACCGCTGTTAAGACATTTTTCACGGTTGTTATATATTTTGAAAAAATCGCTAAAAAACATGTTACTCAACCAACGGCAGCACAGAAGACGTCCGTAAAAGCGTTCAAACCGGAAACAAAACACTGAAAAAATATTGTCAGAAATTACAAAGTCGTTAAAATAGAGGGCCAGGCAGAAGGAAGAAGATTTTGGCATCTTCATTATTAAAAGTGTTTGGTTGTTTAGAAATCTCCATTGCTTCTCTGTGGAGCCTAGGGCAGGGGTCAAAAACACATGGCACAGCACGCAGACATTTTTGAATGGCACAAAAACAAATTTTAAAATAAAATCCATTGAAAATAATACCCCTCCCTGACGAAGGGCTTTTTTATTTTCTAACTTGATTAATTATTAATTTATACCTTATTAAATTCCTAATTATTAATTTATATCTTATTAAATTACTAATTATTAATTTATATCTTATTAAATTACTAATTATTAATTTGTCTCTTCTCAAATTACTAATTATTAATTTGTACCTTCTTAACTTACTAATTATTAATTTACATCTTAAATTATACTAATTATTAATTTATATTCTCTTATAAAATTAATTTATTAATTTATATTCTCTTATAAAATTAATTTATTAATTTTTATTCTCCTAATTAACTAATATGTTAACCTTTATTAATAGTTAGGTGGCAAAGTAAACTTTAACAATTTGAGTTAGTGTAACCAGGCACAAGGAAGGAAAATGCAGTATTACTTTGGCACAAAACCTTTAAAAGTTGTCGACTCCTGGCCTGGGCCATAAATTCACCGACATGGCCAGAACTTTTGTTTGATCGAAAGAGATAAGTTGGTTATTCAGCAACAAGTGGTAAGCTATTGCAGATGTAGAAGACCACTTATTACGAAGATGAGGTGAATGTCCATGTTTTCTAAATGTGTTAGCTTTCTCAATCAAAACTGAACATTGCCATAAATAATCAGAACGTTAAGTTGAAACCAGAACGTTAAAAGAAATTGGAAATACTACTTATTTTGCTTACAAGGGAACCCCTTTCGCTGTTCACTGCACTTTGAGATCAGACCTATGGAAGATGATAGTGCTTGACTTTCTGATCACGAATATGTAATCATTTGTCTGCTAAAATGACATGACAATTTTTTATGAATATTTGAAGTCCAAAAATGACACTTTTTTCGCCAGGTTTGATATTTTTTAATCGCACTGTATGTGAGCAAAAACAGGTTTGAAGTCGGTAAGATTATGAAGGATCATCGTATTTAACGGATAAAAATAAAAAATTATGTCTCAGCTAATTTAAACAGTATAAAAAAATTAATATGAAAAATGAACTTTTAGCATAGATATTTGGCGAATTTGACGACAATTTTGAAGAGTTGGCGGGACATTTAAGTTTCGCATTCCACTAGCTATATAAACTCGTCCGCAAGTATAACGTCAATATAGTTGTACGAGTTTCCGATTGTGAGAAAATGAAAAATATAGTGAACATAATTCAATCCGTTTTGAATTTGGTCGTTAATAAATACGACACGCTTCCGTCGTTAATAACTGATCAAGAACTTAAGGAAAGTCTGGAAGTATTGTCGAAAATCGAAAACATAATTTTTAATAACAATGTCAGTGAAAATATCAGTTTAGATTTTGAAGACAATTGTGATTTCCGTATCGACGAAGAAAGTGATATTAGTATAGTCGGTGACGAATATTATAACTGTACTGTAAAGGGCGATCAATTGGCAAATGAATTCAGTTTAGAAAATATGCAAACAATTGTTCAGTATTTTGACAGTTGTCAAAAAAATAAATTCCAGAAAACAAACAGGAGATATCCAACAGTAAAATACCCTACTTATATTTCGAGGTTTAGAAAATATATATCAAATATGGGCACAAATATAGAAAAGTATAAAATAATAAAAAATGAAATGTTAGCCAGATTTACAAAAGTTAGGGAAAATTATTTACCTGTTCATGATATAGATTTGAAAAGATGGGCGATCCTGAAATGCCAAGAGTTGGGATTTGAGGATTTTAAATGTTCCGATAATTTTATAGATAATTTTAAGAGCCAAAACAAAATAGTTGCGCGGAAAGTAACAAAATATATCACTCAAATATACACCCAGAATATGGGTAATATAGAAGATAGTGCCATAGAATTTATTTTGATAACGAGAAATGTTACTGCTAATATTATCCCCCAACAAATTTTTAACTCTGATCAAAGTGGTTTTAATTATTTTCTTCCAAATTAAAGGCAGCTATCGCATAAAGGTGAAAAACAGACATTTTCTTTAATAGGGTCTGATTTTGGCAGAACACATTCATATACAATAATGCCAATAATATCAATGAATGGGGAACTGACAGGGAAAATGTTACTTTGTTTAAGAGAAGCTGCGGAAACATTTGGCCCGACTGTTCAACGATTAACAACGTTTCAAAACGAATTTATTTCAACCTTCAAACTTATATATTACATGCTCCAAGTCGGAAAAAATGGACAAAATCAAAATGAGAAAGTGGGTAGAATGTTGTATGAAACCCATCATGTCTCCTCCTTCCTGTGTTTTACTAAACTCATGGACAGGTAGTACAGACCCAAACACTTATTAAGATTTTCCGGAAAATTGTATATCCTTGCAAATACCCCCCAAAGCAACATCCCTCATACAACCGCTGGATGTTTATTTCTTTCGACAATATAAAAAATTTGTACAAAAAAATAATCAACAGAATAGCAATCGATGAAATGGATATTGACATACGACATCGAAATGAGATAATAAAAATGCATTCTTTGGTTCACAATCAATTACAGTCTAAAAAATATCGCTTTATATTACAATATGCTTGGTTTAGGTGCTGTTATAGCGATCATGATCCCGGAAAATTCAAAAATGTTGAGGAAATTTCTTTTGAAATTGAATACAACAATTGTAGCCGAGATAATTGCAAAAATCTGTCATTCTTAAAATGTGCCCACTGTGATCAATTGCTTTGCTTCACTCTTTTCTTTTTTTGTACTGTAACACTTTTACGACATTCCTGAGATGTACACAGTTTAATTTTTCTCATTTTTAAATAAAGAGCATAATTCAACAATTAATCCACAATTTATGGTTACATAACTTCATGAAATAAAATACATTTCATGAAATTTTGTTCACATTTTTTCTAATTACAATAAATGCATTTTCAAATAGCCTACTATTAAGTTTTGTTCACAATTTTTTTAAATTCCATGGTTGCAACAGCATGTGATATGCAATGACCACATCCAGGTTGTGTAAATATAGCAACTTTTCATTATTCATACACGTCATTTATTCATACTCATATATTAATACATCTCATATATTCATTCATTTCATTTATTTATACTCATGTATGCATGCTTATATGTATTCATGTGCTTCTTTTCCTCATGAGATAATATTTTGGAAAAAGAAATGTAAAAGAAACTTGACATGGGCTGCGATAATACGAAATAACTACCTCGAACGAAAACCTGGAGTAGCCTTCAAAATTGTCCTCAATTTCGCCAAGTATCTATTCTAAAAGTTCATTTTTCATATGGTTTGAATTAGCTCAGACATATTTTTTTATTTTTATCTGTTAAATACGAAGATTCTTCATAATTTTACATAACCTGTTTTTGCTCACATACAGTGCGATTAAACAATATCACCTGGCGAAAAAAGTGCCATTTTTGGATTTCAAATATTCATAAAAAATTGTCACATCATGTTAGCAAACAAATGAGTACATATTCGTGATCAGGAAGTCAAGCACTATCATCTCCTATAGGTCTTATCTCTAAGTGCAGTGAACAGCGAAAGGGGTTCCCTTGTCAGTAAAACGCTGAATGTAAGTTATACGAAGTCAAGATAAAACTGGGAGATCTTATTAATTATTTCGTATAGTACTAATTGTCTGAGTTTTAATTCAGTTTAGCTGGTTACAGAGTAGGATTAATTATTTGGTTCTTCGTTTTTAGCCGAAGGTCGTATATAAAATATTCTGAGATAGAATTCAAATAACCACAATTTATTTAAACTGTAATTGCCTTTGTCAGTACAGGATAATTTAATTGTAGAAGTTTAAAAACTACATAAAGAAGTTGATATTAACCTTCGAGTTTCATTGTAAAACTTGGATATTTATAGTTAATTAAGAATTTGTGAAAGTAAATTATTCTTGGTATAAGAATTCGCCTTATAGTGAAAGTATTTCTGTAAACTAAAAATGGTTATATATTGTTACACTACTCTGCGATTTAATGATTAAGAATATCGAATTTGTTTTTCTTAAATAGCATAGATATTCTTATTAAATTTACTGTTACGCTGACCAACTTCTTACTTTTGAAACTGAATCGGTTAATAAATGGAAGTATATAATTAAATTGCTGTCGTTGCATCCCCATTTACTTTGATTTTTGATGCGTGTATCTGTAAAAAAAGAAGAGTGATAAATATACAAAGACAGAAAAAAATCGTACGCAAATTTAGGCAAACACTTGCTTTCGTCTTCAGTTGTAACGCAGTTTCATTGTAATACGTTAAATGATAGTCTGCAGACCATGGTTCATACACGGCATTGCAAGAAGCTCAGTTTATGGTTTTGAATGTAATAATTTATTTCATTAAATCAAAATATAAGATAGCTTATTAATCTTTATATAATAATGTATTATTTACATTCCTGCATTGATGTGATTATGTGTACCCGCCTGACATCTGATTGATATAGGCCCAACTTAAAAGTATTGCAATATCGTTTCATTTGTTGTTACATAAGGAAGAGACTCACGAGAGAGTTGAGATTTTATCGAACTCTTAAATAGATATAGTATGTATCAAAACAGCACGCGAGACAGGGGAGATAATAAGTAGTTTTATGTATCACGTCTACAGGGGGTTGATTTGGGTCATAACCCGCATTAATTGTACTTGCCGAACACTTATAAAATAGATATTATTTTTGTGATTCAGATGATAAAATTCTGAAACGAGGCTCTTGTCTTCTATCCCATTTTCCTATTCTCTAATTCAGTCTAGCTTTTCTTTTTTTCATCTATTTATTTCTCTCTTTCTCACTGAATTCGGAGCACAGAAGTTTTCTCGTTCATAAAACTGCGTTGAAATCCAGTAACACGTTTTGCAATTTCTACCCATCCATGTGATTTTGAAGTTGTGGATTTTCAGAGCTCTTCCTGTTCTAAGAATGGCGACGGCCACAAAATGAATATATCACAGAGGCAATATCATTACCACCCTCTTCTTCTCGCGGCAGACGTTTCTGAAATTACCCCACAATATTCAATTTTCGGATAGGAAAGAAAAAAAGATGACAGAATTAACTACAGATACACTTCAGACGAAGGTTGGTATTTTTTTAGTCCTGGGATGACATTGCGATATTTTTAAACTTCCCTTACTCTCTTCCTCTCTCCTCTTTAAGAAGAATAGTCAACTAATATCCTGCAAGGATGGATTTTCAAAACACTTTTAGCTGAAGGTAAGTGACTGATTCCATGTTTCAAGTTTTCTATATTAGCGTGTTGTGTGTGATATCTTCTTACAAATCAAGAACTTTAGAAGTATTTCTATGTAAAATTCTTCTAATTTGCATGTAAAAATTTATCCTAAGATACAACATAATAAATTTACTGTTGTATATAACTGCCTGCTGTTTGAATGATTGGTGAAGTTTTATTTAACTTTTATCCTTTAATAAAAAATAGACTACAAGGCACTTTTCTAGTGGATGTCGAAAGATGTGAATCGCTATCAAGGTACATTGATCACTATAAATTAAAATTTAACGATTAAATAATAATTAAAAGTAAACGAAGAAATCTTTGAATTATCTAAATATTAGAATCGGTCTAGGGCTACTAAATAATTCTTTCCTTCGTTTATACTTCTGTAGAAAAAAAAATGGTTCTCTTTTGATGTAGATGTTTCTTCGGGTCCATCCCTTAATGCTTTCGTTTTTTCACTTCATTTTCCCCTCGATTCCATCTCTTCATCTATTCATTAATTTGGTGCTGCCAAATTCTTCCTTATGATGTGTTAGAGGGGTTCTTAAGTCAACGAAACTCTGTCTCCCAGATTTTTATTACGAATTCATGAATCCAAAATGTCTTCGATCTTTCTTCTTCTAACCAGAACCTACGATTTGTTTGATGAGTCAGAGGAAGAAACCAAAATGTTGTTAGATTGAACAGTGCAATAAATTGGCTACAGTTCTTTATTTGGAAACTACAATTTTTCTCTTTCATCAATCCACAGCTTCCATGTCTCTGGAGGTCCATACCAATTTCACTTCGGCAGAAAGAGTGCTCTCGATTATTGTTTTCGACAATTGCTGCTCAAATCAATCGATATATTGTTTAAAGGGTCGATAGTGAGAAGAGAACTTAGTTAGAAAACTATCTAAAAAGAGAAAGTGAAGAATTTTGTCTTAGTTTTAGGCTCTTTGACCAGTTGCGTAACGAAAGAGACAACTAGGGACTTGAGCAATTGATGAGTGAGTACCGCACTCGTCACATAAATAAAAATATCTACTCCATGATAAGAGGAACAGGGGATCACCGCTTAAAGAATAGAGGAAACTGATTTATCTTTTAACGTAAATACTCTCTTTCTCCACCACGGATTTAAGAAAACAGTTTTAAGCAGATTCAAAAGGCTTTCGTTTGAAAACTGATTTCGCTATACAGACAAGTTATTTAAGCATAATGTTTAAATTAAGAAAACCAGTTTAAACGATCAACCAGAGTGTATGGACAAGGAAAGAATGTATAAGACTGATTTTCCTTCCCCTAGAAATTATTATTCTAATAAGTGTCAAAAAATCAACGTAGTACTTTATCGACTATATTAACGGTTAGTAATGACGTTATGGAGTGTAGTTTACGATATTCGGTAGAGCCTATCAACAGACATTACTTTCTTCGTTGGAAATCGACTAGAATAGATTTCAGGGAACACAGTGTTGTCATTTCAAGTTACTGTTGTTCGTCAGTGCCACCGAATAGTGTAATATCTTTGGAAGACGAGAAATGAAGGGAAGAATAGTGTCGACGATGTTTTTATCCCTTGATACGACCCGTCTTAAAACATTCGGCGAGTTTTTATTATCGTGAATTCAGTAGATGCGTACATCAAATTCTCTCCTGAAATCGACCAGAAAATCTAACTTCCTTTCTCAAGGTCTCATGCCCGTATCCAGAGAGAGTGTCATAGGGATCTGTCCATCCGAAACTAAATGTCTAATGAGACTTGACTGCGGCCTTGCATGCTGTGATTTTATCAATACATGCTGTGAAAATGTTTGAACCCCCACGAAATTAATTCCTGGCTACGGCATTGCAAGGCATTGATAAAAATTCTCGGCAATACTTTCGTCACTACTGTGTTCTGAAAATTTTATTCAATTTTTCGTCCTTACCCCCATGCTAAATCTAGCTACCTCCTTAATAAAAGAGTGGCCAATTTTTATTCTTAAGTTCAGTTTGTTTTACCAAATTGTTCGTCCCCTTCAGCACTTTTTCCTGTTATCTCTATATCATCTCTATACTACATACCTCTATAATATCTCTATTTCCAATACGTACTACCAGGATTAGTATGAATTAACTTGCCTATGTATCGTCCAAACTAGCCGTTTGCCTGAAATCTGTCTAAACAGGAAGTAAAACATCGAAAAGGCCTATTTTAAAAAACCTTGCATCGCCCGTCATTGCTGAGAAAATGATCATATAATTTTAAGTTTTTGAACCTTCTATTATTTTTCGACCCAGGTCGCCTTTGGGTTAAGCTTTCTGGACATTTCACATATTTAAAAACAGTCAAATAAACACGTTTATGACCACAAATCTACTTCTAGCATCAGCATTACATAGATAGCTCTCCACTCGCTAATTGCCACCCATCCCCCTTTTTCAATTTCTCTTCATTTCTTGGTTTCCAAATATTTTCAACCAATGGCTGGCGCTGTAGCCATCCAATCAAGATTAGTATAAAATGAAAATGATTTCACTTGGAGGGTTCACTCCAGTCAATTCATGATGAAAGATAACGACGGTTGTCTGAAACGTGACACTGAACTCTATCAAACATCAACAACTACACTGTTTATTTGAGTAATTCTAATGAGATGTGGGTTCCATCTTTCACCAGGCGTAGAAAACCATTCTTTCCTTTGCGAGTATTTAATCATATAAATACACTGTTGTTACCGATATCTAATCTCAGAACACAATGTTGATGCACATATGGATATTGATCATCAGTTGTTTCATTTCGTAAGATAGAAATAAGCTCATATACCATAATAATTCCTCTGTCTCATTTACTACGCTACTGCAAATATATCTAAAAACACATGTTTATTCACGATAACTGTTAGAAAAATGAAATATATTACCTTCGTCAGAAATAGATTGATTTTTCGCTGATAAAGGTAAACATTCTGTTACGTAGGCTGTGAATTTTCCAAACGTTGCCAAATTTAAGAAAAAAATGTGTACTTTTTTCTTTTTGTATATTTTAATGAATGTCCGCACGCGTTAGATACATTAGACACACAACAATTTGGCAAACGTATGTCCTTTCGTTTCGCCTAAAAATACGTAAGCAAATAGTTAGATTCATGTCTCTTGGAAAACGATGCACTATAGTCCATCTTCTAAAATAGAATCTTTTTTACCTCTTCCTATTTGCTACTTTTATAGCTTTGGAAATGATCAAGATTGAGTTTGCGCAGAGAGAGACAGAAATATCTATTCCACAACTCTTAGATTCTTACGATTTCTTCAACTACTGTTCTTAAAGCGGCTTGTTCTTTTTCGTCGTTATTCTGTCTTCTAAACTCCTTTCCGTGTCGTCCTCTGGGAAAAGAACGCAATTTTTGCACGAATAGTAGTTTGGTGAGAACAGTTTCCAAGTTTGGGCTTAAGCCAGACATCTGGTTTTTATTTATTTGGGTAACTCGCTAAGTGGCCAGCAAAAGCTTTAATCCGGTATCAGGAACTCTCCTATTAAAGAGTTCCATCACATTCCTTTGCTCTATGCGTTCCTTTTTAGATATGAGCAAATTTGTAATAATCTTTCAACATTCTCTTTCTCTTTGTCTGACTTTCGATGAATGCATGAAATTTTCGAAAATGTATTGTGATACAAGGGAGGTAGCTTAAAGTTTTGTATCTTTGTAGATACTGCGTGTAACGCCTCTTTCTGTAATTTTACCATAAAAATCAGAATTTAATACTCAATCGAAATTTCTACCTTTACTTTCAGACTTTTGTGTCATCCATGTATGCTATTCGCACTGATGGGTGTTAATTATAAACCCTTCATAAGTACTGGCTATGAGGATTATGAATGCTGACGAATATTTTTTATATAGGGTATCTTTATTGTTTACTATAAACATTACCCATCAAACGACATTGTCGTTTTTGGAACAAGTATCGATCAAATTACGTTTGAATGAATTGGTATGAATATTGTTCCCCCTCCCACCAATGACTGGCGCTTACTAATTAAATACCTTTTCATGAGAGGATGATAAATTTCAGAAACGAAGAAACGAAACATCAAATCTGAAAAGCAATTTTAAATACCCCTACCAATTTCATGTATTATAATACATAAAAAATTGGCAAGAAAATCTTACTGTGTCCGCCGACTTCCATAAATGAGCCTCAAAATTTTTGCCAGTAAATTTAAAATTTGCTCAAAATTTTCCAATAGCAAATAATTTATGAGGAATAGTTTCTACTTTTATATTAAACGCAAACCATTATATTCAAACAATAACTTGATATAAAATGAAAATATGCTTAATTTTCAACTTCTTACAATCTCGCCAGTGAATACACATTCAGAGTACACGCCACTTCGTCAAATATGTCTCGTACAGTGCTTGACATGACACGGAATATTTCGTGCGGGGTGCTGAAATCTTCATCATTTGCTATAGTAGAATGAAGTTCATATGAGTTTGCATGTCTACTTTAGTTAGTTTTACTTTTCCCATGTATTGTAAAATACTGAATAAAATATTTCGATTGCACATTTAAGATAAAGACTAAATACTGCTTCCTCCTGAATTAAAGGAAAGTTTTTCTAGATTCCAGTAAAACACTTACTGTTTGAAAACTCTGTTCAGTGTAGCTTCCATCTATTTAGATTTATAGTTTCTACACTGATAAAAACCTACATTAACACCCACATTTATAAGAAATCCCAAGACCATGATTTAATTAATACCTTACAACCAAATTGCAAACATGGAAATATCGATAATGGCAAAAAATGTATACTATCTAGAAAAACGGTTCTTTAACTTTGCTAGACCGCGGATCCTCCTTCAGAGATCACTCGCCCCGGCAGATCCCTCAAGAATTAACTCAAAGTTTAAAGCCCGGAATTTGCATCATATGTATTTATTTCTAGTGTTTCATCACTGATTTTCACTATTTAAGGAAAGAATTTTTCGTTCCCTCATAATTTATTCTTAGCATTAAAGAGTAAATGCTCTTGTCTTAGTATTTTTCTGCACTTTGTAGAACACTGGGGGGGGGGAGGGATGTCGTGGACCCCTTGATAGGATCCCATGGACCATCGGGGGTCCATGGACCACAGTTAAAGAACCACTGATCTAGAAAAATATTAAAAAATTCTTCCATTTAATAGATACTTCAACTTTTTCGGACTTCTGGTTCCGTCCCAGGATTCCACTGACGGAATCGAGTAAAAGATGGCCCGTATTTTAAAATTATAAACAGAGTTAGGCTAGCCGTTATCCTGAATTAACAAAATGAAAGGGGTATATCATTTCCTGCTAATCCACCTTATCCGTACTCGAATAGTTAGAAAACTCCTCCTAATACGCATATCTGTAATTAAAATGGGTCTAAAGGTAACCTAAGCTCCTTTGAGTAGACAGTGATCACATCCCATTAGAAGCAAGACAGAATAGTTCTCAACTGAACTGAGGAACGAGTAAACTTACCTTCAACACAGCAATTGCATAAAATAAACACAACGCATGTTAGAACATTGTTTGTTCGTATTTTCTGAAAGAAAAACAGCGTCTAGATCAACTGTTTTCCGAGGAATCCGAACCCCTATCGTCTAAGTGGTCAAACCCTGAATTGCGAATATGTAGGAGAAACCAACTTGCATTTGATATTTATTGAAAGTGAACCCCGGTTACGTTAAGCGCAACTAAACTCGTTACTACTCCGCCACCACTAGACAGGGTTGGAATGTTATATCGTAGCTTTTTTCTTATATGATTTACCTTTTAATAGGAAAAGAATACTTTGATTACCATGCATCAGATTTATGCATTTGCTTACGATAGTTTAGGGGGCTCTGTGGCAATAAAGAGTTAAAGCCTTTGCCTACTGTAGAGAAAATCTGAATTGGAAACCTGCATATACCAACTACCTGTCGCTTCTCATACCACTGTGTTTGGTGTCATAAGTGATAGAAGTTCAGACCTCGCTTTGAACTGTAGATTCTGACACAACAATATTTAAATAGTCATTGTGCCATACAACGCAAATAAACAAATTAGTTTATGAAAGACCGGATATAGAAACGGCCGAGATAAAATTGCATCGGAGCGAATTTTTTTTACGAGAATCAATCCTTCTACAGTAAGCAACGAAGAAAAAATACCAAATTATTTAAGCGAGAAATAAGTTCAGTCGTTAATTTCATATCGACATGGTACCAACTGAACGTACCACAAATGTATGTATGTTTTATTAGATTACAGTATGTGTAACTGTTTGTTTACAGTCTGATTAAGGGATTCTGGATCACTTTTGTGTTTAGGAGAACTATTTTTTGTTGCAGAAAATTATTTATGTTCAGAGGCCTTTTTTTTGTTACAGAAAATTATTTATGTTCAGATGCCTTTTTTTGTTACAGAAAATTACTTATGTTCAGAGGCCTTTTTTTTTTTTTTGTTACGGAAAATTACTTATGTTCAGATGCCTTTTTTCTTGTTACAGAAAATTACTTATGTTCAGAGGCCTTTATTTTGTTACGGAAAATTACTTATGTTCAGAGGCCCTTTTTTGTTACAGAAAATTATTTATTTTCTCCTTCATTGCTTTAAATTTTCGTTCCGGACTAGGTAGAATAGCATCAGAAAACTTAAAGCACAACTTTACATTTTCACCATTGTTTCAAGAATTAAATCGCGAAAATAGTAATTTAGAAACTGAGTGAGATTTTTATTACTAAAATAGGAGAATATTGATCATCTGTGGTTTCTTTCTGCTGATAATATGCTGCCCAGTCCAGAACAAAACTTTCAAAGCTATAGAAAAATCGAAGCGGCAGCAAAATCCAGTTTCCGAGTTTTCATTATGCAGTGACAAAGTTTAAATATAAATGAGAGGACGATCTTTTATGCACTAGTATTGACGACACCTTTTTTCGTTTTAAATCGTTTGAGCCTAGGAGACAGAAAAATAAAATAATATTATGGGAGCTACTTTATTAAATGCCTTTCAAGGACTTTCACCTTAAGGTTAGATGAAAAAAATTGTCTTTGAATAAAATTTTAGTGAAATATTTGTGGGGAGGTTTTACTTAATAGTTCACTAAACATGTATTCATTTACCACTTGTTTCACATCACCGTGAGATGAAATCATTCGAAAAACATCTAGTAGAATATCTACCAATGTGTTATTTTATTTTTCCGTTTCCTGATGAAGAGTGCTTATATATGACGAAGACTAGAACTGAAAAATGATGTTTTTAAAATCAATGTTAAATTTTTCTCATTTGTATTTAATTCTATTCCCTGGTCTTCACCTGTTTGGAGAAAACATCCCCCATATTTCGCCCTCAGCACATTTCACACCCCGTAGATAATGAATGAATAACAAAAATGTAAATACAGTCAACTCTTGATAATTCGAATTTTTATTGAAGCCTCAGCGAATTTAGTAGAGATCAAAGTTAAACTCTCCCCGCCATAAATTATATGTTACTTGATACATATGAATGTAGGTGTACTTAGCTCGTCTAGAAAGTATAACTTGGATAAGTGTCGAAAGTGCATAAACATTTTGTTAGACATATTTAATTCCAAACGTTGCTATACGTATTACACTATTTTTCTACATAGTCGCCAAATTAATTAAGGCAATCACCATATCATGACACCAGTTCTTGTATTTCTTCGCCGAACAAACCCACCATCAAATACCTTTCAGTCTGTCTTATACAGCACATTTTGTTGTCTTGATCACTCTTTAGACTTCGTCCAAAAATATCTTAAAGCGATAGTCGCTTATATATCTTAATATCGCTTTATATCTTAAAGTGATAGACGCTAGGAGCAGGGTCAGGAACATATGGAGGATGTTAAATTTCCCCCACAAACTGTCTCAACGACAATAATAGCGGTGGTGTACGGCGGGGCCATCTGCCTACAGTAGTTCGATATTTCACCGTCTTCCTATCCTTTTAACACCGGAATATTAAAAAGAAACCCAAACGTCATGCTAAAGTTTTGACATGCTGAATTTATTTTGATTGCCACTTAGAAGCTGCATAAGCATTATGGGGGAATATGACGTCACACCCCTCAAAATGTCAGTTGACTAAATACTCTGTAGAAATTATATAAGGACAGCTAAAAACGGATTTCTTGATACTTTCACTACACATGTTTAGCTGCAATGGGCGGCAGCCCAATTGGCCGCCCGCAAGCACGCCCCTGAGTATACGGCAACGCAATTTTTCTACAAGAGACAAATTCGAGTAGTTAGTAGCCCATGTCGTTGTCATTGAATTGCTCAACGCAAATTCTTAAGGTTTCTACGGTACAGGATATTCTGCATTTAAGGTCATTCATTACACTTCTACTAGAAATTTCAAAAGTTTAATTGTGTTTTTTTCTCCAAACTGCCATTTTAGCATTTAAAAAGCTTATCACCGACCACACTTCACAGTTGAGTTGTAAAAAACCGGGAATTTTGGACACAATGAAAACTTTGATGGGAAGAAACCAAGATAAGTAGAATACAGGAGGTAGTCCCGTCCTTACCTTTCTTCCTATTGGTCGATTGGACACAATCAACCAATAGGAAGAAAGGTGTGGACGGGACATACGTCCTTTATTCTAGCTATCTTGGTTTCTATGCCCAAAGTTTCCAATGTGCCCAAAATTCCCGGGTTTTTTACAACTCTACTTCACAGGCAGGGGAATTGCCGATTTTTATGTTCATCGTAAACAAATACAGCAAAAGGAGGAACTTTTGTAAAACAATACTACTCACAACCTTGCTTCTCACGATGTCAAGAAAATCAATGACCGTGACGAGATAAAGCTGGTGTTGCCTACATAGCTGCTACGTATATATATATATATATTAAATTGAAAGACCCATAAGGGGATTATTTAATATATGCAAATGAATCCAATTAAGCTAATTACCCAGATCTTTATGGCGCATGGTCTGTCGCGCGCCCAAACAAGGGGCACTGGGACCTTTTTCGTAATGGGGAATGACCTGGTTAAAAAGATACCATTACTGGTAAAGAATACCTATTTTAGGTATAAGCTTGTTAGTTATAACAAACGTAAGGACAGGAGATGTAAAACATGTCTTTTTGCGAATGGAAGTCAAATTGATGCTAACGAAAACAGGGGTTTGTTTTGCAAGCAGCTAGCATGCATTTATTGCATAGAAGGTGGGACCTGTGGGACGAAGTATGCTGGCAAGACCGGAAACAGCTTGAACTTAAGAATTAACGGACACAGATCCGATGTGAAAATTTCCGACAAAGAAACAAGAAAGACTTTGAGTTAAAACATTTCCAAATTCATGACTTTTCGAAAGCAAAAGTTACCATTTTGGAAACGAATGAAGATCCAGAAATTAGACTCGAAAAAGAAAACTTCTTTATAGGAGAACTTTTTACTTTATTTCCGTATGAGTTTAACAGTAATTTTAATGGGGAAATATTCAAAGAAAATTTCCCAGAAAGATGTATCTATAAAATATGTCGAGAATTCGGGCATCATAATAAGACCAGTTTTTTTGAAAAGAAGAGGAAACAGATTTAGGAGAGAAAATAACAAGAAAAAATTTGTACTTTATGATGTGAAAGCAATGCTTAGAGAGTTCGATGAAGAAATAGTGCCACAGAAGGATTTTTAAAAACATTAAGGATATAGTTTTCGGGATAAGTAACAAAGTTGTGTTTAATTACTTCTCTGAAATTGTAACGGGGATTAATAGCTTTCAGCTCCCCACTTTGGTTAAAGACCTTTTAAAATATAAGGTGAATATCTCTAATGAAACGTGCAGCCAAAAGAAAAATAGGAAGAAAGAGCGCAATTTTTTTGTTATTGAATTTGGAGATAAAAATTTTGATAATATAAGCTTTAAAGGAATTACCGAAAGATTCCAGGAAAATTTCCCACTCCAAGGAACTACGGACAGATATTCATGTTACATTCAAATACGTCAGGACTTCAAAAAACGTAATCTGTACAACAAATTCTGCAGAAGTCTTAAAGAAGAGAAGGAGTTGCGTTTTTGTAAAGAAGAACGCTTTGCGAGATTTGTTGATAAAGACCATGGACATATAATTACAGGAGACCTAGAGATTATTCAAGATAAAATGTTGAGGAAAATTATGGGTAAGGGTACTAATTATAGACCAAACCGGAAATGTGACAAAAAAGAATCAAGGAGGGGCTTTCAAAGACCTTACTGCTTTTGTTCTGAAAATGGCATATAAATACTCTTTCCCTATCGAAGGCTTTTCTGAATGCAAAGCTAAAATCCCGAAAGAAATGCAATAGGAATTTCAAAGAAATATATGTTCCAATACAAATGAGTTGATTTCAGATATTAGAGAAGAAATTAAGTGCCTTAAAAAGAATTTTATCGTCACTACAATTGATAAGGCAAACAACAACTTTGGGATTATTTGCATGGAATTTCATCCGAAAAAAATTATTGCAGAATATAACACGTGTACTACATACGGAAAAATGGAAGGGAATATTGATGCCTTTAAAGGGAAAGTGATTGCATATTATAAAAGATTGAATATGAAGATTTACTGATTCAGATTTCCATACTTATTTCTGAATATTAAATTTCACAAGAAACCAATTCAATTTCTGTTCATTACATGTTTAACCACAGCCTATAACAGGGTAACTTCAATGAAACTACAAACCATTTTGAAGAAAATCCTATCAGAAATTGAAAACATGGAAAAGAATTGCTTCATCATCAAGAATAACCAAAAAGTGCTGGATTACATCCAAAGCAACAAGAACAATATAACAAATATTGCGACATTTGATTTTGAAATACTTTTCACAAGTATCCCTCTTGATGAGGTAAAACAACTTAGGGCCTACCTATTCCAAAGGTTTGAAAATATTATCAAGATTGTGGAAAGTCAATGGAATGCGCCTTTTGACTTTGGGGTCTTGGAAAATGTGCTATTTAACGGAACTGAATATTACAGACAAAATTCCTATGGGTTGTAGTTTTTCTAGTTCGTTAGCAGATTTATTTTTATATTTTCACGAAAAGAAAAATGAAGGATTAGGAATAACCTCAATGAGGTACATAGATGACATCATAGTCTTCAGTTGCAAAGATTTCAACAAGTTGAGCACTATCATTTACCCGAAAAGTCTAAAGCTCAAAGAAACTAAGAGTCCGGATTGTATTTCATTTCCAGATATTAAAATATTCAAAATTGAAGACAAAGAACTACAATGCTGTATATGTGATAAAAGAGCAGACTTCAGTTTCCAGGTTGTGCTACTGTCAAACTTCGGATCCTGTTTAAGCAAGAAAGTGTTTAAAAATATCATTATTTCGCAAATATGCCAGATTAATAGATATGTAAAAATAACTGCAACTTTTTTAAAGAAATTTTAAGGTTATTTAAGATAATTTTAAATAATGGCGTACCGATTGTTTTAATTAGTGATATTTTTAACAGGTTTAGGCGGATATTGGATTTGAGTGTCTAAACAGGTTGTCTCTGTTGCGAGACTGAGAACGGAGACGGGTAGGCAGTGACACGTTTGTAAATATTTGTAATTAGGGATCTGGCAATGGTAGAATAAAAAAAAGTTGCCGTTAATCGTGTCCAGTGTGTATACAACACGTAATGTGTGCTGCAATTTATTTCTTTAAGGTAAGTTTGTTAATAAGTTTGTAATTAATTTTGTATTTATTTATTTTGTAAATATTGATTCTAGATGTATAATTCTGATATTAGTCGTATCTAGAATGCTAACAATACATGAGGTTAAAGGCTTGTTTCTATGTTGATTCTGGAAGTTTAAGCAGATTGTAAATAGGGGTTTGGTGAATTTCGATTTTGCTAATTTATTTTATTTTAATTAATGCTTAAAGGCCGGTTTTAGGGACCGTAGTGAACAGAGAAAGCGGCATTATTAAAAAAAAAAGAGACAACATATTATTGCTCTGGGCATTTCGGAAAAAACTGGCTTGTAACTCGGCAATGCGGATGTGATACGGTTCCCTGATGAAGAATCATGTCCGTATTGCTAAAAACTGTGTAAAATGTGTTATATAATCATGAAAAGGTTCGCTTTTCATATTTTCATAGTGATTCTTACGATGTATTTAGTTATGATAAATGTATTAGAATAACATATATATATATATATATATATATGCAGGATGTTCGGTAACTACCGCATAAACTCCCTGTCACGCGATCTATGGCCATTCCAAGACGAAAGTCAAGAGGGACGATTTTTGATTGACGGATTCGTTTATGAATAATAAGCACTTCAAAATTTCTGAGAGTCAATAGTGCTTCAAGAGAGCGTGCTTCTATGACGTTTTAGTTAATGACGAAAGCCACGCCCTTGGTTTTCTCGCCTCCAGAATGAAAAGGATTTAACTCGCTATGAAAAAGAATTTCTTTGTCACGTGCTATTTAAGTCGTTGATTTTTAATTAATTTTTGAAAATTGCGATTTCGCGGTTATTTCAGCGAAATTTTTATCAAGCGATATTCTATCGAAATGTGCAGCATTTTGTGTTTTTGGATCCATCGCCAAATTTGGTAGCACAGGCTAACCTTTACGTAGAATGACATAATTCTAAAGCAGGACCGACTAAAATTTGGGCCCTAAATTTAAATAGCACGTGACCAAGAAATTCTTTACAATAGCGAGTTAAATCCTTTTTATTCTGGAAGCGGGGAAACCAAGGGGTGCAGCTTTCGTCATTGGCTGAAACGACGTAGAAGCACGCTCTCTTGAAGCACTATTGGCTCTCAGATAGAAATTTTGAAGTGCTTATTATTCATAAACGAAGCCGTCAATCAAAAATTGTCCCTCTTGACTTTCGTCATAGAATTGACCACCATAGAATCTCGCGTGCCAGGGAGTTTATGCCATAGTTACCAAACACTCTGTATGTATATATATATATATATATACTATCGAACGTCATTAATGTGAATCACTTTTAACAAACACCGTTTGCCGAATACCCATCAAATTATATGGCAATAGAATTTTATCCTTTCAAGAAAATCTGAAGTACTTTTAAAATGAACAACTCTTTTATCACCGTTAGCGGTTTACGTTAGCGAAGTTCGACTCTATATAAAAAGAATGTACTACTAAAAGAATATTTGTGTAGAAATTTAGGCTTTTTTTTGTTTCTATTATTATTCTGGGGGCAGTTTCCAAAAGTGAAAAACTGATCATTATTCTGAATTCGAGTGAAGTCACGAGTCCATTCTGCGATGATCTTAACATTCCTGCAGGATATAAATCTTTACGACAGGAAAAGTCGAGGCGCAAAATACTTCATTGAAATTGTATTTCCTCAATGACCCTAGGGGAACGAAGTGGGTGCTATTGAAATTTTAGAACATCAGCGTGGTTAGCAGTTTTATTCTTTTACTTCGACATTCCGGTGATGAAGATTTTGCTGGCATCTTAACTGATGCGGGTCGGGTCGATGACTGGGTAGTCGGTGTTGCCATTGGACCTTATTTTGTTTGAAGAAACGACGAAAATTTTCTTCGCCGTAGGCTCTCACTGCTTATATAAAGATACGATCTCCCGGGACGTTTGATCTCAAAAGGAAGATGCTTTTATCCTTTGGCCATCTTTTATATAAAGCTGAAAGCCACGCCTAAAATTTATCTACTCAGGCATCTTATTTAGCGCGCCAGGTCGGCGATAAATGGATTATTTTGCGTTGTAATGCATTAAGCGAATGTAGCTGAATAAGAAACACTGTTTATGGAACATTTTAACAAAGTTAACCGTGATATATAGTCCTATATATATATATATATATATACGCGAAACTATTTACATAAATAAAAAAGAAGTATCAAAGGCTATCTTTTCGATGAAGAGAATATTTAGGACATTTAAAAATTTAATTTATATTTGATTTTAAGTATTTCAATCCCTTTGTTAGAACTGGAATCACTACCTTTTCTCGAAAAGATTAGACAATGGGTGGGAATCGGCCCATACGTGCTCCAGCTGGAGTCCGAATAAAATCTTTCCCTTCACTTGTTGTACCTATGAGTTATTTGGAATAGGAGTAGGAATTCTATCTATATTTTATTCGCTTGGCAATTGATGATGTCATGTCAGACTGTTAATCCGCTCATTCTATAATAAAAGAAACAGTTTAGACTTACCGTTATTTATATATATATATATATATATATATATATAAATATGAGCCAGAGACCGTGCATGAGAACGAAACACACAAGCTTTACTGGGATAGAGCAATCATAACAGACAAGACAGTCCCACATAACCGTCCTGACATAACCCTCGTCGATAAATCGAATAAGACCACGTACTTAATCGACATAGCAGTACCCAACACCAATAACATACAGACAACCTACACAACGAAAATAACCAAGTACCAAGATCTC
>QLNU02015360.1:239808908-239821049 GCA_006491805.2 Dysdera silvatica
AATAGCCAATTATATAGCATAACTAGCGACAATAGCCAATTACTAATTATTATTATTATTAATTAGCATAACTAGTAACAATAACCAATTATATAGCATAAATAGCAACAATAGCCAATTACTAATTATTATTATTAATTAGCATAACTAGTAACAATAACCAATTATATTGCATAACTAGCATATTTAAAAATTGATAATAAAGGCATCTATCCGCATAAAATGTAACACGAATTTCTTCCTATTCTGCTTTACTATGTTGTATAGGATGAGGCTTCGTTTGGGACGTGTTTCATCTGATAGGTGACCCGCGTTCGACGGACTCACAAGCAAGCCATTGAAAGATTTTCGGATCATGTTTTAAACATTTTCATTCGTCGACAACTCGCGAATGCAGTCACTAGGGGCATAGTAGCTTAAGTGTTGAAGATTCTGAAGACGATACGGATATGTGCGAACGTTATCCTGCTGAGAGATAGCGCGAATGCTCTTGCAAGGAATAATAATTAACGCAGCAGAGGGAGAATATCTCGGACGTGTTGCTAGTCGAATGCTAGTAACATATGTTACAGCAGATCGGCCGTTTTGACAAATGGTTCGTCAAACAAGGGTACGTCGAAGTCGGGGTAGCAGTTGTGAGCAGAGGATAGATCTAAATGTTGCCCATGTACCTACCTCTACCGACGTAATGCTTGTAACCAGAGATGCATTATAGTACTTTCGAATAACTTAAGAAGTGAACAACGTTTAAAAAGCTTTTTTCGCTAGTCTAAGGTGTATAATAGGATAATTTGAGCGTTTAATTTATAGCTCAATCTGTAAATAAGAACTTTTATTTTACTTGCAACAATAGCTACGTTTAAGTATGATTTAATTGCATGAATTTTCAGCGATTAAAACCGAGTTATTAATACCGTCTGTGAAAGTGTTTCTAAATGATGAAGATATTCTAGAAGCACTCCCTCATTTTATCCCTAGGGATCTTGGGGGTTTTCGCTGCCTTTATGAGGATTACGACAGCAATGTAAGACGTAAGCTGACTCGATGAAACGATGCTCAATCAGTTTATTACGGTATTACTTTTGCTTCAATTAATCTAAGGCTTTTGTTGAAGTAAATTAAATTCGGATTACGAGATGCTTCTGCTCTAAATCAAATTAATAAGTGCCAATTTTTTGTCGGTATATGAACGAAGTGTGAATTTAAACAAGCCTTTGTGGCTTTCTCCCTAATATTTGAATTGATAACAGAATTTATATTTCTCATATCATACCTATTGTTTCGTTTGTTTTTATTTTTTCAAACCCAAAAAATACTTTTATAAAAAAGCAGAATGCGAAATCTCTTTAAAAAGGAAGATTTCATCATATTATTATAAGCATTCTAACATAAATATATTTTGTTTTATGCAAACGGTCTTTACTGTGTAGTTCGCAATTTCTCTATTTTATCTTTCGTGCTGTGCTCGGCATCAATTACTCAATGTCTCAACACACTTTACTTTTTCACACTGTGATTAACAGATGTATAAAAACTTAATGTTGTTTTAAAGATACTAAAATACTCAACATTTTAAATAGATGAACGATAAATTTAAACATATGTTATGTAAAAAATATATCAATAATATAGCTGTATTTACATTTCCATAACTACATAAATTTATGTAAAGTTTTCTTTGTTAAAATGTAAAGTTTTCTTTGTTAAAATGTAAAGTTTTTTGTTAAATGTAAAGTTTTCTTTGTTAAAATATAAAGTTTTCTTTGATAAGATATAAAGTTTTCTTTGTTAAAATATAAAGTTTTCTTTGATAAGATATAAAGTTTTCTTTGTTAAAATGTAAAGTTGGAAATTGCTCTGATAAAGTGCTGCATAGTTGTTAATATAGTGACGATCATAACCGCTTTTTGGGATAGAAAATACGGCAATGGACTAGTGGCGTAGGCAGAAAGTTCATAAGGGAGAGGTATAGGCTTAATGGGAGGGGTTACAGAGCTACAACTCATATATTCCTATGTTAAATATACAAAATTTCATTGCGATAGTGGTTACAACACCCCAAACCGACCCCTGGTTACGCCTCTGTACCGGACACTATACGAGTATTTTGTTTTCTTTACCGAAATACTTATAAATTTATATGACTCGATGTTTTACCTGTAGTTTTGAATCACAAAGTACCTACCTACAGACAAATAACACCCAAGTCCTGTATACGAACCTCATAACATGATGAGAATACGGTAATTGAAGATTTAATCGGGTAACTTATTTAATACACAGAACTTTCGCTTCGCTTGCTAAAGGGAACCGTAGTTCTTGAAATGTTGCCTAATTTTTTTTTTATACTTTGCACCAGTCACCAAATTTTACTAGCTGTGCAATATTTTATTATGTACTGCCAATATTGCGCATATCTACTTAATTAGGTATAGCACCTATTTTTTATATGTAATATAAAGCTAAAAGATAAAAGTAGAATTAATATACAAATATGAAATGCTATAGATGCGCATATAATGCAGTGCCTGATTACGGCTTTTATGGGCAATAGGCTAGGAGGATAGAATGGGCCTCCTGAAGGATATGGCCCTAGCGATATTCATTTAATACGTGTTTTCCTTTGATGCTTATTATCTTCAATATTCAGGTTTACCAATAATGAAAATTGCTCGAACATTTGTAATTAAACGATATTAAAATAACGCTTGAACTTAAATATTGTTAGGCCTATTGGAGGTCGCTTAGTGACGCCAAAACTGTGGATCCTTAAGCCCGGGCTTACTTAGCATACATGTAAATCTAGCAGTGCATGCATACAGCGTTGGAGCATTCATCAAAGACCGTCTTCACTTTCATCGTTTCCTCTGGAATCCCATGTCAATGTGAATATCACTATTTTGAGAAATCCATTCATGAATCTAATCTCAAGTTCATTGAAATTATGATACAATATATATATAGATTTTGAAGAAAAATTGATGTAAATCAATTTTCTACAACCTTAAGCCAAATCCAGACATGCCATCCAGATAGATATACCTATTCGATTTGAAGTTTGCTTGAGTTCTAATTCAATTCGTGGCTGCGTATTTGATAACGCTTTATCTATTTTTATATGGGATTGTATTATAACACATCTGTATATGAAGGGACTCTTCTTAATAATACAAAAATGAACTTATACCAATTTGTGTATAACCCACTCATATATAGATTTGCATTTGTTGGTACAGACGGCAATATTTCCTTTATTTTTCCTGACCTCAGCATTTTGCCTTGAACTTTTATCACTCGTTAAATTACAAGAATAAATAAAAATGTAGTACTTTATATTTACCCAACAAAATTTTTAAAAAGAGTTTATGAAAATCCTTGTGTTTACCCAAAAAATATGTTTTGTACCCTATAGTTTAAAGTTGATTGGCTTATTTACAGCGGGCTAAATATTTGTATTTATCGCTGAAGTCCCAGTTAAAAAATTAATGGTAGTCTGAACACATTTTTCGAATTAGCAATCTTCAACTTAAGTTTCAAGAAACAAAATAAAGATTTTGAGAACAGAAGAACAAATACAAAAAGGAAGAACTTTCCTGCTAATCTGGGACATTAGTTAGTAAACGAATGTTGTTTCGCGTAAGAAAAGAAGCAAATTTTTACGACAAAAAGCATGATGAAAAAAGCAAGAAGATATGTAAAAGAGACGAAGTGATGGATTTTTCGGTAGTTTACTTTAGTTTTCAAATAACACATTTGAAGGCTTTAAACTTCCATTCATCGTTGGAGCAAAACAGAATTCTGAATTTCATAAACGAATTAGGTAAAACAATTAACAAGGAATAAATGACAAAAAAAAATAGATGAAACGAAGAAAAGGCGTCATATGAATTGAATTTAGTTATGAATAGACTCTGCTTTCAACATACTCGAAATTATCACTGAAACTTCAATTTTCCCTCGAGCTTTGAACTTTGATTGAATTTTACGTTCTGCCAATGTATATGCAGTGCATTTTACGGCGCTTGAAAACAAAGGCCCTTAACTGGAAAAATGCAGCCAAAGCTGGAAAAGCGTCACTATCCATTGTTTGATCATGAAATGGAAAAATTTATCCCGAATCTTCAATTTCCAGATGATTCAGTATTGAAAAATAAAGTTATTTCGTTTGAGAGAAAAGGCCCATGTCTCTTTCGACCCATTCATCAAAGGTAGAGCAGAGTGCTTTCCCCCATCTTATAATTGTGGCCGTTAATTAAACAAATTAAAACCGGACGCGCGTTCCATTATTTCGTCGCGAAATTCCATTCGAAAAGAGAGAGACCCTTGTTCCGATTCCTTTAAACGAACATGGATCATCCGAGCACCGTAACTCGGGAGAAAATCTTCTAATTGCCACGAACGCCGGGAACCTGCCGGCCGACGGACAGACACAAAATCGACTGCTGCGGAAAGCGCTAATGAAAATCTCTCATTATACACGGAAAGCATAATTAAAGCGCATTTGAATAAAGGCTTCATCCGGCGTTACACATACTGAAAGCGAGGGAATTCCAACAAGTTGTCGAGCCGCGAAAGACTGATTCGGACTCTATATGGCAGTTTCTACGCATTTTTCGAATAATAGAAGTCGGAGAAAATTCCACTATCCTTTTATGAGATGGGTTAATAAAGTAGATGCCGGTAAAATTCAGTTGCTGACGACCAATGTTTATACATCAAACGTGTGTAGCTTGGATCGTGTACGTAATTGAAATTCTATGTGCAAAAATGGGCCTTGAAAATGGCCAGTTTGGAGGATTTTTTCAAGAAGCGCAGGATATGAGTGGCTGGGCAAAAACGCAGATATGAGCTACCCAAGTGGAGATGAAGAAGCTGAACCGATAATTCAGTCACTTATTTTGGTATTTCGCGTTTAAGTTAATCCAGAAGCTCTTATTTAGATGAGGTGTAACTTGTATAGATCGACAAGAATTATACAAAATACCACGGCATGTATTATATCCTATTTCGTTATTTGAGGTGTCTTTTTAAGACCTTTTCACGTCCTTTTTTGTCTTGCCTTTATGTCTGCTCTTTCATAGGTCATTCATCATGCCGACTGTGGTCCTTTGGTAAAAAGGAACCCAATCTACAAAGGGTAACTACTCTTCATCGTTTGACCTGTTCTGTATTGCAAACTATTCATACATATACGCTGATTTCCAACACAGAATCCTCCACAAGTTTAATAAGCATTCAGTTCTCGAAGATGCTAAAATAAAGCGAAATGCTCTGACTTTCTTTTGCAAAATTATTATTATTGTTTTCAAAATTAAGCTTATAATGTTCAGAATAATCGCGATCATAATAAACGAAAAACGATGCCAGGTATACAAACATATGAGCGGTAAATTAGTGAAAAGATGGCAACCTGTTTCATCTCGCCTAGCATGTTTTCTCAGCACCCCTTACTTCACAAAGTATTTTGTTTTATAACTATATTAGTAATATAAATGGATTATATATGTGAATGTTATATGAAATGATTACACTTCTCTTCCTGCAAAGGACGCAAAATCATCTTAGGGACCAGCGGGCTGCAAAAGTATACTGCATTGTGCTATTGTATATTAATAATAATAATAAACAGTTTAATTTGTTATTTTAGGAAGTGATAAAAACTGCATCACTACACGTACGTCTGCATCTATATTAATTAATTAGTAGTCTATCATGTTAGAGACTAATTTTTTTGCACACTTCATATATACGTAATTGCACATACATACAGGGTGGTTAGTAAAGTCATTAAACACGCATATAACTATCGAACGAAGAAAGCTATATGTATAAACGTGACGTACAGGTATGGTAAAGTGACTATGCGTTATAAGACGAGACTGCGTGCAGCGCCCCTAGTGGAAAAATTCAGAACTTAGAGCTGATATCTCGAAAACTATTCAAGATATGGTAAAAAAGTCAATTACAAAGTTGTTAAGCACTAGCTAGTTAGTACGAAATGATTTTTTTTTTTTTCACCACCTTAATAGGGCAAAAATTGTGATTTAGGGATTTTAAATGTGACAGCTTTCGCTTTGTATAGCTATGTGTAGAGGGGAGCCTTTAGGTAGGGGCGATACTTTCATTGCACACATAATCTCGTCACAAAGCGGATGATATGCAAATGTGTACGCTACGTCATACGTTATCGGTAAGCATAAAATAGTGGCCAGGCAAGGAGTGTAAGACAGTGTGAGAAGTGAAACCGTGCGTTAAACGTCTGTACTTATATATTATATGGCGAATTATTCCAACAACGAGTATTGCGAGATGGTGCTGTTATATGGGGAATGTGGTCGTAATGCAAGAGAAAGTGCATGACAATATGCCGTACGTTTTATTTTGGGACCCCATCCGACTGCAATGACCATCACTAATGTGGTTCGACGGCTGAAAGAGACGGGTAGAGTTACACCTCGTCCCCGTTCAGGTCGCCACGCATGTGTAAGTCAGAGTGTGCAACCAGAGGACGTTTTAGCTTATGTTCTGGCCCACCCACGGTGCAGTTCAAGAGAAGTTGGTATGATGTGTGGCCTAACAGGCCGTCGTGTGCGGCAAATCTTGCAGCAAGTGGGAGCTCACCCCTACTATGGAATACTGCTGCAGTCACTAGTTCCAGGGGATGCTGAGCGACGTTTTAATTGGTGAAACTTCGTTACGAACACCTTAGATATGCAGCCGAATTTTTTAGCGAATGTCCTTTGAACGGACGAGTTAAAATTCACCCGCAACGGGGTGTTAAATAGACACAACGGACATTATTGGGCTCTCGAAAATCCTTTATGGAGACGACCAGTCCGACATTAGATGCGGTGGTCTGTTAATGTGTGGTGCGGTATTTTGAACAACAGACTCATTGGACCTATGTACTACGAGGGCACATTAACGGGACGTCGATATTTGCAGCTGCTACATGGCGTACTATCGGATATTTTGCATGATGTTCCATTGAGTGAGCGGAGAACCATGTGGTTCCAACATGACGGCGTTCCTCCTCCTCCTCACCATCCAACAGAAGTACAATTATTATTATCCCAAACCTTCCGCCAACAGGTCATTGGCTAGGGTGGTAGTGTGAGCTGACCTGCACGGTCACCGGACCTTACCCCCATTGGACATCTCCCTTTGGGGCTATCTCAAAAGACAGGTCTATCACACCTAACCGACGACTGTGGACAATGTCCGCAGTCGCATTACCGATGCCTGTACAAGCGTCATACCTGCAATGCTGCCGAAGAAACACTCTACTGGATACAAACGCGTATTGTGGCCGACGGTGGCCACACGTAATGAGCACACATAATGACACACAGTAATACGCTGTTCACATTTGCCGAACCAAATACTCACATATTAGCGTTTGACGTGTTCTATTCCCGCAATTCATGTACCATTTTGTACTGCATCAGTGATGCTGGACAACTTTGTAATTAACTTTTTTTTTTCCGTTTCTTAAATCGATTTCGAGATAGCAGATCTACGTTCTGAATTTTTCCGCTAAGTATGTAATTTCAACTGATGATGTTAGAATGGAAAATATAAATGTAAAAATGGCATGAAAATAAAATTTGTATTTGTACGCTGCACGCAGTCTCACCTTGTAGCGCATAGTCACTTCACTACGTATACAGATCGTACATACATATCATATTCATACATCTATCTCTCGCAGTTTGACAGTTATCAGCGTGTATAATGACTTTACTAAACCACCCTTAAAGTTGTGTGTGCAATGAAAATATCGCCCCTACCCAAAGCTTCCCCTCTATGTATAACTGTACGAAGGGAAAGCTGTCACGCAGGGGCATCCTGTAGCACTTAAACTTCCTAAATCACGATTTTTGCCCTATTAAGGTGGTGGAAAAAAATCGTTTCGTACTAACTAGCTGGTGCTTAACAACTTTGCAATTGACTTTTCCCCGTATCTTGAATAGTTTTCGAGATAGCAACTCTGAGTTCTGAATTTTTCCGCTAGGGACGCTGCACGCAGTCTCATCTTGTAGCCCATAGTCACTTTACTATACCTACACATCACGTTCATACATATAGCTCTCTCTGTTCGACAGTTATCTGCGTGTATAAGGACTTTACTAACCACCTTGTATATATCTAATGCACACTATACTGCTATACTAATAAGTTATTGTATTATATTTTTATTCACTATTGTACTGCACTAATAAGCTATTGTGTTATACTTTTGTGCGCTATATTACTATACTATTGTATGAGAATATTGCACTATACTTTTGTGCAATACTATTGCATTACATTATTGTTCAATACTATTGCACATTGATATTTTACACGATTGAATTGTATTTTATTATTGTATACTACTGCCCTTTACTATACTATTGTACAGGGAATGTGTGAAATGCATTTCCAGCCATTTTTGTTTGAGGACAATATTTATCATTTTGCTTTTCTTGCTCTTCTAACATTACTATAAATATATTTAATATATCATTCAATGCGATCGAAATAATCTTTTCTCTAAACCTGATGCGAGTTTTACAGCTTCTGCAATTTTTAAATATACAATTGCTGTACTATACTCTAGAAAAATTAAGATATTAATCTTATGTCACTGAAAAAGACAAAAATAAAAATTCTGACTAAAAGCCTGAGCAATTTCAATTTTTCTCAAAGGCAACATATACACTAGCCTCGCGAAAACTATCCAAATACAAACAACGTACTTCCAATTTGTATGACAAGTTGCTTCAACAGCTGAAGCTTTTAAAGCCTCCAACACGTAGCCACAAAAAATTCTCGTAAATCTTCTTTCACTTTCCTACATTTTCCTCCAGGAAAAGGAATATTTATCTTCATTTGCATTTCTTGACTTTATACTATTTAATCAGACTAAAATAACGTTCGTATATTCGTATTGTTTTAAATTTTACCTTTAATTATATATATATATATATATAAAAGTTTTCCTCGCCCATTCTTGGCGGAAACAGGCTTTGGGACGGGCAGAGCGCCATGTTCCCAAGCCTCTTTTTACATCACTTCTTAATGTGCCATGTCTAGAAACTTCCTGACAATGTGACACGTGTTTAGGATTGTGGCTTTTTGTATTTCAATGTAGGTGTTTGGGTCAATGTTGAGTATCTCCAAATTCGTCGCAAGCGTTTTTGGTACTATCCCTGTTGCTGAGATGACTAACGGGATGATGAGGATCTTTTCCATACCCCATATATCTCGTACTTCATGTCTGAGATCTTGGTACTTGGTGATTTTCGTTGTGTAGGTTGTCTGTATGTTATTGGTGTTGGGTACTGCTATGTCGATTAAGTACGTGGTCTTATTCGATTTATCGACGAGGGTTATGTCAGGACGGTTATGTGGGACTGTCTTGTCTGTTATGATTGCTCTATCCCAGTAAAGCTTGTGTGTTTCGTTCTCATGCACGGTCTCTGGCTCATATTTGTAGTACGGGCATTTTTCTGTCAGAAAGCCAGCATTCGCTGCCAATTTCTGGTGGACTATTTTCGCTACTTGATCGTGTCTATGTTTGTAGTCTGACTGCGCAAGGATCTTGCATCCTGCCATCACGTGTTGGATTGTCTCCGATGCCGCATGACAGTGTCTGCATTTGTCGCATATATATATATATATATATATATGTGTGTGTCTTCAGAAATATGCTAAAGAGTATATGTTTGTAGTGTATAATAAAAATTAAATTGTTTTTTAGAGATGTGTTACTGACACAAATATTTCTTTATTTAAATGTATAATTAAAATTCAAACGTAAGCGAACGTTAAATTTTGCAGTTCCAATATCAATGAAAAGAAACTATGAGGATTAGAAATTAAAAATGCATTTTTAGAACGATAAAATGAAGCTCTCTCCACAAATATTGCTACATATAACATTTTCTTTTAATGTTTATTAAACGAGGCGTTCTTTTATAATTTCTTTTCAATGTTGATATTATAATTCTTTTTTTAATTTTAATTAACATGTCGTATTATTCCACTAAGACATTATAAATTTTAGACACAAATTGCAATGACAAATTAACTAACACTTATTACACTACTTACACTAACCAAATTACTGCATAACAAATTAGCCCACAATATATTACTGCGTAATAAATTATTACAAACAGTGCACTATCAAAAACAAAATTTACCTAACAAACTAAGAGTACATTATTATATGACAAATTAGCAGTAGATTACTTCATAACAAAGTGTATATTGCCACACATTATAAACTAATAGTACTACATTACTAAATACCAGATTTTTGTTAACTTAGTTTTATTATGCACTCAAGCCAGAATTTTAAAATTTTAGATGCGTCTATTAATGCTTTCTAACCTGTGGAATTATTATATTATTTAGAATTTGGACGATGACGTTAGCTTTAGTTAAAAATACATTTCTTTACTATGCGAAAACATCTCTATTAAGCTGACATCACAGTAGCAAATATAGAGCTTACCATCACATTTTACTAACTGCTACAGCAGTGGTTCTCAACTTGGGCGTCGCAGGTCTTCAGAACAGTTTCTGGGGGTTGCCACAACTATTTTTAGTTGCAATTATTTTTATAAGGAATTTTATACCAAATGTTTCCAACGCTTTTATATTTCAACATGGCTACACACATTGCAATGTTCTACTAATGGTTGTTAACTTTATATCTGTAATATAAATTAGTATATTTAGTAATATAATTTTATATTTAATGTGTTTTCTTTACTCTGTTAAAAATGTTTTTATTATGAAAATGTGGCTGTGGCGGATAAAAGGTGTCGTAGATCTTTTGGTTACTATAAAAAGAGGTCGCAGATTACTTGACTACTATGAAAGTGGGTCGCAGCTTGAAAAAAGCTTGAAACCACTGTGCTACAGGGTAACACTGTTGCCATCCGTCGGTCTCACAGAACAGTAATATTATTTACTATAAGTTACTGTTACAAGTTCTTCTCAAAGTGTGCTATACGAAATCTTGGAATTCTTCGACGACTTTCCAGGGATTTTGCAAGCAATTCATGAGGCACCGTTGAAATTTTTAAACGGTCTGCAATTTCTGTAATTCCCCTCAAAACAAACCCTTACGTAACGTTAATTAGCCGTAACTAATACAAGGCAATGATAGAAAAATATTACTCACCGGTTTATATTGATTTATTTCTCATTTTAATGCTTATATTCAAACAGTTGTGAACTTCCACGATAGAAATAGTACTTGTTTGTTTTATATGCTTCGTTCGCTGTTGTCACTTGGGATACCAAGAAAGGAAACTTGTATACTTACAGATCCTAAAATCGGAACTTCCCAAATTTTTTTTAATTGAATGTTTTGGAATTATTGTACAACGATAACTTCAGTTTCAGTATTTGGCAACACGTATATCATTTAATTTCACACATTTATTAACAATATAAGGTATTGTGCTTCGAATTCTCTAATTATGTTCTGCCAAAATGTGAACACGTGTCATCGAAGGTTCCCTCAAAATAGAGAATAACATATATTAAACGTCGTCAAAATTAGCGAGTAACATAAATAGACAGATAACAATATTCTTTAAATATTGCGTTTCAGTTATTGCATTTTTTTGGCGAATTAATCCATTATCCTAAACATTTAAAGCTTTAACAAAGATTAGTTTTAACTGAA
Source organism: Dysdera silvatica (assembly GCA_006491805.2). Lineage (NCBI taxonomy): Eukaryota > Metazoa > Arthropoda > Arachnida > Araneae > Dysderidae > Dysdera > Dysdera silvatica. Next base: position 239,820,598 of record QLNU02015360.1, read on the forward strand.
AGAACCTCAACTTCAAATCAGCGTTAGCCACATTATGATAAATAATAGCCATTAGATTTTCTTTACGTAATAGTTATGGAGAGGGCCCATGGCTGGACATGTGACAAAACAAAAGGAGTTCCACAAGATATGATGTTAGGAACCCGCTATTCAACATTTTGTGAAAAGTTAACCTTTTGGAATTGATGTTTAAAACGTGTTATTAAATTATTTTCTTCGAATAAGATTAATTTTTGTAATGATGACCCACTTTATGGGAATTGGCAACATCGTTACAACTGAATTTTGGATGGAATGGTCTTCCCAAAAATGCAAAACTTCACACGCTGGTACCAATTTTCCGACAGCTGTTGAATGTTTCTAGATTAACCTCAAAAATAAACTCGTCGAAGAATATTCTCGGGTTATGAATGTCGTTTTCCTTCTTTTATTCTTTAGAACGTGGGAAGATC